>JAYKKI010000012.1:43365000-43965000 GCA_039881145.1 Druceiella hillmani | reverse complement strand
TTCGCACACCTCAGTACACATTATATTTATGTGACACTAAGAAGAAAGAAAAAATGAAATAAACAAGATTATTCTTTTGTGTGAGAATTATGGCATGAGGCATCAGCTACCCAATTAATTTAAACATTCAGTTCGATTAATACAAGACACAAGAATTAAAATTAAAAAAATATCGCTATGATAAATCAACGTCAAAAGAAATAAAAACCAAATAAACAACAAGTTTCATCCTCCTGTCATTTTTGTCATCACAGTCTCTATTCTCACATTTACAGACCTATGTTTTATCTTTTGCAAGTAGATACTTCTTATAGAGACCTAATAATATTCATATTAACTTGTTAAAAAATATACATGTATATTTATCTTTATATATATATATATATATATATATAGGAAGAAGACTTTGTCACTTCAACCGCTTGTCCCATTAATCATGTGTAATCCGACGAAATGTTATTTTTTTTCAATTAGTCGCCTAGTTTATGAAATAAGATGCATACGTTGTTACTACTGAGCCTAGATGTTCAAAATCATTGACTGATTTGAAAGGAATGTTATCAATGCATGGTGGCTGTGTTGCTCTAGTCAATCCAGACAGTTTACAGTGCATATTTACGGTTTCAGTCCTACTCACTCGAAGTTCTTTGTGCTCCAGTGCGCACACATTGTTAAGTCATTCTGTACTTCTTACAGTGTCTGCTATTAGTACTATGTCATCTGCAAATAGTAGATTCCATGGAGCTGGTTTTTGTAAGTCCTGACATAGTTCATGACAATGTTAACCTGCAAGGGGCTGGGCGTAGAGCCTTGGTGAACCCCCACATTTACCTTGGACTCTGCACCAGCACCAACAGGGCTTACTACTTGGGTTTTTACATTGTTGTGCATGTCTTGGAACATTAAGAATGTGCGTGCAACACTAGAACATGTTGCACGCACATTGCTTCCCATATAAATTTCTGTGACACCCTGTCATACACCTTTTCCAAAATCTATGAATACAAAATATAGGCCCCTTTTGGGAACTTTAAATTTCTCCATTAAAATTCATACTGAATGAATGGCTTCTATGGTACCTACTCCTTCAGTAAATCCGCATTTATTGAATGTTATACTGATGATTTTGGACATCCTATTAGCAATCACGATTTTCTAGACCTTTAGGGTATGTGATCTGTACGATTGCACAGTAGTTACCGCATTCTGCTACATTATACTTGTTTTTATAGAAAGGAAGTAAGTGGCTGTATCTCCATCGATCTGGCATTTTTCCTTGCAATAGTATAAGATTAAATAGTGTAGTGAGCCAAACAGTCCTAGTGGTGTCGTTTATCTTTCTTGTTGAATATTGGCATACTAAACATGTTAGCCAAATCCAGAACATCTTTGCCTTGGTTATTAAGGCTTACATAACTATAATTTCCATGACTCTTATATCCGGACTACGGTACGTTGGACCGAACACATCCATTTTGGTCTCCTGGTATGATTTTGCCTTCAGATCCAAAAACTTACCTTTTCCTCTCTTAGTATTACATCTATTGTCGTTGCTTGTGGGGTTCGCCCTAGTATTTTTTACTACCAAGAATCGCTGACCGTTGCTTAAAGGAATGCCTTAGCATTTAAACCTCTTTTCTTTCTTTGTACATTCATTAAGATTGGAGAATTGTGTTTTCGCTTTTAGTTTTACGGCCGGTTGCCACCTGACTTCAAGACTGTAAAATTTCTGAAAGACTGTGTATATCGCCATTGATCCCTGAAAGAGCTCTTCCACCACTGTAGCTTCTACTCCCTCCAGCCGAAGGATATAGCATGACCGACAAGCTCTATTATATATATATATCAGAGATATCTGCCTGGTGGCTTTGCTAAGGAGTTTACGTCTCAGGCCTATTTATTCCACGGGAGATATTATATTTCTTGCCAACCCTCTAGTGTCGAATGGTATCAGCAAGCATCTTGTTCTCTAGGAATATAGACTCCCCCGAGAAATAAAATATGATGTGCATGTTATATTCAAATTTATATTCAAAAACCACAGAGACATGAGCAATCAAGGAATGCATGTTACTTTAGTCTTATAGAAGACCAATTTATAATGTGACACACGATTATGATCTTTAACTTTAGGTCTTCCTGCAAAGTTTTGGTTTAGAAACTAGAACAAAATTTTAATTTTTTTGACATTTATTTATTTCATTGGAAACCATTTTCAAAAATATAATTTACAAGTACAAAATCATTAGTTTTTACAATTTTTATCATTCTGAGGATTTTATGTCATAACTATCACTTTCAATAATACTTAATTTTTGTCGGTGTGGTGTGTTGGGTTGATCACAACGCAACACACCACAGCGACAGCTTTCAGTAGAGCGGCAAACCGCCGAACCTAGCAGTCCACCAGCCTAACAGCCAAGCGCAGCAGGCTAATCTATCAGATCACTATAGCAATGCAACTTAGCAGCCCAGCATAGCAATCTAGCCTGGCGATCCACCAGCTTAGCAGCCCAGACTAAAAGTCCATCCTAGCAACTCAAACTAGCTATCCAGCCTAGCAGCCCAGCATAGCAAGCCAGTCTAGCAGGTTAGTCTAACATCAGCCACCCAGCCAGTCAGCCTGGTGGCCCTCAGCCTAGCAGCCTAATCTAGCATCCCAATCTAGCACTGACAGCCCTCCAGAGTAGCAGCCCAGCCAAACACCCGAGCCTAACTGGCTAGCCTAGCAATCCAGCTTTGTAGGTCAGCCAAGCAATAACCAGGCTACCAGCTCACCCCAACAACCTATCAGTCCAACCTAGCAGGCAATTCTAGCAGACCAGCCCAGCAGCCCAGCTCTGTAACATATCTTCCTAAGAGTCCAGCTTAGCATCCTAGTCTGTCAAACCAGCCTAGCCAACTGTGCAGGTCAATGGAACAGACCTGCTGAGTAGGCCAGACCAGAAGTACAGTCTCGCAGGTCAACCTAACAGGCTAACTCAGCAGCCCAACCCAGTAGGCCATTCCTGGAAGCCAGTCAAGCAGGCAGCTCAGCAGACGAGCTCATTAGACTGGCCCAGCAGCCAAATCTAGCAAGCCACACTAGCAGCCTAGCTTAGCAGTCAACCAACCTAGCAGCTGAACCTAGTAGCCCAGCCTAGCAAAGAAGTCTAGTTACCCAGCCTATCAATCACCCGCCTAGCGTCCAGCCTAGCAACCCAGCTTAGCCTTCAACTAGAAGCTCAGTGAGTAGTAGTCCAGCCAGGGTAGCAGACCAGCCTAGCAGCCCAGTCTAACTTTCCAGCCCTGCCTGGCAGCCCAACTTGGCGGCCCAGTCTAGCGGCCCAGATTATCTGACAAGTCTAGCAGACCAGCCTAACATTCAAATCTACCAGTTCCCCAGCCTAGCAGCTTGGAGACCAGCCTAGAAACTCAGCTCAGTAGCCCAGTCTACCAAGTCAGACCAGTCTAGCAGCCCAGCCTAGCAGCATAACATAACAGCCCAGGTTTGCTGCCTAGCAGTTCTCTGGCCTAATAATCCAATCTATCAGCCCAACTTAATAGACCAGTCTTGCAGCCTTGCCTAGCAGCTCCGCCTGGCAGCCCAAATTATCAATCTAGCCTATCTCGCTGCGAAATTTAGCAGCCCAGGTAGCATCCAAGCCTAGTTCAATAGCTTAGCAGCTCAGCTAGCAGCATGGCCCTGCAGGTTACTCTTGCAGGTCAGCACAGCAAACAGTCTAGCAACCCAGCTTAGCAGCCCAGTTTATCAGGTCTGGACTGGGTCTGGCCTGGATGCTAGGCTAGCAAACCACCCTAACAGCCCTACTTGCCTTGAGTAAGAAAAACAAATAGCTTTATTAAACAATTATTTCCCTTTATTAAAAAAAAATTAAAAGTTGAGAGAGGAAATGATAATGATTGTTTGGTGATTGTTTTATGACAATTTAATACACTATTGCTTTATTATTCTAATATAATTTCCTTTAGTATTCTATGTATACAGGGTTACTGGTCATTCCAAGTGTTCCTTTTAAGTGGGGTAGTCACTAGGTTATACTTTTGGCTATTGCCACCCCGATTTTACTTCATTTTAATTATATTTAACATTATCAGTTTTTTTCCAAACTACCAATATTTATTGCTTCAAATAATTCTGAAAGAAAACTTGCGTAAATCGGTGGAAACCAATAAACTTAAAAAATTGTCCCTTGCTTATAGAATAAAATGGAAAAAAACTCTTAGAACTCGCTCTACGAGGGTTCCGTACAATTTAGATACTTATATACATTTAAGTGACCTAAACAATATTTCTATTAAACTACCTAAACAATATTTCTATTAAACTATTTACAATTATCAATTTGTTACGATGTAGATTTATTGTCTACTATATCTTTCAGAGATATGGAAACATGGTTTATATTTAAAAATTTATGGGATCTAGGCTAATCGCTGTATTATTCCTGTAAGGTTCTAGTAAAATTTTACTAACCCTATTTTCATGATTTTTGAATCAGTAGTTTCGAAAATATGGGAAGGAAATGCTTTATTTTTAAATAATTTTGGAATATATTTTTAAATATGCAACTTAAAATAATGAACAAATATTTTTACATTCTCCACCCAAGTTCGACCAAGACGATATTACCAATTACCATAATGCCCACTATTAGTTACAAAAAGAAGATGGAAATCCTAGGATGTTTAAGGAGAAGAGATCGCAACATCGAATTTCACTCAATGTATAGTTTGGTGTGATAAACAGCCATTTAGTGATACCCCACTTTCTGCTGCTAAATGTATAATCTATGAATTTTGTTTAAGAAATCATATAGCGGATTTGATGGAAAACCTTCCACCAATCACGTGACAAAATATGATACTCCAGCGTGATGGCCACTCGGTGTATTTTCATTTGCCTGTGCTTCAATGGTTTAATGATAATTATCTGCTACGTTCGATTGGTAGAGAAGGATCAATTCTTTGGCCCACGGTCCAAGGCCAAGATGTCCTAACTTACTTCTGTATGATTTTTACACTTGAGACCACTTCAAGGTTTCCTTTATCAATGAAATGTTCGAAATATCAAAGATTTAAACTAAAGTACAATTGTCGCATTTTACATTATAAGAAACAATTTGACGTCAAGAACTATAAAGACCAAAATGCAAAAACATCTTCGTGCATGCATTAGAAACAGAGAGGCCTAGTTTGAACAGGACTTGTAATTAAATAGTGATTGAACACAAATGTTAATTTTTTGCTAATAAACAATTATCGGTCACCGATTTTTAATCATTTTTAAAGCACATTATGAGCTATCTATATTGAACTACGTGGAATTTTTGTAACATTTGTACCACAGGATAAATAAATGAGGTAGTTTTTAAAGGAATTTGTACAAAAAATTTATAATTTTTTTTTAAATAAATAATCGCTTTAAATAAAAAATTATTAACTTTTTTAAAAAATTCAAAAACTTTTTTCCTTTTATTCTGAAAATAAATGAACATTTCTAGTTTTTCTTTCTACCGTTTTAGTGAGATCCCTTCTTGATAAAAAAAAACAAACATTTGGAAGATTAAAAGAAGGCTTTTCTTTCAGGTCGTAGTGGACAGGAGAGTCGATGAGTGAATTTGGACATTTACACCTTTATAACTATGTCTATAACCCCAAATTATACCTACACAATTTTTCTATTGTTTGTTCTTTATTAGGAAATAATACACTCTTTTGCATAAAAAACGAGCGGTTTTGATTTTGTCATATTATTAACAAAATATTATTTATTAAGAGGTTGTATTAATTGTAATTGTTACTGGCAGGTATAGTGTATTCTGGCATATAAAAACGAACATTCTAAATTTGAAATTTATTCTTTTTGAATGAAAATTCTCTTTCACTGACAAAAACATATTTTTTGGCGGTAAACGAAATCCAACTCTTATTAAGTTCTTTTTCATTTGTTACGTTTTTTATTAAAACGAATTAATTTCAATTAAATTTCTGCTGTTTGCTGCATTAGTTCACTTCTATTTGCTGTTCTCAATATAGTTGAAAAAATGATAAGAGCTAGTAAAATTATTGCACTGCTTGATGAAGGCTGTAGCCAATATTATGTGTCTCAGCAGTATAATGTGAGCCGTTCCTCCATCCGAAGGACCTGGCAATGATACCAAGAAACAGGCTCTGTCAGTAGAAGACCCGGCTCTGGAAGAAAACGGTGCACTGAGCCACGGGACGACCGCTTCACAGTCAGTCAAGCGCTACGAAATCATCAAGTTACGAACATGGATCTCAAACAGAACCTCGAGGACATCAGAGGTACACGAGTAAGCCTATGGACAGTCAGAAGGAGACTTCAGGCCGTCAATATACGTAGCTATCGCCCAGCTTGGGGCCCTACATTGCTCCGTGAACATCGAGTTGCCAGATTGAGATTCGCTCAAAATTGTTCATCATGGACTCCACAAGACTGGAATAGTGTTTTATTCTCCGATGAAGCTCGTATATCGATTAGTGGTGAGGATCGATGTCGGCGAGTCTTACGAAGACCTGGAGAATGCTTCGCAGAAGTGTGCTTTGAGGAAATCACCCCTTACGGTGGAGGTTCCGTAGTGTTTTGGGCTGGTATTAACTCAGATGACCGTACCGAGTTAGTTTTTATTGAAAATGGCACACTTAATGCGCAAAGGTACATAACATTATTCCTCATGCCCAACCCGCATTAACAGCAGTTGGAGGCGAGTCCATTTTTATGGACGACAACGCTCGCGCACATCGCTCTAGAGACGTTGGTGCGTATATGCAGGAGGCTAGAATTCGTCAGTTAGACTGTCCAGCTAGAAGTCCCGACCTCAATCCGATAGAACACATATGGGATAATATCAACCGACGCGTCAGAGCCGTAAAACCAGCTCCAGAAAACATTCAGGCCCTTAAAAATGTGATCGTTGCTGAATGGGAACGTATTCCTCAACATCAGCATCGTCGAAAGCATGCCTAGTAGATTAAGCGCATTGATTTTAGCTAGAAGAGGTCATACTCGTTACTCAATTTTCAAATTTTATGTTAAATTAATAAAAAATATTCAAAAACACTCGTCGCGGACTTTACATAATTTTTTTTATTTATTCGCATTTTTAATGACTGAAGTAGGTAACAACGATATCTCAATAATAAAAGACAATATTCTCATCATATTGCCATAGAAAATGCATCAAATAATAATAAAAAAACTGATATGGTTTGATTTTGGAATATAAAATAGTAATACAATTGATTGCAATTTGATTGAATACTTAATATCAGGCTTGTAGACAAATATGTTCACTTTATTTAATTCATTTTGGTGAAAGTTCTCATCACTAGGATACACATATACACTAACCACTTTCAATTTCAACGACAACTGATAAATTATGTGTATTTTATGTTAGTCGCCCAATGTCCAGAGTCATGACAATTTATATCCAAATATTACATATATTTGTGAATTATTTATGATTATATGAGGACATACTTCCCAGAAGCAGTTTGTACCACAGTCAGTGTTTCGAAGAGAGGCAAAGAAAACTGAGGAGTTCCAGAGTTATAAAAAAAACATATGCACTTGAAGGAGACCATCGAACTGCCGAGGCGTAAATTAAGAAGGTTGCGGAAACCTAAGCGGTATGGTAAATCGGAAGTATAATAATTACTAAAATAAAACAAATGTAATTAATTTACCAAAAGAATCACACTTTATTTGATATTATCTTTTTAGATTTGTACTTGCTATATAACTATTAATGTTCTAAACTAACCTATTAATGCTAACCTATTAATGTTCTAAACTGTTAATTGCAATCTTTTAAATTTAAACCTTTCCTTATTCAGGTTCACCAGGATTCATTATATGAATTGAATAAAGTTTTGTAAGCCGTATTGGAATGTTTTAGTGGAGTGACAACGCAAAGCCCCCTTACCTGTGCATAGTCAGTATTATTTATGTGGTCAGTGTCGTAAGTTTATTTGACCTTATTTTATTTTTACTGATAACATTATAATATTGCTTTCATAAATTAATTTTTACCAGCCTTAAGAGTTAAAAATATTGTTAGCACGGGCTAAATAAATAAGGCTTTCTATTGCTCATAGATGGTGTTATCAAGAAAAAAAGTAATTTTTATTTGTAATTTATTAAAATCATTAAAATATTCCACAAAAGACAAATATTAAAATAACATTACTATACTATTTAATATATTTTAAATATCATTACTATGAAAATACAATTCAAGAAAATTTAAATAAATTTGAAAATACGATTGAAATAGTATCAGGCTTCTACAGGTAGCACTCTGGAATCAACTAGGTGGTAATTGCATAAATGAAATTTCAGGCACAATAAAAGTACTTGCTGTGCTTACTTTTCTTTGATCTTATATGCTATATCTTTTCTTTGATCTAATATGCTATGCTATAGTCATATAGTTCGCTAAATGGTAGATTTAAATATGCCAATATTTATTTATTTCTTTCTATACTATATCATAGATTCACTAGATATTTTTCAAAATCCTTAACCTATCCGCTTCCTTTTCCTTTTTTATAAATAAAAAATTACAATAATGTAATCACATATATGTTATTCGCGAAGTGTGGGATACAATTTTAACTATTCAAGTTCTGTAAAAATTTTTTTAAGTTTGTTATAGAATAATCTACTGATTTTACCATAAACTTAACATTAATAATTATAATTCATACGATAGGCAATCTGTACAAAAATGTTGCAGTAGCTGAGATTAGTAATAGCTTAAACTTTCAATATGGTGATAAGGTTAGTTATGAATGTAAAATGCTTAAATTTTGATGTTATTTGTAAATGTAATATTCAAGGAAAAATTTTAAAAACTTCATCTAGGTCAATTTCAATACAGAGCATTGTGATTGAACCAAGAATTTTGAGCTTTTTAAAAGAATAACCCTTTCATGACAGATATCCTAATGTAAAAAATTTCACAAACACTGGAAATACTTGTAATAAAATATATACTGTAATATTGTAAGAATACCAACTTAAATTTAAAGCTTTACCAAAATTTGGAAATAAATTTCATCAATTGAGACACGCTTAGGAATATACACCACAGAATATGCATTAACATCCATTTATGTATGTATTGACCATGTGCATTTTTCTATTTTCAGCTCGACAGTCTTCATAAACTATTAAGGACGCAGCGCTGCAAGCTTCCAGATTATAAACTACGTGAATAGTATTAAAGTCAGAGAAACCTTGAAGCATGTTTTTGAAATCACTTGAGAATCCAAATATATTTTTGAAATAATTACCTATTAGAATACTATAATTGTAAAATTTCGGATATATGTTTTGAAAAATTTTAGTTATTCTAAAGTTTTAATGAAAATTTATGAAAATAAAAACGATATTTAATATATTTTAATGGCTTTTAAATTTAATAAATTCCAATTCAATGTTTTGTCATAATGCCATCTATGTGTGATAATTTTACCTAGACAGTGCCATCTCTTGGCGTTGGTAATAATCGAAGCGTCACCTGATGAATCGGCTTCCAATTGTCCATATAAAATTAGAACCACGTTTTTAGTGTGGGTTAGTATGGGAGTGTTCATTCTGTACTATATATTCTGTTGTGTAACTAATTTAATGGAATTTAAACTAATTTAAAGGAGTTTGCCAGCGCCACTTCTTATTAAATCTGTCA
This sequence comes from Druceiella hillmani, assembly GCA_039881145.1. Lineage (NCBI taxonomy): Eukaryota > Metazoa > Arthropoda > Insecta > Lepidoptera > Hepialidae > Druceiella > Druceiella hillmani. The sequence continues at coordinate 43,955,281 of JAYKKI010000012.1, read as the reverse complement.
AACTAGCTGAAATTGATGTTTTCACGTTGTCATGTCAGCCTCGTTTCCTTTTACAACGCCATCTCTTAGCAATCTGTTACACTAACTAAGATTTACGTATGGTTTACTTTCAAATACATAGATGTTATTGTGTTGTCAACATTAATCTAAATATCAAGACCAATCACATGAGATGGCGCATGTATTGCAATTAAACGAAGCTACTTCATCAGTCACGTGACTGTATGGGACCGTAAATGTAATGTGATCACAGAATAGTTACGGTATAGAACGGACACGACCCATTCTAAACCATATAAAAAAAGTGTCGCCCTTTTTCATACATGCTCGAACGCTGTCAAAGTAACTCCCATTTCTCCTCGTCTCGCCTCACCCCTCTGGACTAGACCTGTGTAATTATTATTAATGCCCATAAATGGCGTAATCTCTTACTCTCTATTGCTCATAGATGGTGTTATCAAGAAAAAAAGTAATTTTTATTTGTAATTTATTAAAATCATAAAAATATTCCACAAAAGACAAATATTAAAATAACATTACTATACAATTTAATATATTTTAAATATCATTACTATGAAAATAGAATTCAAGAAAATTTAAATAAATTCGAAAATACGATTGAAATAGCATCAGGCTTCTATAGGTAGCACTTTGGAATCAACTAGGTGGTAATTGCATAAATGAATGTGGGCAACTCATCAGCATCTGAAAACAAGCAAATACAGATATGAAATTGAAATATTTAAAAATGCCACATATCAGTGTTATTTCACAATGGAAACCATGGGAAGGTGGTGGGTATCTTCCATCGGGATTGGAAAGGAAGAGGAAGTGGTTAGGTTAAGGAATTGAATTCATACTTGATTGTTCGACTGCTGCTCCGGTTTCTTCAGTCAGTGTTGGCAAATACTTGCTCAGTTTAAAAAGTTTTAAAATTTTCATTAATAAAGTGTCTTCCCCAGACTATGTTCAATTAACTGCACTGAAGAAACCGGAAAAAAAGAAAACATTAAGTTAGGTATAATAATTTCAATCGATCCCCCTTTTTCTTTCTTTCAATTGGAAGAAAACGTACAATAAACAACGTTTTGGTTAAATATAAATGATGTTCACAACATTATTTAGTAACAAATTCAATTTGGAAAACCAATTCAATTCAATTTGGAATACCGGCGGATACACCCAGCAACGTCTGAAGTAATTTCTCGGAGTTTTCTAGCGTAACTTCGTAACGAAATTGTAATTTGTGTGGTAATATTTTTTAAATCTATTTTTTTAATTATGTCGTAATGGGCGCCTATAACTATCTAAAACATCTTTTAGTGCAAGTTATCTTTCGAACAAAACAGTATAAATTCATTTTGACTAGACTGCACTTGTTACATGAACTATTATTTTTATAATCGTGTTATTTCAAAATATAATCCGTTCATCACATTATAAGAGTTAATACTCATGTAACAGAATACTTTGCAACTCTTAGAATTAAATTTTAACAATAAACGTCTGCAACGTCACAAGACACCGAATGCTTTGCGTCTTTAATGTATAAAATTTATATTAATTTTTGAAATATTATTTAAGAAGCAATAATGGATAACACTTACCGATTTTTTTACGAGGCAGGGGAAAAAATGACAATTTTATAGAGTAATCCAGAAGGCGCATATGCACATATCTCTTCGAGGCCGCCTGCCAAAAATCTTCTCCCCCTCCACCGCGCTCCTTCTACCACGGAATAGAGTACCTTCTACATCGTTACTCTGTGCCAAAGAGTAATGATAAGAGGGATCACCGGAAGTGAAAATTTGAAACGCTAATGTCGGATTCCTCAGCAGAGGGCGTTTATACGTATTCAACTTGCGGGTTACCGACTGGGCGCCATACTTTTTCTCGCTATCTAGCGTATAACACACGCATGGCATTACTTCGTGTTGAAAAAGTACAATATTGAAAAATCTTTTGTGGCCTCTCGCATATATTTTCCACGTAGAAATTTGATATTTAATATTGTTTTTTATAAGTATTTTCCTATTCATTTACGTACCAATAAGTTATTTTTATTGTATTATAGTTCATAGTAATGGCGTGTACTGTCATAACACTCAAAAAACTGCCAAAGAACTCTTATTTTTCAAGCTTCCAAAATCGTATCGTTCGTAGTTTAATTTTGTATTACCAAATAAGATAAGAAAGTATTTTTTAAATTCCGTGAACGTGGTCATTTACACGTGTATAATTATTTTTATAACCACAAATTATGTCGTGATTTTTGTTTGCTTATTATTATCAAATAATATAAGAAAGTATTTTTAAATTCCGTCAACGTGAACATTTACACCTGAATAACTATGTTTATAACCACAAATTATGTCGTAATTTTTATTTGTTTATTATTATCAAATAATATAAGAAAGTATTTTTAAATTCCGTCAACGTGAACATTTACACCTGAATAACTATGTTTATAACCACAAATTATGTCGTAATTTTTGTTTGTTTATTATTATCAAATAATATAAGAAAGTATTTTTAAATTCCGTCAACGTGAACATTTACACCTGAATAACTATGTTTATAACCACAAATTATGTCGTAATTTTTGTTTGTTTATTATTATCAAATAATATAAGAAATTATTTTTAAATTCCGTCAACGTGAACATTTACACCTGAATAACTATGTTTATAACCACAAATTATGTCGTAATTTTTGTTTGTTTATTATTATCAAATAATATAAGAAAGTATTTTTAAATTCCGTCAACGTGAACATTTACACCTGAATAACTATGTTTATAACCACAAATTATGTCGTAATTTTTGTTTGTTTATTATTATCAAATAATATAAGAAATTATTTTTAAATTCCGTCAACGTGAACATTTACACCTGAATAACTATGTTTATAACCACAAATTATGTCGTAATTTTTGTTTGTTTATTATTATCAAATAATATAAGAAAGTATTTTTAAATTCCGTCAACGTGAACATTTACACCTGAATAACTGTTTATAACCATAAATGAATACGAAATTTTTGTTTTGTTCGCAGGAGGTGAGTGAGAGATTGAGAATTTGCGGGAATCATTTTATAATTCCTAATTTTAAAACCATTTCACCCAGGAAATTGTTACAGGTGAATGCAAAGCCGAGTCTAAATTTGCCAACGTCGACCGAAGATGTTACAACGAGAGTGTTGGAACGACTGAGAGACCAGCCGTTACCAGTTTAGAGGCGGCAGAATTAAGTTATTCCTATAAAGGAATATCTAAGGTAAATTACATATGTGTTATTGGCGAAGAGTGGGATACAATTTTAACTATTCAAGTTCTGTCAAATTGTTTTTAGTTTGTTATAGAACAACCTACTGATTTTACCATAAACTTAACATTAATAATTATAATTCATACAATAGGCAATCTGTACAAAAAAGAATAACAGAGATTAGTAATAGCTCAAATTTTCAATATAGTAATTAGGTTAGTTATGAATGTAAAATTCTTAAGTTTTGAAGTTATTATTTGTAAATCTAATATTCAAGGATAAATTTCAAAAACTCCATCTAGGTCAATTTCAATGAACCATGAGGTCAATTTCAATGAACCATGAGTTTTGAACTTCTAATGTAAATACAAACATTCTAATAACAAACATTCTAATGTAAAAATTTTGACAAACTTTGGAGGAAATACTTTTAATAAAATATATACTGTAATATTGTAAGAATACCAACTTGAATTCGAAGCTTTAACAAAATTTGGAAATAAATTTCTTTCATTGAGACATGCTAAGAAATAAACACTATAGAATACGCATTAATACCCATATATGTATGTATTGTCCTTGTGTATTTTTCTACTTTCAGCTCTGCAGTAGAGGACACCCATAAACTATTATGGACACAGCGCTGCAAGCTTCTCAGTTTATAATCTACCTGAACAGCGTGAAAGTCAGAGAAACCTTGAAGCATGCTTTTTGAAATCACTTGGGAATCCAAATATATTTTTGAAATAATTATCTATTAGAATATATATGTTTTGTAAAATTTTAGTTACTCTAAAGTTTTAATAAAAATTTATGAAAATAAGAATGTTTTTAATATATTGTTTAATAAATTCCAATTCAATGTTTTATCACAATTCCATCTATATGTGATAATTCTATCTAAACAGCGCCATCTTTTGGTTTTGGTAATAATCGAAGCGCCACCTGATGAGTCGGCTTCCAATTATCCATATAAAAGTAGACCACTTTTTTAGTATGTATTAGTATGGGAGTGTCCGTTCTGTACTCTATTCTGTGCTCTGTGCCTTCTACTAGCAACCGCCCTACGCACACAGTGTTACCAACAAAATAATTTTACTCACCAACTACACTAACAAAATAATTTAACTTATATACGTCGATTTCCCGAATCGACGTATATAAATATAGCTTGCGCTAGTACGATACACATTTCGTCGATTTATATGGTGCATTGTTTCACTTAATTTGAAATATTATTATGGTCATGTTAAATTTCTAAAACATTGTATCTAAATGCTATAAATGTACAAGTTTACTGGACAAAGAAATAATAAGACAAAATAATAATTTACCATACCTGTTATTTCGTTTCCGAAGTTTCATTATTAACATAAATAACATTTAGCAACTTAGATTCGTTTCCGTTCTGCTTCACAAGGTCACTCCCTCTGTGAAATGAAACAAAGACTGACTGTTCGTACAATTTAATCCAGTTATGTCGTCGGTGACATCTAGTGTAAAATAGATAAACTTGATATAAGAGGTCATCTAGCTAGTACATCCAATGCACGTCAGATGGCCCTAAAGAGTATATTGACGTTCCGATATTTTATTCTCAAAACATCGATGTGTCGATGTTATCGAAGTCAAAACATCGATGTTTAGTCACCATCGATGAATATCGATCATCCCTATTTTAAGCGGCCGCCAAGAGATAGGTGCATATGCGCCTAATCAAAAAACGCAATCATAAATTTTTTTTTCTAGCTATAGAAGCCAGAAAAAAAAATTGTTATTCTATACGCTGAATCTATTACTCTTTTTGAAACATTTTGCAGGTGCAGAATTCACTTTATTACAATTTTATTATATGTACCTATATAATTATTATTTGGAAGGTTAACTATTTAGAAATTTTGTTGATTCTGTTTTGTAACGAAAAGCAGTGGTGTCGACAACATCGAAAATATACCACAATTCGGGGTCATCCTATTAGATTATAAAGTAAATAAGCGCATTGCTTTTAATTTTCGGAAGAATAAGCTTGTATTATATAAAAAAAAACGTAAAGAAATCACAATATTTTTTTGAAATTTAATCCGCGTCGCTAATGCGCTGTTATTGGTTAAAAGTCAGATGACGTTACAGACAAGTTTTTAAGTCTTTAAATTATGGTCTTTTTTTCTTTTTTTAATTTATAACTATCACCTTTTGCATTTAGTATAATTTTTTTATAATATAAATTCATTACGTATTATATTATATAAAAAGAAATACATTACAAATGATATATTTAATTAAAATAACTTCTGGTCTTGACTAATGTATAAAAAAATGTATTTAATTTCCATGCAATGCATATGCTAATATAATTTCAGCATTATAATTTTATTCCAAACATAAATCATAGACAAATAGACTTTTCTTGAATGTTGTTGGATAAACAAGATATTATTGTTAAAATTGACAGATTAAGTAAATATTCGAGTTGGATAATTAAATTTACTATATTTATAATATAAATACTTAACAATTTGTAAGTAATATTTTTAATTGTGTAATAAGTGCTTAGCGATAGATAAATAAATAAGTAATAAATAGATAAATAAATAAGTGCTTAGCTTAGATAAAGTGAACTAACTAGAAAAAAAGGTTAAAACATGTTCCATCGCAAAGAAAAGTCATCATGTATGAAATTTTTTAAATTGATTTTTTTATAATAAATAATCGACTGCTACAGATTTTTTTAAACATATCGTTTTTAATGTATATTATTTAAATTTAGATAAATACTAACAATTATCAAAATATCATTGGTACTAAAACGCATTCATACCAAAATTTAATATTCTTATTCTTTTGGTTTATAGGCATTGATAATGTTTAAAACACAAATATTACTTATACCGAAATGATATTTACACATAAAGACATTTTAGTAAGGTACAAATGATCTTTACACATAAAAACATTAAAGTGAGCTACTTTGGATCACAGATCTTATACTAAATAGATGGTCAACTTCAAGAAATTGTGCGAGCGAGATAGCACTTTCGCGCAGTGTTGCCAACTCCAATAAATCAAAGTCACTAGGGTCAATATTAAAAGTCGCTAAAACGGATTCTACCTATTTCTACCAGGGGCGAGTCATATACATATAAATATATATATATATATATATATATATATATATATATATATATATATATATATATACATATATACATGTATATATGTATATATGTCATATACATACATATATATATATATATATATATATATATATATATATATATATATATTACAACAGTTTAAAAATAGTTTTTATACGAAATAAAAAACCGAGTATCAAAATTATTTTTTTAATTTTTCTATGATAGATTCGATTTATGAATTTTACCGCAGAAATAAAACTCTGCGCTAAATTTAATTGCCTTTATATATATAAGTGGCTTTATCATGTATAGCATAAAAAATTGATTGTCAACAAGTGTTTTCAACATGGATTCTCTTATCAGAAACATGACTGATCAATTTTTATATATAATTGATCATTAAAAAAATCAGAATAAAAAATCAGGGGATTCCATCGGAAGGAAGTGAGCTGTGAATATTTTTTTTTAAATAAAATTATATGCCAATTATTTGCTCTTTAAACATCCTTTCAGAATCCGCAAATGCTCCACTTCTACAATTATTATTTAATTAATAATTATTTTTTTTAAAAATTGTTTATCAAAAATGTAATTTTCCTATAAATTGAAAAATAATTACATTTTATAGATTTTTTTGGCTTAAAAAATTGCTCTAGATTTTATCTTTCAATTAAGTAATAAAACTAATTATCTTTTGCAATATTTTTAATAATTATCTCTAAAAAAAATTGCATGGCAATCACTCCACTCCATAAGTCGTCAGATAAGTCGCTAAATTATTTTTGTCGTTAAAACTTTTTTTTTGTCGCTAATACTAAGCAAAAGTCGTCATTTCTAACGACTAAGTTGCTAAATTGGCAACACTGCTTTCGCGATTTCAAGTACTAAGCTTCTGTATTCCCCTATTACCCAGTCTAATGAAATTGCAGCGAGTGCCCATTTGCTGAGCACTCGCTGCAACTTCGTACTTTCGCTGCAACTCGTATTTTTGACAGGTGTACTTTTTTTACATTTTAGGCATAGAATAAAGAGTACTCCAGAAGGCGAGAACACGCGCAAAAGTGTGTCCAAAAAACTACGCATAAAATGCGTAGTTTCAAAACACGGCTGTCAGTACAATTTCAGAGACAGCTATGAAAGGTTATGGTGCTTTCTACGTGACAACATAGCTTAAAATGCCGGATTCCCACCTGCAAAAATATCACTGGACTGAAAAAGAAACAAATGGGGATTACTTTTCATACGTAAAAACTATTACTTAATTTCATTTTCAATTAACTATGCAATTTTAAAATATCGAAGTGGATTGTTATCAACAGAAGCGCGCCATTTTTATAAAATTGTTTACCCAAATTAAAACATCTTAATTGCTCGATACTGAAAAATGTAAAATTTTATTTGTAAAAAAAATTGGGATATGGAAAATATCGTTGGAGAATTTAGTGTACGATTGAATTCCCGTTATCGTATTAAATTTTAGAATATTTTACGTATTGCGTATATAATCACTATATGTAGGATTACGACAAGAAACACATGTTACATTCATTCATTTCCGCCGTCTTCCTTAATTTATTCAAAATGCGAACCGATATTGTTTATATATGAAGAAATTTTATCACGACATTGAATGCTAATTAATATAAATAATTGTTTCGTCCTATTTTGAATTTCTTTAGTATAAGATCGAATATTTTCAAACTTTTATTATGGGCTTTTTCACATTTCTTTTTACTTTAAGACACTAAGATAATTGTTTTCTTTTTGTATTAAAAGTGTTAAGTGATGAATAAAATGGTAAAATGTGACTAAATTTTTAAATAAATTTAATCTATATACTTTGGCCATTGGTTGTGGTCAGAATAAATATTTTAGAAATTTAACACGGCGGCCTGTATAATACTTCATATAAGCCATGACCGTATAAATTGTTGCAGATCTGAATTCTACTGCTGCAAGCAAATATATTTATGTGCGTTGATTTCCTGAAGTTCGTGGGTAAATTTATTCTGTTGGTAACACCGTGCGCATTGGGGGAGGGCGCTGGTAGGCGGAGCGCGGTGCCCCTTCCATCGATTTTTGGCTTCACCGCGTCCGCGTCCGCGTGATTTGTGCGTATGCGCCTTCTGGATTACTCTGTATTCTAAGATTTTAGGTTATAAAATACGTAGAATTGAAACAATAATTCTAAATATATAAAATTAAAAAACTTTGTTAGAAAAAAATTCGCCAGTTCGAGCGACATAACTAAAAAGAACCAACAAAAAACTTAGTGGCCACATACAAACACATTGAATGAACGTTTCTATTTTACAAACTATCTGCGCTTTTACATATCAAGATGAACTTAACTAGCTTCTATCATTAAAATAATATACTAATACTTTCAATTGTAATACGAATTTTCATTAAATAAATTGTTAACTCTCCTTTTACTGTTTACTGTATTATAACTCGTTATTTAGTTTTTAACAAAGATCCATTTATTTAACTCGACACATACATTATTCGTACTATTTTGAATTTAACAATTAATCTATGAAATTAAAAAATATACTCACTATGGAAATTATACTTTACGAAGTGCCAATTACACTTCAGTATTGTGCTACTAAATGTAAGAAAATGCTAAACCAGGGGGATAATTTCTATTTTTTAAACTATTTCAAAGAAATTGAAACTATGTACTGAACAAAAAAATAAAAAGGATACGGTTCTGGCATAATTGTTGATTTAAAAGATTTTTGTACTCATTATAGGTTAATTTCTATATCCTACTTAATATATCTAATACATTCAGTTTAATATCCCCAATGTAAATAGTCGACAATGTTTAATAAAGAATCAAATATAAAAAGTAGAATATAAGAATGTCATAATTATTCCTGTGTTGTTTACACAATTACAAAAATTTCTAAAAAAACAAATCTAACCTAATACATATTAAATAAATTATTTTGTTGAAAATTATTTTCTAAATAATCTTTTATTTATTGGCACATTGGCATATATTGACTACATCTTCAGCTGAACAAATCACTTTGATGCAGTAATAACTTATTTTTATCTTTTAAATTAATATGCTCGCAGTTGTTGTATATTATATGTTAGCAGTATTACTAAAAATGTCATTTTAAGCCTACGCGCAACCTAATACACATGCAGTATTTGGTATAAATTAACAAATTTGGCAAATTTTGAAAGCGAATGCAATATACCTATCAACAGCACAGCGAACAACTTTCGTAGGAACTTGTAATTCGGAGCTATTTTTAAATATTGACAACTTTGCATCCATATTAAATCTGTGCTATTTCTTCTTCAAATTCTGATTCAATAATTACCTTGTAACAAATATTCTCTAAATTCCTTAAACCTTCCAATGACTTATAAAAAAAACATTTAAACTCTCTTCGTTAAATTTTCATACCACTTTCTGTTTTGGTTGTTTTTTCCACCTCCAACTGCAAATAAAAGAACAAATTATTTAACCAACAATGTACATATATAATATTGTAAATGTGTAAATGGATTATTTTTTGGTTTGTAATAATTGCTTCATCATAATTACATACTGTATAGAAAGTTTTTGACGTGATAACGTCTTATAAATCGATTTACACCGGATGCACGCGTGAAAAAGTGTCACGTTCCGCCTGAGCCTGAGCGTGCAAGCGAGAGCGCGGAACAAGTGATAGAGAGGTACAATCGGCCCAAGCGTCGGAATTTATCTCAAATACAATAAAATTTGAATTAAAAGTGAAAATATTACAGATATTATAACCAAATATAAAATTGTACTATAAAAGAATGTTAAGTTACAAATTTGCAGTTTGACAAACCAATTCAAATAAAGTCAATGATTTTAAATTTCGTATCATATAGTCTTTATCTTTATCTTTGATTATATAGCGTTCATTCTCTCCAGAGGTAAAGTGTGGAAAAAAAGGGTATGCAACACTGATTAAATCATGTTTCGGATATTTGTCATTGTAGCTTGTAAACAAAAGAATAAACTATACAATAAAACAAAAACTAAATAAGAAGTTGGCTACAATTAAACTAAAAGAAGAAAACGACATTATAATATACAGAAAGACAAAATAAATATATACAAACATAAAAAGAAATAAACATGAATATAAGTATAAAAAATTCTATATTTTGATGTCGTTCTTTCTTATGAACTGAATGATTAATCCTAAAATAGGTTTGTTGGCAATAAATAAAAGTGATGTTATGTTGATGGGCAATTGAATTTTATATTTTAATAATTGTTGTTTCCAACAAACGAAGAAAACCTATTATTCAATGGACATGAAAAAATGAGATGACTTAAATCGTCTTCTCCAAACCCACAATCGCAAATTGGAGACTCTCTGACCCGCAGTCTAGCCAAATGAGTAGGAATAGAACAATGACCCAAACGCATGCGAGATACCACAGAGGATTCCTTTGCAGTGAAAGTAAATGTTGAGAACCAAGGTTTTGTGGGTATAAAAGGTTGGATCTGGAAATATCCCGCACCTGTAATCCGGGATGATCTTTCCCACGCCCTCTGCTAGTCAGATGCCATCCAGAAACGAGTCACGGGAAGATCCTCAATGAAATTAATAGTGAAACATGGATCCCCGTTCACGGCGGCAAACCGAGCTTTTGCGTCCACTATTTCATTACCTACTATGCCACAGTGACTAGGGATCCATGCAAGAACGACATCAGATCCCGATCTCTCCAAATCAAGCGTAAGTTGCTTGATCCGAAGAATCAGGAAACCACAGTTTGAAGAAAATGGATTAGCGAGAAGGGACTGTAAACAACTTAAGGAGTCAGAGAAGATAAGGAGCCTGCAAATCTTTTTGAGTAAAGCATAATTCAAGGCCTCCACAATAGCACGGCATTCCCCGGAGAATACCGAACACTCCTTAGGAAGGCGAAAGTAAGCTGAATGAGCGGTGGATGAAGAGTAAAATTACTCTCCGACATAGCCATCTCTACCGGTTTTTGATGCATCTGTGTATATTCGCGTCCAATTCATCCAAAAAGAATTCAAGATAGAATTTAACAGCGAATTAGCATTTTTGGACTCCTTATCAACTCCAAAACACAAATTTATATTTGGCCTGTGAAATACCAAGTCAAATGGGAAACTATAGAGAGGATCAACACATTTATGGGACTGGATTTCATAGCACCCGCTATGATCCTCAGAGCTTGAGACTGAATGCGGGTCAATTTAGTGGCATTGGATTTGGAAATAGAATCAACTAGAAATGAACCATATTCTAGATGACTACGGACTAGAGCGTTATATATTAACGGAGGAGAAATTCTCCTTCTCGAGAAGACCACGACAGCGCTTTTGGAAGGGGATAAATCCATACCATGAGAGATAACCCATTTATTTAGGTTAACAAGGGCAGAGTTCAAAGCATTTTCGGTAACCATTATTGACTTATCAGAAGAATATAAAAGCAGGTCATCGGCGTATTGCAAAACACGACAGAAAGGATTAACTGTTGAGTGAATAATATAGGAGTAAATATTGAAAAGTAATGGACTTAAAACAGAGCCTTGGGGAAGACTCCTCCATATAGTTCTTGTTAAGGGGGGGGGGTCGAGGGGATCTAAGAATAATAGATCTTACTAAAAGAAAATTGAGGAGAAAATTTATAATCTTAATCGGAATCCCAAGGTTATGAAGAATTTTTTGGAGGACTGGAAGGATTACGTTATCATAGACTGAAGAAACATCTAAAAAGGCAGCAACGAGGAACTCTTGTCGAGAAAAAGCAAGTCTGATGTTAGTAGTTAGGACGATGAGATTGTCCATCGTACTTTTAGCTCTTCTGAAGCCAAATTGGTCACTTGGAAAAATAGAATGGTGTTCAGTAAACCATTCCAAACGATTCTTAATTAAATGTTCCGTAATCTTCACTAGAACAGGAGAAAGGGCTATGGGTCTGTAGGATGAACCTACATTGGGATCTCTATGAGGTTTAAGAATGGGAATTATTATTTGAGTTTTCCAAGACTTTGGAATAGAACCTGATTTGAACATATAGTTAATGAGGGATAGAAGATACCAACGGGTAAATGGTAAAGTATTTTTCACCATTGAATATGACATTCCGTCAATACCAGGGGAAGAATCCTTAAGATGGTGTAAGGTGAAATCCAGTTCGTTAATGGAGAAATCTTCTTCTAAAAAATGATTGGCGCTAGTAAAGTTATACCTGAAAGGTAATTCATCTAAATTTGGGACGGATGGGGGAGCAAGTTTATTTAAAAATTGATCAACCCGACTCCCATGTACAGTTTTATATTAGACCAGATGACACGAGAGGGAGTAAAAGGAGAGAGGGATGTAGTAGTAGCTATAAAGATTTTTCAAAGATTCTATAAAGAAAGCTAAAGTCACTGGTAAGAAACATGATCTGGTCTAGAGATTTTGTTGATTGAACACGACGTAGCACGGCTCCTGTCTTATGAAAATGTAATCAAGGACTTCGCAATGAGGAAAGCACGGAAAGGAAATCTTTAAGTGGGTAGCTTAGTTTTTTGTTTGCGTTTATGGCTTAACCTTGAATTTTTAATATCTCTACAGAGGAATGTAACGAGTATTTGGTTTCATTTGTATTGTATATTTTGGCGAATATTTTCTTTCTACCTTTGAAAATGTATTAATATTTATAGATATTCTGACATTTAGTCCATTTTCTTGTCAGAGCTAGATAAGACTAAGAGCATTTTTGAGAGTGGGGGGAGGGGAGCAGTTACAACAACTCGCACCGGGTGTATATAAGGCTAGTTATGGCAATGGTCACATATAATGTAAAGCAGGCCAGCATTTAGTACATAATATATATTGGCCACTACAAGCAAGTTCACAATTTAATCTAATTTGATCTTGATGTAATATTAAATAACTAGCGTGACCCGTGCGAAGTCTTCGCATTATTTATTCCATTATGAAGCTCAGATGACAGATCAAACAAATATTTTACTAAAATTGACATATAAAGGCGCAAGTATCAAAAGCATTGAGCTAAAGCGCCACTTTATTTATACGTGAGTGGATTTGAAATTAAACAAAAATTTTACCGACCGTCAATCATATTGACGTTGAGCCGTTAGATGGCAGCATTGCTGTTTTGTGTATATAATTTTAATAATTAATTAATTTGCAAAAACAATAGCAATAATAAATTTTTTAGTTGTGGATGCCAGTAGAGCAAGCAATTATCTATAAAATGATATATAATTTATGTGGATTAGTTGTGAGGTTTTTTCTAAAAAGGGAGTGTAACATCTTAACCTTAGCGTATTAATATATATGATGATATGATGATACAGCAAATCAACAATGTTAAAATCTTTTGTGTTTACATTTTTATATCTATCCATGCAACTTTCGGTTTGTTTTTTAAGGGAATTTTAGATGCCGAATATCTTTCTGAAAAAATAGAGAGGAGCAAATCGAACAATATAATTTATTGAGCAATTTTTGAATTAATAACCTTGAGTCCATTTACTTATACAAAAATATACATAGATAAAAATATAACACATGCATTAAATCTAATGATGTATTTTATAGGTGGAAGTAAACGCAACTACTTATACTTTTTAGAAGGAAAATTAAAGAAGTGTGGAAGCATGTCTCATGCTTGCCTACTTCACCTCAAAACGATGCATAGTTTATGAGATATCACAATTACCTATCTTGCCCCTACTAACTATATCCCCTCCAAGGTCACAATGCATGTTTAAGGCGGACCCTAGACCTACAATAACATTGCACAATACTTTTATTGTATAATAGTATTGTATGACATCTTGAACCCAAACAATCAATTACTTATCACAAAATAATATTAACAGCCCATAAGCGTCGATGTTTTTGCAGGAGCAATACCTCTCAAATAGAAGTGTTGCAAAATGTCAGACGAAGATTTGGCCGCAGCTATCGTGTTGGTGCTTAAATGCAAAAAATGAAAATGTCAATGTTCAAAAGTGGTTCAAGAAAAGGCAAAAATGTACTCACAGACATCTTTTAGAAGATTTGACATTACTTGAGGTAAAGGACTTGAAGAATTTCGTAAGATTGGATTTGGCATAGTTTCAAAAATTACTCGACTTGGTTACACCATTGATTGACAAAAAAGCACGCAAATGTAAGGAAAGGTGAGAATTTTTTCTTTACGTCATCTTTCGTTGCTTCTGGAAATAGCACTTTATATTTAAATAGCAATGTTTTATAGGTGTTATTTCTTTATCACGATCATGATAATCTTTGCTCTTGACATTCCACAAAGCCGACAATTCCCTATACGAATGATGAAGTTATTCATTATCGATCAAATGCGTGAGAAGTCCTCATCCTTGGAACGCTAAATGTAGATTAAAAAATATTGCGCAATGTTAATCAAACACAGAGCGATGAAAAAATATTTTTCTTTTTTTTTTTTTATCTCCTTTAGACCTGCAATCTGCCTCGTCAGGGCATTTAGCTGGTGGTTATGCATTTCATGTAGCTTGCATGGTATTCGCCCAGTGGCAAATCCATATATAGGATATGATATTACGTATTATGGGAGGAGGTCCTGGGGAGCTCTCCTTTTTATACGCTTAAATTTGCAATTGGACTGCATCAGATTTTGAGCGAGCTCGTTGGGATGACTCTCCATACGACGAGAGTATGACTCTAGCTTTTTTATAATTTTCTCCTTTACTGCAGGTATCTTTAGATCTCGGTGGAGCTGAGAGTTCGTGATGAACCATGGAGCGTTCGTTATCATTCGGAGCATTTTAGATTGAAAACGTTGGAAAATTTTTAAATTTGAATTTGCGGCGGTTCCCCATAGTTCCGCTCCATAAGACCAAATTGGTTTTATAATAACTTTGTACAGGAGAAGTTTGTTGTCCAGGGAGAGGTTAGATTTCCGTGCCAGAAGCCAGTAGAGTTTGCGGAGATGTATAACCAGGGCTTTTCTTTTGGTGAGTATATGCTTCTTCCACGTAAGGCGTCTGTCCAAGTATATACCCAAGTAACGCACGTCTTCAGACTGGGGTATTGGTATGTTGTTTAGTTCGACTGCGGGACACGTATCGTGTCTAAGGGTGTATGTTACGTGCACCGACTTAGTTTCGTTTGCCTTTATGCGCCAGTCTTTGAGCCAGATTGACACTTCATTTAGACTTTTCTGCAACATGTCCGATGCGGTCACTGGATTTTCATGACTTGCAATCAGAGCAGTATCGTCAGCAAATGTTCCTATGAGACCCTCTTCTGTAGTTGGTAGGTCGAAGGTATATATTAAATACAGTATCGGGCCCATTACACTGCCCTGCCTCAATCTCATAGAGACCCGTTCTGTCTTCTCCGTGCTTTACATAAAAATGCCGTTGTTAGAGATATGATTTTAAGATCAGGTAATAGTTTATAGAGTAGACCTTCATGCCACACACGATCAAACGCTTGTGATATATCTAAAAATGCTGCCGAGCAATATCTCCTGTGTTCGTATGAGTCATTGATTTTCTCAACCAGACGGTGGACCTGTTCAATAGTTCCATGAGCTTCGCGGAAGCCAAACTGATGATTTGGGACTATTTTAGATTTAGTGAGTTCTGGAGTCAAGCGTTTCAGAATCAGGATTTCCAAGATCTTGGAGGCAACAGGCAGTAAACTAATAGGGCGGTAGGACGAGACACTTTCTGGATTCTTGCCAGGTTTAGGTATTAGGATAATTTCAGCTACTTTCCATTGGGGAGGCACAAATTCTCGTCGCAGAATAGCGTTATAGATCGCTGTTAGGAGTGCAATTGCTGCGTAGGGAAGCTCTTTCATGACTTTCGCTGTAATTAGGTCGTAACCAGGTGCCTTGTTTACACAAAGTTTTCGGATTGTGGAGCAAACTTCTCCAATAGTGAACTTTTTAATTGGAGGGGAAAGCTGGTGAGGTGCAGAGAGAGCCTCCATGACTTGGTCTATCTTGGTCGAGCCAGAAGCAGAGTTTGGAGTAAACACTCGGAACAGATGCTCAGCGAACAGTAGAGATTTTTCAGTGTCACTTTTTGCCCAAGTCCCGTCATTCCGGCGTAGTGGTGGTTGAAGTGCAATTAGTCTTTTCAGGGATTTGGTTATTTTCCACAGGGAGTAATCCGTTGTAGATGTTGCATCCAAGCTAGATAAGTGATTTCCTATTTCAGTGTTTCTTAGATTATTGAGAATGCCCTTGACATGCTTGGCAAGTTTGTTGAACTGTTTTCTATCTTCGGGGAGTCGGGTAAGTTGCCACTGCTTTCTAGCTTGTCGCTTTTTTTGTATTAAATTAGTTGCGATTTGTGGATACATAGGGATTATTTCGGTAGCCCTATGATGGGGTGTTGCGCCCCAGGCAGCCGACTGAATGCAACTGTTAAAGGTTTCGATAGCTGTGGTGATGTCATCATTAGATTTGAGCACAATATGCCTGTCCAGTGTATTTTCCATAATTTCGCAAAAGTATTCCCAATTCGTTTTTTTCGAATGGATTTTACAGGGTTTGATCACTTCTACGAATTTGTTATGCAGTTCGGCTACAACGGGTGAGTGGTCTGAGGATAGATTTTTTGGATCGGTTGGCCAGTAGGTCGGTTTCCCAGTGGAGTTCACAGTGAGGTTAAGCTCCTGGACGGTTTTCAAGAGTTCGCGGCCCTTGGTAGAAGTGGTTCTCGAGCCCCAGTTCGTATGTTTGGCGTTGTAGTCTCCTCCAGCAATAAATTTGTTGCCGAATTGTTTAAAGAACGACGTGTATTGCTCAGTCTTCAAGTTGTGCTTGGGGGGTATATAAAGGGCTGCAATCTGTATTGGACCATTTGAGCTTTCAATAGATATGATAGTGGCCTGAATTTCATTACTACTGTGCGGATTGTGGACGTAATGTTTGATGTTCTTTCTTATCAGTATGGCAGGTCCTCCATGTGCTGCACCGTCAGGATGATTTGTGTAGTAGACATTGTACTTCGGCACTTCAAAATGACGTCTGACGGTGAAGTGCGTTTCGGAAATCAACATAAGATCCACTTTATGTGCATGCAGGAATGATATCATTTCTTAAGTATGGTTTGACAGCCCATTTGCATTCCACAAGGCGAGGATTACGGGTTTAACTGTGGACTGAGTCGCGGGGGGGCAAGGTGGGCTGCCGCCTGCCTCCCGCTTGGATAAAATCCTGACTACTCCCATGATGAACTGACTGCGAGCGTAGTTCAGTCATTACATTTAATAAAAGGTTTGTCATGGTATTCATCTGTTGCATCATTTGCTTAAACATGTCCATTAGTTCCTTGAATTTATTAGCTCTTTCGACAGACTTTTCACTTTGTTGAATTTGAGTATTAACGAGATTTGATTCTAGTTGTGGTGATGTTTGTCTTGTTTCCTCTACTTTCTGTAGCACAGAAGGTATTTGGTTTGCTTTGTTCTGCTTCAGGCTGTTGCGAACGACGTCGGCGTAGGGTAAACTTTGTATATGGGGTAGGGCTTGATTTGTCGTCTCAGGAACAATAACGGCATGATTTGATTTCATTGTTTTGTTGCGAAGCGGTGGGTATTTTTGCTTTTGCAGCTCCTTATACACAGAACATCCTTTATAATTTGCTGGGTGATTCCCATCGCATAGGGCGCATTTGACGTCATCGGATCGTTCCTTTCGCAAGCAGACAGAGGATGCGTGATTGCCAGCACATTTGATGCATCTTGGGTTTCGGCGACAGTAAGACTTTGTGTGTCCATAGGTTTGGCAATTAGCACATTGAGGGATTGTGCGTTTTGGTTTTGGAGGCTCAAATTTCACGCGACAATGTAAAAGGTTTTGAATATTGTAAATTTCTTTGTTGTTAGCGCTTGATTGGAGTTCAACTATGAACATGTGCAGTGGGATTTTGGTTGATGCTTGTTTCATATTCCATATGTTATGAGCAACATGTCCTAACTTAGCCAGATCTGTTCTAATTTCATCAGTGTCGGTTGATGGATGCATATTTTTAAGAATAACTTTAAAGTTCCTCTCTTGCTTGGGTTTATATGTGAAATATTCTGTACCTTTAGCGTCCAATTCTTTAACTATAGTTCGGTAGGCGTCACTTGTTTTAGGCTGGATTTTGACCTGGTCCTTAGGTAGAACTTTTATTTCGAAAAGATCTTGAACGGTTACATCAAGTAATGTAATTAAGGGACGAATATTTGTAACTTTGTCGATGAATATAGGAGGAGGTTTTGGAGATTTTTCTGCTGGCAGAGTTTGATGATCCTCTTTCCCCTCTTCGTTCTCAAGCACTGAGAAAGAGTTTGAAGTGGGTGTTGGCTGGCTTAACCAGTATGTACTAAGCTTGGATTGCTTCTGGCTTCTTTCCGCTTCAGGACTGTTTCTTTGCCTCTTACGGTTTTGAACCTCAGTCCAGTTTGAGACTTCAGAATTTGGATTAGCGGAAGTTACCGTTAGAGCGTCGGAGCTGTCCTCAATAGTTATAATTTGGCTACAATCAGTGAGCGACTGTGACCTCGGTCTTTTAAACAGGCTGGGGTGAAAAATTTGTTGTGTAAGCGTTTTGTTTTTTGTTTGAGTAAAAGAAGGGTCCATTTTGATTCCCACGAGTAGGGCAGATAAAAATATCACACAACCAGGTTACTCCCTTTCCGGCAGTGAAGGCTAAATACTTCAACGTTCGCCAGGTGCGTTGAAGTTGGCGCTAGAGACTGTGCTTCCCAACAGCCATGCATCCTATTGACGCGTTTCCCATCGTAGGATTTGGGGTTATTTATTAGAGAGGATTTCTTCCTCGTGGCCCAGGCGATAGAGCCAAGGCCACCGTTCTCATAAAACATGACCATGAGGTTACGGGTTGTGAAGGTCATTTCCTACCTTCACTGCGCAGACTGGTTAGGCCTGGATTGGTCTGGATAATTGACCGCCGCCAGAAACTCGGCGTTGTTGTCGCTCGTTTTGCACCACCCGGGGGACACGTGTAGGGTGAGCCTAGGATAAGGTGGTAAATCCTACGGACGTGAGCGACATACATCCCCCCATAAAAAATATGGTGCAATAAAATGTTAACTCATTCAACTTTTGTTCTATTATTGGGCAAACTTCAATACTAACCCTGAACGGTCAAAAATATTGCACAATTTATAATACAATTGATCGTCTAGGGTCCGTCTAAGTATGGTATTTTTGTTAATTGTGTAAAATGTGACAAAAATTAATGACTCAACATTCCCTATTGTTTTCTATCTCTATGTGAAAAACAAAACCTACCAGAAATCAACAATAATAAAGTTTTGTCATTTGTTAAAAAAATTACAGTAAGTAAATTATATACATTTTATACATGGGATATTTTAATATGGATTAATATATAATTATTTTTTACATGGGATAGTTTCATGAAAAACTTGAAAATAAAATTGTTGCCCCTTTGTTACTGACAATTACTTCATACAACTATGCCAAAGTTACACATTTTTTATACAAGTGTTATATCAAATTGGGCATCAGTGTGTTCACTCCTTCCATTTCAGACACAAAACACTAAAATTGGCAGAGTAGTAAATGCTTTTTCAGTACAAATTATTCATTAATCCCATTTCAATATGAATTTTTAGAACTTAAAATGTAAAAAATCTTATTTGAATAGTGTACTTGTTATGGATAACAAAACACACCATAATTTTTTAGCAGCAAAACAACCCTAAATCCCTAAAAAAATTGGTTGCCAAAAGTGGCTGGATGAAAAAGAAAAGGCATATTACACAACTTGACAAAAAAAGGTTTAAAAAAGTCACATTATGGCACTTGTGTACCGATGTTGCGCTACATTATTTCACATTTCTGTGACAAAGGAAAACAGGTCTCTCCGCTATTATAATTGTTACAATTGTAATTATTTCAGCATTAAACGCTTAAATTTATACAAGGGGCTAATGTTGTATTTACACATATAAAATATTTTGAGAGATTAAAGATGCGAATAAAGGTCGTAAGTCCCTACAGATTACGATAAGAAGTATTTTTGTTATATCATTAATTACGTATTATATTTACACATTATTGATTAATTACCTGGCACTGTACATTTTTCTTGCAATTATGTGAAGGGGATTGTCTTCATGAAATTAAATATCTGTTATTGTAATTAACTCTCTAACCTTTTAAATAAACCATTGTAGATTATTAGTCACTATTACACGTCGGCTCATTTCAGTCAATAATTAAAACTTTTTCTATAGACCTATCACAAAGTGTAGCAAATATGTATAAAGGTACGGTTAGTCTATGACAGTTATACAATTGAAAGCTGCTTGTAATAATTTGAAAATAATTATGTCATAATATAAGAATAACAACAAAAATAAAAGATATTCTCATTTAACATAATTTTTTTATTCATGTTTATGCAGATTTATGTATTTCAATATCAGTTAATAACATATTGCTCCTTTTATGGCACTTTAAAAGAAACATAAAAAAATGATCTTCAACCCGAAATTGAGACAATAAACATTTTAATTGAACATAAATACTTTAATTGTAAAATACATTTTATTCACTGTTTAATTTTTTGAAGATTTGGTTGTATCAAATCCAGATCTGAGCTGCTTTGGACAATATGTTCGCTAAATTTGCCAAAAATATTGAAGAATGAAACAAATCAAAAAAAGGTTTAAGGTAAAATCTGAATGTTTTTTCTCAGTCGTTCGTTTAAAGGCACTCTATGAGCGCCTTCAGTTTTAAATATATTGTATTCGAACTTATAAATTAAACACAAACTTAAATTAACACATAATGATTCCTCGCACTTCAACATAACTTTGACGGAGTCTTGAAACTTCCAAATGTTAAACGAACTTAGTGACTAATAAATTAAAATAGTCTTTTCTGTACACGAGCCTATATAACGACAATTACACGACACTTTACAAAAACCTTCTTAATGTCCCTTATATCAAAAACAGTCCGTTACTTTCTTAATATTTATAGTATCACTATATAATTAATATAAAATGTTAATTCTTGCTTATTTGCTTTCATTATTTAACAATTTATGAATACAACTTTTACTGTTTAAGTTCTAGTCAGCGAATATAATTTATAATAATTAGTAAATTATTTATTATAAAATGTGTATTATAAGAGGTAAATGTAACCTTAATAGATATGATGGTATATTTACGTTAAATATGACATTGCAGACTAAAATGGAAAACGTTTTGTTTAATGAAGTATGTTCTTTATATGCCTAATTATTTACCTAAAATACACAAAAATTTATTTGCAATTCCAGGAATATTCATAATTCAACATAGCACTCCCAATGATAGATGAGTAAGTACAAATCATAATGAGTGGAAATTTGTTTGATGCAGTTAAATATGGAGTTGGCAAATATTATTGTTTGAAGATATAAAAAATGCAAGAAATTTTGGCAGAAATAATCATTGTAATTTATTGTGCTAGAGATATAGTACAATGACGAGACTCACCTTAAGTTTTACACTTTAATCTGCAACTCCAAATATAGTTTTTACCAAAATTTAAATTATTCATTACCATAAATTTTGACTATGAACATGATTCCTATGTGTGGAGACATATTTCAACTTATCTATTATTAAATAACTCTTTACATATCAGTAATGTTATAATACAAATCAAATACTATGTTGTGCCAAGCGCGTAAAAGCAAAGACGAATCAACTTAGACACATACAAAGGCCACATTACATACCATACAAGCGCATTCCACTGTACTTAATGTCACTTAATATTTAATCTAACAATATTTAATTAGGGCTATTTATTGTATATGTGATCATTATAATTATATTTGTTTTATGAGAAACAAAGTTCATTGGAAATAATTATAGATATACCAATCCAGGGCAACTGTCAAGACACTCAGAGCAAAAATTCCACAAATTGTGACAATAATGGAAATGGACTATTTTATAAGGGAATATTAATTCATTCAGATACTTTAAAGACACATACGTTAAGTAACTTATGGTAAGCCTGCATAAATGAGGAGCATTTAATGTTTACTTTATTATAATCTATGTTATAGTTACAATAACAAAACATTTCATTATTTATTGCAGCCAAAGTTATTACACTTGAACTGCAACCGAGGGTTTATATCTTAATGAAACGAGCAAAACATTTCCACTGTTAAAAAAGGAAATATCAAACTGAGTCATACAACAGAGCAGTAATAAAAGCCGAGACATAATTAGAAATGTTTATAGAAAAACATTTTGTATATTGTAAAGTACAAATATAATATAGTAAGGGGTTACTTCAGTTTAGAAATTATTTTCTGGCATATTATTCAAACCCAGAAAAGCAACCGAGTAAACCTTGGTGGATAGGAGTATTGGAGAAGCGTCATGCAGTTAATGAATGAAATGTGTTAAAAAAGCTTACCTCGCTTGCTTCAATGGCAATTAATATTATTCAAAGTTGCTTTATTTCCAGTGGTAGGACGGGAAACGTGTAATTAGACTAGAAGCGGTGTCATACGTCGAATATTACTAACTGTTGTGCCAGTATGCTCCAATGGGGATTTTAATAACTATCAATTAAAATTTACGAGGAAGTGCATTGTGGATAGGTCATCATGCAGTTAATTACAAATACATGTTAATATTTTAAATGATATCCCAAAACCCCCAAAATTTTAAATTATAGAAAGATATTTGGAACAGTATTGAATACAAAGATACAATTTCAAATTCCCTTGTTGTGAGCAAATCTTTGAGTAAAGTAGACATTCACAAGTCTAATTATTACCATATAATATTGTTACATTTACAAAGTATTTAGGTGTACATTATATATGGCAACGATCACATTCAGTGTATGACATTTACCACAGGTTTGTATTTAAAAGTACATTTTACAAAAAAATATTGTAAATTCTTTGTAAAAAATAGTAAACACACAATTTAAGAATGACATTTTTAAATCAATAAAAATTTTGAGAGCAATTGCATATACATCTGATATCAATTCTATATATGAAGGTAGAGTTCACAATCCTAACTATGCATTAAAGGATTAGAATTTTTAAAGGAGTTACATATTTAACGGCTATAACATCGCACTATATGGTGTAACTTATAACATTTGGTGAAATAAACTTATAAACACATAATGAATAAAATACACGAGAACAATAAAAATTGGCAAAATGTCAAATATAATAAACAAAGAGAAAAGAAGTAAAAATATAATATATATAAATTGCACTTCCAATTGTAAATAATATTGATTTTAAATTGTTCCTCGAGTAAATTAATAAATTTATCAATGTTTCATTACTTTTTATTATTTGTTACAAAATATGTTGAATATAAATGACATTTCATAAATATTTAAGTGCAATATTGCACAAATTAGAAACAAGTAATAAGTAATTTTCCTCTAATTTTGTAACATATTTCTTGGTACCATTTTGTGGAGCTTCAAAAATGTGAAAGCGCCGCTAACCAAACATAATATTCACCACACTCACCTCACATGTAACACTTAACTTAATACATGGTAACATTACATTTTACAATTATGATATATAATATAATTTAATTAATAATTAACACTATGACTGTACATAACATTCGTTCAATCCATATTTAGCGAAACTGTTAGGCTTAGTATCAAAGTTTGTTGAGAGTGTTATCGGTAAAAATTATAGCATTACGGGGCACGAGGCCCTTCTGTTCACCGCGGCAACACAGCAGCCATTGGTCATCCACTTCCAGGATCAATCGCAGTTTCTCACCTTCATTGAATGCCAGGTGCCCCGAGTCCGATGGCAGTCTATGCCACAAGGTGCGAACCATTCTGAATTAAGAGAAAAATAATATTTCATTGTTTGGTTTTTGAGCCTTAAAAGTTAAATCGCATTATTGATTAACATTTATAGACACTGATATCACGTTCACAAATTTAATAAAAAGAGTAAAACATATGGTTTTGTATTTTTATTTTTCTTGGTTTTCACTTGTTCAATATCAAGACAACAATTATGAATAGGTTTGTTCCAAAATGTTAGATTACAGCTATTTTAATCTTTATTTTAATATTTTAATATTACAGCTATTTTAACAATTATGAATTGGTTATTTTAATATTTTAATTAACCCTCTGCGACTGACGTGGCTCAATTTTTACAATTGTACTGACGTGGTAGTACACAAGACACCATTTCAACAGCAAATATTTTTATAGAATTAAATTATACAGCTATTTTATTTATATTTATTCGATTTCTAACCTATTTTATATGTTAAATTTACTTTAAATAAAAAAACAATTTGTATTTTCAATATTAAACAGTGTTTATTGACTTCACACAAATTACTCTATGAATCTCTACTTAAACATTAATGACATAGAAAAAATTACAAAATCACATTTTTATAATTTAACATCAGACCTTTTAAAAATTAACAATTACAATTTTATAATTAATTTTTTCAAAATTTTGATTGTTAATTTAATAATAAAAAAAAGAAATTAAATTAACAATCAAAATTTTGTTGGACAAATAGAACATAGTTTTCTGCCACTTGGTAGAACAGACCGAACTACTGGTGGTGGAGAGGGGGTTATAATTGCATAAAACCCTAGTGATAGTCATTCGCAGCTCCCTTGGCAATCTTTCATTGTATACTGGGATTTTCATATGATTCAGCACTAAATCTCTTGCCGTATTCAATAAAATAGTTGCTCTTCTCATTTTATCATCACTGTCAGTACAACGTTGATACAATACAAAGCTATTTATGCCTGCCGTGTCCAGCATCCTTTGAAAGATTGCCATAGGCCACCGACGAGTTTTACGTCTGCAACAATAAATAGAGCATTTCTTATCAACCTCGTTTTCTCCACCTTTTGTGTGATTATAGTCTGGAATCATAACTGGTTTGCCTGTATTATTATCTATTCCTTGAATATTATGAGAAGAAGAAAGTAACAACACGGCTTTATTAGGTTTTTAGCACATATGATAAAATTGAACAGTCTTTCGTAAAACCATACAATGAACTTTCTATCGGTTTATTTGTTTGGCAAGAAACAAGGTGGTATTTCACCTTTATTTTTTTTGTGAGTGCCCAGGTAAGTCAGTCCTCTTTTCAGCAATATTTCGACTAGTGGTATAGAGCTGAACCAATTGTCAGCAGTAATATTTTGGTTCGAGTTTTTGACCACTTTTGCAAGTCTTAGAACCGACTGAGTGGGTACTGCCATTTTTTGCTCTTGATCGGTTAAGCATTTGCCACTGGAATTCTTCCCATGGTCATTCACCTACTAATAATAATATTTTGATACCATATTTTGCTGGTTTCTCAGGCATATAAATGATGCACTTCCAATGACCTCTAAATGGCAGTAACATTTCATCGATGCAGAGGTATGCTCCAGTGGTATATTGAGACTGACTGTTTGATTATGAACTTATCAAACATTTCGGATATTGGAGCAAGTGTATCATCTTTTAGACGTTCCTCTCTGGTAGTCGAGTCATCAAATCTAAGGTAGTTGAGCAAACACGAAAAACGCCATTTGGACATCACGCAGCGGAATATTTCAATGGCCTGTGCCATCCGTGGCAAATACTGTGTGGAGATCTGCATCGTTACATTTAGATACTGCTGAATAATACATCAAACCAATTAACGCTTTCATCTTGTTTACATTTGTGTCCCGAAGTTCAGCCTTAGTAGTATTTTTGAACTTGGTACAGTACTAAGTATCTTGTCGCATCAGAGATTCTAACATTGTGGGCTCAATCAGCTTAGACCAAAGTTCTGAGTAGCCTTCAAAATTAGTTGTTATAGTATGGCCCGGTAATCGAATTATATTATGAGCTGCTGTGCGTGATGTCCTAGGACCCTCTTGTTTACTCCAAATGAAACCGTTTTTACCTGTGTAGTGCTCTTGTGACTGGTATGAAGATCATTGGCGTTTGGCCACTGTGGCAGGTTCTTGTCGCGCTTCTACGTTTGGCTCTGGATCTTCTTCACATGAAATGGCGTCTTCTTCAAAGTGTTGGGTTTCTGGCTCGAAAGTCGGATCTTCATCTTCATCAATATCGCTAAACTCATGTTCACTTTCCTCTTCCAGCCAAGCTAATATTTGATCTTCATGAACCACAAAAGTTCCAGCTGACGTTCTCTTACGAGTAGAAGAAGTACCTGCCCTACCGTTGTTACTTGAGTCAGGCATCTAAAAACAAGTTTTTTTAAACTTGTGTACAGTTAGGTTTGCGCCGCGACTTCACCCGCGTGGACTATAGATACTATTTCGCCATATAGCCTATGTTACTCAGTGATAATATAGAATTCTATTAGTGAAAGAATTTTTAAAATCGGCCCAGTACTTTTTGAGTTTATTCATTAGAAACAAATCTGTCTTATTTATAATATTACTATATATATATATAAACTGCGAAACGGTTACATAGAATTTGCATAGCGCTTAAGAAAAAGTATTTTTAGGCCACTCCTAATCAGACCATTCTTTTAGCACATCTTCTCCAAATGCAACACATTCTTACATCTGCGGCTTTTGAGCAAAGTTTAATTCATGAAGTGAAAATGTGGGTATTACAATCAATTCAAAGAGAACAGGGCCCGTGAGATATGATCTAAATTAGATCAAACTGAAGTCCCACAGTGTTCAGCCTGCAACCAGTCTTATACAATATTTTTACAACTACTCTCCCTACCTCAGCAGATGAAACCGTCACAAATTACTCTGATGAGTTGCTTATTTGGTGAGAGCTAAAGATCCAGACTCTGCCAGCAACAAGTTCCAAGTATTACTGGATGAAATAAATACCTGGTTGCAAAAATGGTAGATATGTGCCAGCGCACAAAAGTCAACTCAATTTGCCTTTACATTGAGGAAAGGCAATTGTTCCACAGTGAGGCAAGGAACCGATACTTCACCACACAAATAGTAATTTTACCTGGAAAACTCACATCGAGCTGAAACATGACCAACTAAATATCACATATAACCTGTACTAGCTGATTAGTTGTAACTCGGTGCTACATTTGAACAAAAACTGCTATTACACAACTCTCTCCTTAAACCAATATAAGACATAGGGCGTTTAGCTGTGGGGCATGGCCAGCAATAGCAACATAATGTGTTTCCAAAAAACTCAAAATGCAATCCTGAGACACAGTGCACCTAGGTTCACATGAAAATGTGAAATTCACAAATATCTTAATTCTCCCTCCGTTCTAGAAGAGATTAACAGGTTAAAAAAAAAATACGCTGCACACTGGCTCTTATACTCTGAACGACAAATCTTTCATCTGACAAGACCAATAAGTAGGTCAAAACGACTGATCACAATTACATAAAAAAAATTTCAACAGGTTTTGAAACATTCAATAACCTTAAACTGCAATATTTATAAATGTTGCATGGACTATTCCCTTCTCCTTATTCTTTGTATAAAGAATTTATGTCTGAACAGGAACAAATGCTCCACAATGGCGAGACGTAAAATATAAAGTTAGGGCGACCCACTGAAAACGGAAGAAACAGACAGGTTATTTATTTATAACGCCTGTGTGGAGTGAAGTCTGATAATATTTGTACTCACAACATTTTTATGATATTCTTCTATGAGTAAGTATAATTTATTTCAATCTCCTATTTCCTAACAATTTTCATTTAGTTATGCTTGGACTGCAATTCAAAGATACTTTAGGAAACCAGGGTCTTTCTATCTACTGATGGTACTTGTTAAGAAACCTTGGTTATTCATATCATTATAAGTGTTAATAAAATAAGTTATAAGTGTTGTATGTATAGTATTTGAATATAATATGTACATAAAGTAAAAAAAACTAGATTGTAATGTTCTTTTAATGCATATTTAGTTAAGAGAATTAATTATTTAATGGCATTACATAATCAATCCTTTTTACTAAGTAATCTTAAAACAAACTTCTCCAACTCGCAAAGTTAAAAGCGAGGAATTCAGAGTGCATCTTCCAAGACCCGAGCATTAATTAGCGCATAGACATCGATGGTCCTGAACAGGTGAAAATCGTGATAGGTGCGCTGCCAAAATTTAATTATTAACTAATTGCAGAAATTACTTCAAGTAAAGCTATCTGCAAATATATCACGATGGTACTCTCCAAAATGGGGTGAATACTTCCATTTGTACATACATAATTTCCGAAATATATATATATATATTTAAAGAATAAAAAATATTACAATTATCTGCTAAGTGCAGGTATTTTAAAATTAATTATAAACTGTTTTGTCCACAGCGCATTTTATACAAGATTATGGTGAAACAAAAATTTGTTTTCTGGAGGATATTCATATAAAATCATATTTATTATTTTTTGTTAATGATTAATTCATTAACTTTTAATAACTAATTCATTTATTTTTTCACCTAAAAAAGTCTTTATTTGTAAATTTAATAAGGGTAATAACAAAAAATGAGTTGTAAAATTCAAATAAATTTGAAAAGCAGTTTATTCATAGATTGTCAATAAATATAACAGAATTCTTACATAATTATGGTTATATAAGACACACTCATTATGATGCTTATGAACAAATATTATTCAATAAAATAAAATTTATAAAAATAACTTTCAACGCCATTATAAATACATAAGAAATATATAAGAAATAATAGTGCGCTGTGTTTACCAAGAATCATGTAGTTTTGTGAAACAGTTTGGTGATGATTTACGATATACACAATAATTCTTATGAATAAATATTCAATTTGTAAAAATAAGTTCTACCGCTTTTGTAAACACGTGCTTTTGTTCATATAATTAGTAAATTGGGCACTATTATTTACAAACAATTGCACAGCTGTGTGGAACACTTGGGTGATAATGCTATAAAATATACACAATGATTCTTATGATCAAATATTATTCAATAAAATAGCACTTGTAAAAATTACTTCTAACAAATTTTTAAAGAAGTTTGTCTGTTTGTACTACAAATCACTCGTGCGCTGCTTGTTCTCGGCATTCTATGTTTATCAGTTTTATGAATGCAACTTACAAGCAATATATAGGATGTTATACATCAAATTTTAAGGAATGAAATTTTGAAGACGAATACATATAAAAATATATTTCGTTTCTATTAAATTATGCCATTTTTCAAGTTTTAAAATACACTTGCCACCGAACTTTCTTCGTAGAAAACATTTTTTAAACTTTTTTATAACAATTTTATATGCTATTGTGAAAATAAAAGTTATCTGTAAACTTTTATAGATGATACAATACATATTGTAAAAAATTTAGCTTGATTATTGTTCCATTTACTACGAACAGGCTACAGAAATAAACGCACAATTTCAAATTGCCGACAAGTGATTTCAATCATTTATTTTAACCATTTTAGCCATAGCAGCAAAATAGTAAAATGAATGACTATGGTAGTACATACAAGAATATAAAGCACTATGCAAAAACATAGTAACGTGTCTCTTACTCATAATTTTTTGTTTTGTCGTTTTGTACGACTTTGAATTTCGGGTTCAATATCGGGTCCTCGGACCGTCTATGGGTTAATGATTATTTTAATGAAATTTAATTTTTGTTGCCGAAAGGAGACTAGGAAGAAACGTACGAAATTGGTACTAAATTTTTTATGTCCTCAAACTTTTCATAATAAAGGAAAAAAAGACTGCTAATAATGTTTTTGTAGATTTTAAGATTACTTTTACCAGGATTATTTAGGAAATACGAAATGTTTAAAACGAAACCCTTTTCTTTCATCCCTACTAGCGACACAATAGTTTTTTTTTCTACTAACCTTTTGAATAGACACTACTGGTTTAAGTTTAATTGATAAAAGTCAATCAATTAATATAAATTGGTGAGCAAAAACTATATGGGGACAAATTATTTAATTCACTTAACTAAAATGGCTTTTAATTTATATAAATAAAAACAAAAATATTATCTTTCAATTAATTTACTTGTCATGCCAATTATTGATCTTACGACTTTAGATCAAAATACCCTTACTAACCTGCTTCATTAAAGTCTTAGATATATTCAAAATGCTTATGTTACCATTAAGACTAAATGGTTACAATTTTATAAATCTGCAAATTTAAGTACCAAAGTTGATGTTCAATTTATGCATAACATCACATCACTTCCATAGGAATCAGAGTAGGCAATGTTGATGATGCTGCACAACCAACAGACCTTCATTTCGTATAGATTTGTGCAACTCATTTGTCGCCAAAATCTCTAAAATGGGGAAATTTAGAGGATTATAGTGAGCACCATTATGGCATAACGCTGAGACACTCTTGTGGACTGTCATCTGTTGCTCAGAGAATTCCTGCTCGTCTCAGAGATTGACATGATAACACACATATTCTATCATGTGTAATATGAAAGAAGAATCACATGAAATGTAGCATTTTTAATAATTATTGTCTTTCATAATTTTTAATAGGTAATCATTTGCTTTTTAGTTTACCTCATATATGATTAACGTGATTTAGAGCGGTCACACGAAGGCAAGTTTCAGTCATTTGTGGTTTCCTCAGTATGAAAGATTTTAAAATATTTTCCATATGATTATCCCACTCTTTTAGTTTTTGTATTGTCAGTGACTAAAGGCCATCAGCACCGTCACCAGCTACCGCTGCTTTGATAAGACCACACGTGGAAGATAAAATTAAAGTACACAACGATTCTAGTTAGCTAGCCTGATCAATGAATAAAATTTGAATTTAAACTGCAATTATACTAATATTTATCAGTGGTAATTTGTCGACTTAATTTTATTAATACAACGGAAATAAAATTAGTTATCAAAAACTATTTGTTACATATAATGTAAAGATTCAAGGTTAGACATTGGGCTTCAGAGTCACATGAAAGAGGGAGATGTAGTGACACCGCTTGTTACAGACCAACAAGCGTGCGTTTTAGTGTAAACAGCCAAAAAATATTTATTCTGAAATGACTACATTTTGTACACGGATCCAAAGTTTAATCCTAATGTGACGTCCAAGTATATTTAAACAATGTTCTAGCTTTTCTTACATGAATAAGCTTTTACTCTGTAATTGAAAATAAAAAAAAAGACAAATAAGATAAAGATACCACCAACCAAATCTAATAAAATTTGTTAGACAAAGATACAAAATTGTTCTTATCAAATGTAGTTTATATTGAAGCTGAATTACACAACTGACTATCACAAGCTGAATTTTAAATCATTGTGCTTTAAAAAATACTGAACTTAAATTTGCAAATTAGTAAGCAGTAGCCATAAAAATTATGGCCCTATAAAAATAAATAAGGGACTAATATTTGTACTCAGATTTATAAGCATAAACCCTTTTCCCTCAGTGAAATTATAATGATATAAACCATGTATAGTGACAGGTATCTAACTCACCTTGGCTTACACTGACTACCGGTAGAAGTTTTCTTAGGCTGTGCGCCAGGAGCTGCCCTTCCGAGCGAGGAGGAGATAGCACGACGTTTGGCTAAGGCAGGCGGATGTGCCGGCTGGCTGCGCTGATATGGCAATGAGGAAGGACGAGCCGCTACGCTGGGCCGAGCAGCACTTGCTGGCGGTTGGTCGAGTCGGCTTGTTCGGCTGGAATTTGTTTGATTTACAGCCATGTCATACCAGATTTAAATTCAATTAATTATATGATATATACTAATGTGACCAAAAACTGTGTTGGGCTACAGCCTCACATTTCATCCATTTTTGAGTTTTAATACATAAATCATAAAGGTACAGCATTTGTTTATCTGATATTCGACTTGCTATTTAAAATAAGGCCCCAAATCAAGGAAAAGCCTTAATGACACTGAAAAAAAATTGTTTTTGTCCATTTTTAAAAAAATTCTACTTACATATCCAGCTAACGATCACTGACTTATGAGTACTTCATAAACGAAGGTGAGAGATGAAGGCAGGTGTGACGACAGTTTATACTGAAGACACTGGATATAAATCAGACATACTCTTTATATATACAAAACCATGCAAAAGAAGAACTATTTGATAACAATTACAGACTCGTATGTTGGAAAAGAGGCTGCTTATAAATGTTTCTATATCCATCAAAATTTAAAACCTGATGAGACATTAAGTGTGGCTAGCTTTGACCTTCAGAGAGTTTTAGCGATGCCTTATGGTGAAAGTATGATGTTATACTATTCCAAAAATTATGCCATATATAATGTTACAATATATAATGGTAGAACACAGAACAGATGTTATAGAGATTATATATGGAAAGAGGCAGGTAGTTTTTAACACAATTAAGAGGAGTGAAAATGTTGTAACTGTGCTGCGATAATTGCACGGGACAAAACAAAAAAAAAAAAGTTGTACTTTCAATGTTCAATTGATCTTAGAACAATCTGAAAATCTATAAGTCATACAAATAAACCACCTTCTACAAGACGTATATACATATATATATTAACTTTGATAATCTGGTGGATACTGCATACAGACAACATGAGAGTCTATACATTAAAAAAAAAATGAACTTAGCTAAAATAGACACTAAATATACCATATTAGAGAATAGTACTACTTACACCTTAGATCTCTCTAGAGAATCACAAGGAAAATGACAGGGTAAAGAAATTGAGAAATGGTCTTCTGTAAACGGTAACAGAGCTTAGACAACACAAATCAATCTGCAGCAGGAAATGCCAACTATGAAGTATTGCAGAGCAACACAGATTATTTATCATCTCTTTATAAAGAAAGATTGCCGATTTCTATTGTGAAATAAAACAACCTCAAAAAATTGTGTGACACCGGAATAATCCCAAAAAGATTTCATTTTTTTAAACCTCCCGAAGAATATGCCAGTCCAAAATATCCTCAATGAAACTGATGATGATGACAGCAAGGATAAAGCTGATCAAGATGGTTAAATAAAATACCAAATGGATCAATATCACAATTATAATAATTTGATTTACTAATAGTCATAATATTTTTAATTTTTTTGAGAAGTTATCTTTGTATAAGTATCGTCTTGTCAAATTGAGGCAGAACCCGTTTAAATAATTTTTCATTTGATATAAAAAAATATTCAGTATTTTACAACTTTAAAATTGTTGGTTCAGTCTTAGAATGTTTTAGTTATTTTTTAATTCAAAGATTGAATTGTATATTTAGGTCATAAAGTAAGATTTTTTAGTTTCAATAAAGTATTATAATCATTATTTACAAAGTTGTAAGACTATTATTTGCATTATCAATGTTTTTTTAGTTAACTTTCGGATTTACAGATAGAGAGGGTAATAGAGAGACCAATAGACTCTATAACAAAGTTATAAAACAGTATTTTTTTAGATTTTGCCCTATTTAAGTTTAAAATAAAGTAGTTAACACTACTGTACTTTTTATATGAACCTTAAGGTTACATACAATATTTACTGTGTTGATTATTATAATTATAGTGCTGATTTAATGAGTCTTTATAAAATTAATTAATTTAAATAGTATTATTTTTATCCATATCAAATTTCATTCATATCAATTCCATTTAGCCATAAAAATCTAACAGAGTGACCAAATTGCTTTGGCGTAATATTAGTATGATTAAGACATAGACTTTAATCCATAGTAATAAGGTTCTAAAACACCAATATTTAAGTAAATAGCTAAACTTACATCAAGTTGTAACACTAAAAGTTCTTTACAACAAAATTACATAATTTTCAATTTCTTTTTGCTATGCATTATTACTGACGTTGACGTTGCCATGTAAAATTTGAGTAGCGTTACAACAAAACTGTTTTTTTTAATGGTTTGCCATGGGTTTACCATGTTATCATTGAAACCACTAAGTTTTATTAAAATTTGTATTTATAATATGAAAGAAGGGAAAAATCTATGAAACTTTGCCCAAGACACCATCAAAATTAGACCCTAAAATAAAAAGATATAGACAGATTTGAAAAACATAATTTTTTGGCTCTCCTGAAAAACTGTGATTTGTCCCTTATGTTAAGTGATACTTCTGATATCGATATTTAGATGAATTATGAAGATACTTATATAAAATTAATTATTAGGGAAAAAATTTAGTGTATATATTGAGAAAAGCCACATATACACGGTATCCGGGAATAAGTGTCGGACAAAGAAAGACGTTATTCTTTGACTGGAAAATAGTTGTCTTTAAAATAAAATTTTAAAGTTGATTTTCGAAAAATTTTAAATAATATTCACAATTTTCTTCGTACACACAATACTTGTGCACATTGATCAGCACTGCTCGGGTGAATAAGCCGTGAAAAGCTGCGAAGACATTGCCGTTGCAGGTAAACACCGCACTCCGGGCAAGTATTGGGTGTGTTAAAAAAGTTATGTTATATTTTTTTTCCACTCAATTAGATATTATTACTCTTTATAGTCAACGAATAGCGTTTTTTTTTGTTTGACATCTTTTCCCGGACAAAGTGTATAAATACTTTAATTTAAAAAAAAATTTCTTACACTTATTAAGAAGCGAAAACTAGTTTTTTTTAAATTTTTTGTATCATATAATTGTACCCTATAATATATTTTTACAAGCAAACTCACTTGATATAACATCGTTAAAAAAAATTCAGTTTGAATATACTATCCCGCTAAGGCCCTTGCAGAATATTCAGCAAAATTATTTAGCCAGTTTCGACCCTGAATGTATTTCACGTGTTGTGAAAAAGTGGTACAGTGATAAGGTCAACACATCATGTCTTATATGTAAAATCTGTCAGATCAAACAGCCCAATTTTCAAATAAATTGTAGGTATTCCATATTCAACCGAATAGTGCACTATTCGGTCAAATATTGAATAGTCCAAATGTTCATTGCAACTAATTTATATTAATAAAATATATTTTAACAGAGTTTGCAGCCTTATTCTTTTTTGAAGTGGGTTAAAAAAAAATTATCTCAATACCTATTAGCAGCGAATATTTGTCTTTTAGTGGGGGATGATGCAGCAACAACACCAGGTCTGCTACGTACTCCAGAAGCTACTTTGGCAGGTCCCGGTGGCGTTGTGGGACTTGCCCCCTTTCGAACACCAGCCACCGGCACAGGGATACCTCTGGAAAAACAATATTTTTAATTTTCAATGACTTCAAGTGATACAGTCATAAGAGTTTCTGTACAATTTAAAATCAGTTTATGTTTATTAATCACTCATCATAATATATTTTTTTAACTAATTGATGAACTTTATTTTTTACCTCGCGTTTTTATTGAACATGACATAAACGAGCCAATTTCCCGCAGCTGCAATTAATTGCAAAAACATATGAAATTTTAACCATTCTCCCTACTGATATCTCATCAACTCAAAGGAATATGATGTGAAATTCATATTAGTTATTTTTTGAAGAAAAAAATAATAAATTTTGTAATTTCAAAGTGTAGGGCTTTTCAATGTTATAAGAAATTTGTTTGAACGGTATGAAATGTATTTCTCCTTTTAACATTTTAACTAAAATTTGGAGTCCAAATAAAGTAAAGTCCAAATATAGTAAAAATAAAGCCTCATTATTATGAAAATATGAACTGCGATTTTTAGATCTCAAGAAACTATTAGTAATAGAAAATGCTGTTGTTATGGAGGTAGATATGTATTAAATGCATTGCTTACTTGAAATGATACTGACAGTATAACAGATAGAGAAGTAACACCGAAGCTTCAATAATATCAATAATTCTTTATCTATTTGATAACAAAACACACACCTTTTCATCCCTCCACTAAGTAAACGACAGTTAATACAAGAATTATATTCCAATATATTTTTCTTAGCATGCTTTTAGCTGCATATTATTTTCAACTGAATGTATTCCTCTGACACTTCATGGTAGTTTTATTCTGTCAAATGATTCACCTGTGTGGATGTTTTGCGGGAGAGGTAGCTGTCAGGGCAGCAGGCGGTCGCACGGGTGATGTGACAGGACGCGGTATGCGCGAGCGAGATGCCACTGGGGATTGTTCACCTATAGACATAAAGATTTCTATTTGTTGACATTTTCCTATGAGCTATAATCAGTTTAAAAGTGTTTAAACTATATTGTTGTTCATTTTATGAATTTATTTCTTTTCAAGATGTAGTTCCAGATGGGTAAGTGAAACAAACACAATTTTGAAAGTGTATACTACACAAAGATGTAATAATCAATGCAAAAGTTTCCAACAAGTTTTCCTTGGACAAGTAGACTACTTTTCTACTAAAACGAATTTCTCTGAGGTTTTCCAATTTTCAATGCATTTTTTTGGTTTTCCTTCACCAAAAATTAATCACTGAAACTAATATGATTCTAGAGTACAAAATAAAAACTATACCTAAATTTAATTGCATTCATTGAAATGACAATTATAATTGTATGTGCGTATATGCTTAATCAACCATTCTCTTAATTTTCATATTTGTTTCTTCTACTCTGTCTCACAACGTCAAGTATATTCTGTTCTTTTGCTGAAACTCGAGTTTTTCAACAATTTTACACTTTCCAAGTCTTGCTCATGTTCTTTTTTCATAACTTTATTATACAAACTACAGATTTCAGACTTCAGATATTTTCTAATAATGACAATTTTTTTGTACCTTCTCATGATTTATTGGTGATATTAACAAACAAAACTTCTTTATTTATTTAAATCTCCTTTCAGAAAATACATTAACATAAAAAAAACATCAAAACTATATCACAAATTAACGAAACACTTTACATTCCTAGTTTTTGGAAGCATGTTTAATGATAAACCATCAAGATTCCTTCCAAACAAGAAAATGTTAATTTTCTGTTCAAATATTGGTCCTCTAGATACATCATTGTAATAACTTTTCACTTTATTTGCTCGAGAACCTGGAAGCCAATTGTTATTGTACAAAAATATCCAAACAATAAACTCCATACCGGGTATTCGAAGAGTGAACTCTTCAGTATGGGGTTTATTGCGACGGAAGGGTCAAAACAAGAAATTCTTTTTTTTAAGAAAAATGACAATGGAGATATTGGTTAAGGAAATACAAAACTCTGCGACGTTTGCAGTAGAAATGCAAAATATTTAAATCTGTGATATTTTCACCACTATATATCAGTTTTTTATGAACTTGAAATCAATATATTGCACATTATCAAAATATGACTAATTTTTTTAATCTTTGTTCACATGGTTTGTTGACTACACAAAACGTCTTCTTTCACAATGCTCACCATATTGCATAAAGTTTGCAAAAGGACTTCATAGAGCTGAGGACAGATTGTATTATTTGACTGAAATGTCAATAAGAATGTTTCCACTTACAGTGTAAACAATATTTATTGTATACAAACTGTTACAGGTCATTTGTTTTGTTTCACTCGTTCTGCATAGTGGGTCCTATTAGGAATTGCTTTGGAAAGGTGATTGAAAACACTAACATTTTCAACTCAATGTATGGTACAAATCTTCAATGGAAATATATTAGAATTGAATAAATAAAGAATCCATGTGTAATCGTGTGATAGATGGAGTGGCAAAAAGTATGGTAGTTATACCCTATGCTACTATTGGAAAGTTGAGTTTTTTGCATTGCTACTTAATATGTATTATGCAGTGTAAAGGGCAATTTCCCAAATTGAAGGGTCTATCCATAAGCATCACTCTTTTCTTCTTCCATTTTTGTCTTCATAATATGATGACATTCTTTATTTATATTGGGTTTATCCATTAAAATTTGGAACAGTTTCAAAAGGTCAATTCCTAAAGTCACCTCTAAGAAAGACTTCATCAGTTGATGATGACCCGTAACATTTGGTGCATACTTGCAATTTAACTTTTATAAATCTCATATTTAAGGAAACATCAAACGAAATGGTTCTACAGCTCGTCCTCCACTTCGCTGTGAGTCATGAATGATAATTACATACCTAAAACAGAAATACCAAATATCTCTGTTTTAGGATTCTGCCCTTTGTATTATTAATTGAGGCTAAATAGTGCGAATTTTATTACAAAAGTCGCAGAGTTTTGTGCATGCTTTATTTTGACTGCGTAACAAAAAGCATTTCTTCAACACCCACTTAGTATCTCCTTCCATCCCTTATATTAGCCTAGCATTACACTAGCAACTTGAACAAATTGCCAAATCTCACCCGGGGTCTCACTAGGCTCGTTCTCTCCGTTGCTGAGCATCTCCCACTTTAGCTGAAGGCGGCGGAACTTGCCACCGCCGGGTGGGATATGTTGGTGTCCTGGTGCACTGTGGTATCCCTCACTTGAGTATGTGTCGTCTGCCAGTGATTCAAACTGCATGGACCGACAGATGTAGATTAAAATTTTTTCCATTCATCTAAG
Source organism: Druceiella hillmani (assembly GCA_039881145.1). NCBI lineage: Eukaryota > Metazoa > Arthropoda > Insecta > Lepidoptera > Hepialidae > Druceiella > Druceiella hillmani. The sequence continues at coordinate 43,916,455 of JAYKKI010000012.1, read as the reverse complement.
CGAAAAAACGCATTTAATATTATGTCTCATTGGTTATTTACTTTAACTAAATTTGAATAAATTTTCAAAGTATGGGGAAGGTATAGCCATAGGTATACAATACCTATAAACTGCAAATAAAAAAATTTGGGGTGCAGAAGTTGCGAAAATATTCACTTTAAAGAAAAATATTTTGTGTAAAACTTACTGAAAAAAGTAAAGAACATCTTAAAGGGGATTACGGAAAATAATTTCCACATGGCCTAATAAACTTCGAATAACCCTTGCCTGACACCAAATGAATTACGGACTTAAGTCAAAAATATTCATTAATAATTTTAATCGAATGAAAGCTATGGTTATCACATATTATTTTGTGATTTTGATATGAGAATGTTTATGATAAATAATATTTTGAAAAATTATTATTTAAAAGATTGCAGACATAAAGATTACATTTTTAGCGTATTTAAATTTTTGTGAAATTATACAGATTAAAAATAAAGAAAACATCAATATTGTAATCCATAAAAAAGAATTGAAAATTTATAAAAGAATCAACATGAATGTGGAATCGATAGTAAAACAAGGCTTGCAAGTGGTATTGCGTAAGTGGTATTGTTTAACTACATAAATGTACAAAGCTGAATTAACATTAAATAACAGAAAAAAAAGTCACAAACATTCAGCAATTGATGTCGAACAATTGACCCTATTATAAAAATAGCTAAAGAACTGAACATAAAAACATTTTACCCTCCTATATTTACCATTTGTATACAACAAGCACATAAGTTAAACAAGAACTACAAACATAAAATCAATATGAACTTATGTAGTATTCCTCTACAAAACACAAAAAACAAACAAGGCACAAGGATCAAAGAAGCTGTTGTCCAGATCACGTGGATTAAATTAAAACTTGATATCTTTATAAAGTTGTACAATTCACATTATAGATTTCTTCTTTGATCCGTGATAAGACCCATGCAGTTATTCCCTACCAAAAAGGCGCTACAAATCAAAACACTCCTCGTACAAACGATATTACCTTTCCGACGCTATTTTCATCGTCATTAGATTGCATTGGGCCATCTCCAGCAATCGCCCGTCTGTTATTCTCCAAACTATCAGTGTAATCGTCACTATCATCATAAAGAGCGAGCCTGTCGAATGCCTGCATCAATTTTGAACCCAACTGAACACCCGACCACCTTCTTTGTTCTAGATCTATTCTACTATTATTCGGACACTCATCATAATTGTTCACAGTTGGGTTCACGCAAGATCTTGGTCTTGTTTTCTCAGTGCAACTCTGAGGTTTGGCATAAGCCGAATCATTAAGCAAGTCTGGCGTGGAGGGCTCCTTGGAAAAAGAGGGGGGTTCCTTGTGGCGCATGATAACACTGGTCTGCGTCACCGACTCATCCCTGAGTCCATCGCTCGACATACAACTAGATTGTATGGATCGCACAAGCTTCAACAAGTTCTTTTGGTTTGTCGTTAGTGAAGGAATTGCTATATTGGCAGGCTGTTAACAAGATAAATATGTACACTAGATGGTTAGTTTTGTTAGTGCCCGTTACAAAATACTAAATTTACTATTTCCGGCTAGGAAAGTCACAATTTTTTTGATAAAAAATTACAAGTCATATTTCAATGCCTCGTGTAGCAATGCAAGGTGTATCTAGCATACTTGTAGCAAAATAAAAAATACAAACTATAAAGAAAAAATGGCTTAATACAAAGTGGAGCTAAATGAATGAATGAATGTTCAGTACATATAAGAAAATATGTACCTGAATAAATTCTAAAATATGGTAAAAGAGCATCTTCATTTGGCCTTATTGTAACATGTTTTCATTAGTGTAGATAATACTAGCTATTCCAATGAACGTAATAATATAATCGATAATTGTTATTTTTGTAACCTTGCTGATTTGTATATTTTATCTTCTATGTTTACTATAATTCATCTCCATCCTACTTTTAATTTCTAATATTTCTATGTTAATTTTCACTAAAATGATTATAGATTATTAAGAAACAATTTGCAAATATAATAATAGCATAAGTCACTTTTTAAAAATCATGAACTTTCCACAATTTCCAGAACACAAAGTAAGATTGAACTTATTAACATTCATATATATAATTAAGAAAATAAAGAAAAAATATTGTTAGTAAAAATTAATTCCTCACCCGGCCGCCATTCGCCTTCATCTGATTTTGCAAATCCGTCTCCACACGCTTGAAACTTCTATGCAGCTCCTTCATCTCGAACATCAGGTCCAATCGGAAAGGTAGTAGACTGAGTGGCTCCAGGCTGGCGAGAAGCGTATCGAGCAAAGCCTTGCAAGAGGGATCGCCAGATGTGGCAGCGTATAGGAGTGAGTCGGCATGGTAGTGCCGTTTCAGAATCGATTCACGTGTACGGATGTACGAGACCCAAGCATCTACCGAGTGGGCACTGGGCAAAGTTAGAATGGATTAATATTTTACAGATTAGGTAAGCGTGCCACTAGTTAGTGAGGAAAAATCAAAATAAAAGGTATTATTTTATAAAATCAATTCTCTTTCATAAAAACACATTTTTGTTTAAATTGAAGCATTAATAATAAGTACCTGGTGCTTTTGGAGGTAATACTGAATAGTTTTTGGACTTGATATAAAATTTGTTTATACACTATTGTGTTTTAAAGTAGTCTAAACTGCAATTGACATTATACTAGCAAAGTACTATACTATTCAAGCTATACCAAAGTACTATAAATACTCTTTTTTAGGCGTTTCATCATTTGAATAAAAACCGCAAGATAAGAGATTGGAACGATTGTTATAACAGTAGATAATACCCTAATACTACAGTGGCGATAATCAAGAAAACCATAACTACATTTGGAAAAATTGACTGGAGCATTGTCATAGAGGTTTGGGGTTTTTCTTTACATATTTCCAAAATGTTCACATTCTTTAAAGTAATAGTAGCATCATAACCTATCAAAGAGAGATACTGCAAGAGAAAGGATGAGTAGCATCTCTCCTTTCATGACTTATAAAAGGAGAGATGCTACCATTATTTTTACAGCTTTTCATCCTTTCTTTTATTTTAATAAGGAAACTTTCACTGTCTGAATTACCCTTTTATTTCAGTTACATAATAGTGTATCCAGACCTCTGTACTTGTTAAAATCTCACAGCATCTAACTGTACTTGTAGAATTTCCTGTAATTATGCGATACTAGACTACACAATATTGTTTTTGGATTATGCTTAAATTAAGCTTAAATTGTTGAATATCTATCTAATAGAAAGTTTTCAGACACATGATTGTGAAGGGTTTTTTGTAGTAATGCTCAAAGTGTCTGCTCATATGTAGTATGTTTGTTTTAAATATACAATTACTACTGATTTCCTTCTGTAATATTTACGCTTAGATGTGGTCAGCAAGCTTAAATTCATTAAATCATTTGTAAACAGTACCGTGAAATGGAGTTTCTTCATCAAATTCTACTCGAAGTCTTGTAACTAACTTACACAGAATGTCACAGTAAAAGTTATTTTTTTTGAGGTAAATGAATTTTTGCATGCACGCGATTTTTAAATCACCTTCAACACGAAGAGACTGATAACAGTTTGAAAACTTAAAAAAATAACGTAACCAAATACATTGTAAGCAATTTTTAAACACCCTAACTGAACAACTAAAGATCTTTTCATACCGGATAGTGTCTTCAACTATCGGTTATTGCCATGCAATCTTATTTGTGTTATCACTCATATTTATTAGTGTAAAAAAATTCTACTTATATAGATCACTACTGAACTAGAGCAAATAATACAGTAGATATAGAGATAAATGAATTTTTTTAAAACGATTGAAGTTTTAGGCATCAACAATCCCATATCTCATGAACACGTGAACTAAGTAAGAACCATTGACAAGCACTCATAATTGGACCAACTGAGAATCCTAACAAGATCAACAGTAATTGTTATTATATTTTTTTTTTAATTGAATATCAAGTCAATAAAATTCTACATAACTTTGATTCAGGATCATTCACATACACATGTCTTTCATTAAACAGGTTTTGTTCCAGGAATATAACTATGCAAACACTTTGACAAATAAAAATATGTTTCATTATACTTACTTTAATAAACCCAATACAAATGCATTGAATTTCACTAAACCTTCTGTGATAGCATCTTCACTGTTTATGCGCATAACTAGCTCATTTAAAGCCTTTGTGATGGGGCCTAAAACAAAATTATTACTATAGTTAATTTGTGCCTTCGTAGAAATGAGTTGTATCTGTTAACAAGAAATAAAAATATTTGCTTTAAATTTCAAGTGAAAATTAAATAATTAACCATTTATCTTGTTTCTGTGATTAACAGGCCCTTGTTGTGGTAAACAGATAGCGACACTTTCAAAAATTATCAAATTGTGTTGAAACCCAAGGAATAAGACATATTCGTACAAATGAGTTATCTGTTAACAAGAAATAAAAATATTTGCTTTAAATTTCAAGTGAAAATTAAATAATTAACCATTTATCTTGATTCAGTGATTAACAGTCCCTTGTTGTGGTAAATAGAAAGCGACACTTTCAAAAATTATTAAATTGCGTTGAAACCCAAGGAACAAAACATACGATTCAAGGAGAAGATGCTTTTATCATAAATAGTTCATTGATGGACTTATAAACTGTAAGTTCAATCAAAAATGGCTGTGAAATGCATTAAATATTGATAGAAGTTTCCATAACATTTAGACAAGTTTACATAAATAACACTAGGCAGGAATACCATTTTAAAGTAAACCATTCAAACTAAAGAGGAGGAACAAAAACAGTGACAAGAAGACTTCACAATTCTGATCTATAATGAGCTACTATTAAAAACAAATGCCACACACCTTGCCTTGCCGATGCCTCTACCATTTGCCACACTGAGTTATTGACGTCCCCAAATGACGTCTCGATATTGTCTTTAAGCCCATCGCGGAATACTGCATAAAGAGCGGGACATAGAGATCCTAGAGCTAATTTGGCGCAGGCGGGAGCCCGAGTTGAATCACCCAATAAAGCTAGCTCTGCCTGGTCCGTTGCTGGTGAAAAATGCTGTATAAGAACCTCAACAGCATCTGTAACACTCGATACAATGGCTGAAAGGAGAAAGGGAAAATTCCATTATAGCATACTTCAAAATTACGACAGGTAGTCAGCAGCACTAATTGGTAAGCATTTCTTAAGTTGCATGTATGCGCTGATCACAAACGCTTTAATTCCTATTTATACTTTCTTGCGTAGTTTGTGGTACTTCATAAATGTACCTGTTGTTTTTGGTTCAAATTTGCAAAGTATTTCCAGAAATCTCCCAAAAAGAAATGTATGTACTGTCCTTTTTGACAAAAATTTGGTTTTTGTTTATTTGTCATTAAAATTGGTAAAGCATTTCCACAGATTTGGCCAAAAACGAAAATTGTTTTGTGCCAAAAGGGCAAATAAATTCTAAAATACATAAATCTTTGCCTACACTATGTACTTCAAAACTAAGGAATTTTTGAAGTTTTACAGAGTTCCATATTTTATGTACATATGCATTGATTTGTTAAACATCTTCCACACATTAGACCTTTAAAATAGAGGAATATTTTAAACCCAGCTTTTATTCCACGAATATTCTCATTCTCTGATTCTGGTAATATTTCAGTCAGTTTTAATAAAATCAACTCCAATTGATATAGAAAAAAACTATTAATAATTTCGAATCTTGCGAAAATAATTAAAAAATTCTCATAATTCACACAATCATCAAAACTTACACAAAATAAGACTTACACCACTTCGTGACTTAAGGGACTAATGTAATGTAATTTTTAAAACCATTAATTTTTTGTTTTATTTCAAACAGTCGCTGCTGATGTAAAGCCTAAATTTGTTTCTAGATCTGACATCAATCAAATACGATCAAAATCAGCTCTGGGTCATCTGCAGGCTCTGCTGCTGCTTTCATATTTTGTCAATAACCCTGAGCGATTATTCATACTGAACATGTTAAAAAATACTTTAATAACAGCCAGAATCTATTTGCCAAATCGTTCATTTAAATATTCAAAGTAGTTTTAAAAATATACTAGCTTCAATGAAATAAACAATCTGTGCGCAGAACGTACAATACAACCTAATTATTTCATTTCGTATTGTTATTGAATGGTTTGCTGACCTTGAACTATATAATCCCCCTAAACCTTCATTTTAAATGGTCTTATAAACAGTTTGTTGCTATCTCTTGCAGATCTATTGAAATATAACATTTACTGAATTGATAATTTGTGAGCTTGAATTTAAACCATATGTTGGGAAAATGCAAGACAAGATATATTTATTCCTACTCATTAAGACCGCATATGAAATCAATAGACGAATTATACTCTTTAAGAGATTCTTGAATGTTAATTAAAATTGTATAAAAATAATTTTGTGATTAAATGAAAGAAAAATATTTTGAGTATAATGAAAGATTTCTTTTCTGAAATAATTATTGACAAAAAATCAGCCCTAGAAATTATCACAGAATCATAGTTTCCAGAGATGGCATGAGGTGAAATATAATTATAGTATACAATGTTATTAATACATACCTCTCTTCTGAGCTATATCAATGTTTTTCCTTTCATCAATCCTCTTCTTTTGATGATCTCTTGTGGGGCTGCTGTATTCCTCTGGACTGCATTCACCCTCCTCCCGGATGGGGATTTCAGCCAATTTCTTACCCTATTATAAAGAGGTATCAATGAAAATAAATAATGCAACTGGTTGTATAATTTCTATCATTTGCATATTCTTATCCTGAAAGTTGAACAAGGCATAGCCTTCAAGGCATAGCAAATCAAATAAAGAAAACTAATGAAAATCCAGTATGTATATTATTCATATCATTTCTGTACTATGTAAGAACACTATCGAAATTCTTTAACTACATAATTACGTGCAATACAAGCGAACATAATTATTATCGTTTACGTTACATGAAAAAAGAATTTTCAATTAAACTATTATTCAAAATGATTATTCAATCCACATAAAATTTTTCACAAAAGAAACCAAAAAAAAATTATAATAGAAAAAATATAAAAGTTTAGAAAAACATGAAAACCAAATACAGGAGATGGAGTCCAAGACTGTAATAATAAGGCAGCTATACTCGATTTCTAAAAAAAAAAATGAATTAATAACAAAAAAATAAAATATAAAAAAGATACATTGCACTGTTGAGACCTGTAATATCCTACCTGATATTGCCGCTGAATTAAGGCCCCAATGTTTGGTGAGTTTGGCGGAGTTGCAAGACTGGCCTTTACTTCTTCAACAAGCTTCAAGCTCGGCTCACATTTCATTTTGGCAGTCTCTTTGCCAGCAAAGCTGACAGACTTCCTCCCGCCTCCATCACTAGAATCCGTGGAACGCTCATTCTCCTCCTGCGACCGCTTCATACTCAAAAACTTCGTCACCTGATTCCTTACCTTCTGTATTTGCGTATTATCCCAATCTTCCATGTTTTGGCAGCTAAAACCGCTCTGCTTCAAAAATTCCTCTAGTTGCTGAAGGTCAGCACTGCTTATTAACGCGCAGGGTGGGGGAAACTCCATAACCCCATGTTTGGGTAGAGGTGGCGTATGAGGACGGTAACTCTTGAGATCATGGGATTTGCCCGAATCAAGGCTACTCTCTGTCCCGACACCCTCATCATGATAATACTCCTCAGCATCCTTCTCAGCAGCATCCAGGAACTGTTGTGATAATCTCTTTGCAGCTATGTCATTATTCTTCTTAATATCCCCCACCAAGTTGTTCTTTTGTAAATAGTACGGTTCCTGTAGTGAACGTCGTTTTGTCTTAGTTTCAACTTGACTGTTGTTGCAAACTATAGGTTCTGTGAGGTACTCGTCCATTTCGAACATGCTATATCTCTTTGTGTTACCACTGCCAATCTTGCGACTCTTCTCAGATGACTTTCTGAGAATTCCCTTGGGAAGTGGTGGTCTTGGTGGAGCCAGATCAATTAATTTACCATTAATAGCAATTTTATTCTGCTCTGCTAGAGATATAGATCTTTTAGGTAGAGGTGGATTTGTTTTATGTTTGTCACCAGTGACAAAACTTGCCTCTGAACTAGTCGCACTATCATATCTATAGACAAATAACGGATTGATATTACCAGTGGGTGCTGGACTGTTTTGCGCTGATGAATCTGTGAGTATCATAGAGGAACCCCTATACCCAGAGGAAGGCTGTGTTGCCGTACTGGAGCTTGACGATACATTCGTGGTGTTACCAGCAACATTGTTACAATCGCAGCTCGCAGGTCTAAGCTTCGTCTTACCAGATGGAGAAGGAGTTTTCTTCTCTTTAGACTTGGCAGATTCATTCTCTTTATCTCTGATTTGTTGAGCTATTTCTGGTACTTCAGACAGCAATTGTTTAAAGTCTGATGGTAACAGGAATTTCAAAGATTCCCAATCATGAATGTGTGATAATCCCTTCTTTTTGAGTAATTCCATATCTGTGCATGAAAACGGTCTTTTACCTTTGTGTTCTGCATGCCGTACTTTTTTCTTCTTGGAATCATGCTCATCCCGTGGAATACAGAATTTTTGAGGCTTTAAATATATTTTATCATATTCCTTTGTGAGGAAACTAAGATCTGGTAAGGTATAACTTGGATAGAGGACATAGACAGGTTTCTCACATCCGCCTTCTTTAAGTTTTTCTAGAAATGAGGGTTCAATCACTTTCACCACATTTTTATCACTTGAAGCGCTAATGCTGCTAACCCATGAGGTTTGCATACTTCTGTCTATAGTTTCAGCAGAAATCTGTGTTGATGTGGTTCTATTTTCAGAATAATCTTTGGCGACTAACCGGTGTAACTTTGTAATTTGAGTGCCCTCTGACTCAGAGCAGCTCGAGAGAGTGGCACTTGTGCCTGACGATTGTGAGGAGACAGACTTCTTATTTGCAGGATAATTCCTCAGCCTTAGCGGACTTAAACATTTGGTTGCACTATCAAAGGAATTATTGTTGTTTAGATTTTTCCTCACTGGCTTATTGATGGTGGCATACAGATTGCTTTCACTATCACAAAGTGTAGCATTCTGAGATTCAAGATGCAAAAATTTATTGAAAGGTTCAGTTATTTCTGTTATTTCATCTTCTTCGAGTACTATTGTGTTATAAATTCTATTTTCACACATTTGCATTGTGTCAAAACTTTCCTTATTTGCAGTTTTATTTTGAGTCTCCACATCGGTTTCTCTATTATCATACTGACAGTCATCACTAATATTCATTTTGAGGTGCTTGTTTATACTTTTTTTAGCTTTGTATTCTCCAGCAAATGAATCTCCACTGTTGCCTTCAGAACTGTTGGGCCAACATTCAGATCTATCTGACTGGTCCATGCAGACAATGCCTTCATTGCTTATACTTTTCTGCTTCATGAAGAGTTTAACTAGGCTAAAACCTTGTTTTTGCTGCTTGTCAGATGAGAGTTGGTTATCTGTAGACGAGGTGCTCATGGCCTCAGAGTGCTGGCTTCCGTTGGAGCGATGTGAAACATCATAGACTTTCATACAACCTCCAACTGCCGCTGCAAGACGTTGGTGAGCTGTAAATGAATCAATCTGAAACCCAAAAAATAGAAATCCATACATTGATAGCCAAGGGAAAAAAATTAGTTAGCTATATACATTGTATACAAATTGGATGTACTTTAGTCTCATAATAATATTGACATTGTTTTATTCACAGAACAGAGAGTAGTTCTGTGGTTTTGTTAGTACCAAAATAATACTATTTACAACATCTACTGACATGATTACTTGTAGTACATGTAGGAAAATGTGTTATAAACATAAAATTATGAATTTTGGATGTAATTAATGTAAAAATATTTGTGAAGGATAGACAATGTGGTTATACTACCATGCATAAGTCAGTTATTAAGTAAGTTTATTGTTGAGCAGGAAGACATGAGAAATGCAAAATTACTTGTACATGTGTGATTTATACCATGAGATTTTGTTTCATATATAGTTCTGAAGATGAAACAAAGTTCATGTCAATTCTAGCAGTATTTGAAGTTCTATAAAAAATTTGAAGTTAAAGATTACATTTTCGTCTCTATTTCCATTCTATGACTTTGCTATAATGCAATCAAAATTTAATCAGGACTATCACCAGCTTTTGATTTTTACCTTGCAGTACACCCTATTAAAAACAAAAAAATACAGTAAAAATTTTTTTTTGATACTTATAGCTTCTATAAGTATCATTTAGATATTTAATTTTTAAGCTAGGCATGCGACGCTGTGTTTCACTACCAAAGTGTTTCAATACATCTACCAATGCACCTGAAAAGTTTTTTATTGCTCCATTCGAACCTATAAGTCGAAAGAAATGGATGCAAATAATGAAGAGGGTTGATCCACCCAGAGCCAAAAGTTGTGTCTATTCTAGCGAAGATCATTTTGATGTAAGTATATGTCACTGCAGTACATATTCAATTATTTGGTAAACGTACTTGTATTTGATATAGGATACATTTTGGTAAGTTATGTGGGTCAGCTATTATAAACATTTGGTTGCCCTTTCAAGCTATTTTCATGGTGTTAGTTTTAGCTACAGTGAGTATTTTAGAGAATAAGTTTATACTTTTTAGGTACCTATTTGTATATTGTCTGGCCTCATAAACAGTAAGAACTAGGTACTTATGTATTTGTGTAATGGAAGTTTTACCTAATATTATATTTGACTTTGTTTGAGATTGAAAATGATATGGAAAATTCGTGAAATATAAATTAATTGGAGGTAGAATTTATCTTAAAAAAGGAGTAGTTACTCATAAATTTGGATGCCAAAAACCAATCAATGAGAAACCTGAAAGGTCTGCAGTACATAAACGTAACCGGATTAAGTTTTTGAGAAACTATTACAGAATGATCTTTATACCTTCAACATCAGACATGCCCGAGAAAGTATTTATTGCTTGTTGTAATGAAAATGATGTAATAGAAGGTCCATTAGACGATGAAAATCGATCAAATAATCAAAGCTTAGAAAAGTCTATAAATCACAAAGCTGTGCAATTAGGATTGAAAAATAAGGTTAACCATAAAGTAACAATTACTAAAGAAAAATACTTTAAGAAAGAAAAGAAAAAACGGTCCAAAAGTCACTGATGCAGAACAAACAGCTGATGGACACAGTTTCAATTTACAGTTTTAGCGATTCCTCGTCAATCACAACTGCAAAATATGATACACACAAAAAAGATTCACCACCTTCAGAATCAGATGAAACAAAATGTGACACGGCATTTTTTAAGCAATACATGGAAAAAGCAACTCTTATGTGCACATCTAAAGCACCTCAACTATTATTAGGTATACTCCAACAATGTTATTTTTGCATAAATATTTTGTCTCAAACTACACAATGTACTCCAAGAAATATGATTACTTTGAAAAAAATGTGCCTGCATCAATCTAATGCCATCCTTGCACTGGATTTTGGTTTAGCAGCAAATTCAGTAGCTACAATCATAAGGCGTACTATTCCAGCCATAGCTTCTTCAAGCATAGTTGACTGCTTTAATATACAAGTAGAGAAGCCTGTTAACGCTGTTAAACAGGTGATAACATGGTCCGACTATTGAAGTTGCAATACCATAAAATATCTGATATCGATAACTCTCGATAGTCTGATAACTTTAATATCAAAAGAATATGGAGGATGAGCAACAAATTCCACAATTTTCGAAGTAAGCAAAAGCGAAGGCGAAAGCGAAGCAAGCGCTGCCTAAAGGAGCTGCTGTTCTGGCCGACAGAGGTTTTAAGAATAGTGCATATTTGCTGCCATAAAACAAATTCACTTTGATCATACCTCCTAATGTAAGTGCTCAAGCGAAACCAACGAAGAACGAAATGTTGGATACAAAAAGTTATTGCAGCACTACGGATCCACGTAGAAAGGTCAACTCCGAAATTTTGGATTTATGTGTATATATATATATACATATATGATTTAAAGCAGGATAATTTGTTAGATTTTATTGTATTTTCTGCATGTGGAATAGTAAATTTGCAGAGTTGCTTATTTAGTACGAACTAATGTTCAAACTTCATAAATTTAAAGACATCAATGTCCTCACTTTTCCATCGCAATACATGTAAGAAAATTTATTATATGTAAAATTAAATTTGGCCTCATTTACGAAAAATAATAATAAGCATAACCGTAATACCAGATATAAAAACAAACTTTCTAACCATGTAACCAGACTATATAAAGTTAGTAAATTATTTTTAGGTCTTTGTATACTCTTTTACAATAAGATCCTTGGGGGCATTCAAAATTTACCTTGAAGTAAATTTAAAAAAATAATAAAAGCAAAATTGTACTGTAAAGCATATTACGAAATATCTGACTACATAGAATATAATAACCATTGAGATTGAGAACTTCTATTATATTTATACTGTATTTGGTTAAAATAGTAACAAGAAAAGCTTAAAAATTGTTGCTGTGGAGTTTCTTGTCATTTCTTCTACACAGATCAGCCACATAGCTTGCTGAAATGGTGTAACGTAGCTTCAAAATTGACTTCAATAAGTGATGTATTTCATCCTACATTGAATAATTAATATTTTTGACAGAATAAATATTTTTAATTTTGGCTTTTGTATTTTTGTCTATTAAGAATATAATAAAACAACTGTATTTATGTGAATTTCTAGTTATTTATTCATACATAACAAAATATTATTAATATCAACATTACATAACTAATTACTTTTATTATAGATATTGTCTCTCCAAAATATCTCACATTTATTAAGTATATTTTCACAGTAATCTTTATCGTACAGTTCTTCATTGCTTTTGAACTCTCATAGTCCATGTGTAACACAAAATAGACTTTATTTCTTCCAGATATGTGCATTTGTGCCTGTATTTGCGCATAATACTTTTTGCCTAGTTTTTCATTTTCATAATACAGGTTTATTGCCTTCTCCTTGTATGGACATTTTATCTCAATGACATACTCACTTGTAAGTCCATCAGGTAAGACCAAATATCGGCCATTTACTGCCTAAAATAAACCCAGATTGTTCTACTTTCAAATTTTTGATACGTCTTGTCTCACATCGTCTTCTAAAAATATGCCCCTTTTAACAGCCGCAGTTTCTTTGAATTTTTTTAGCTCCGAACACCACTTCTACAAGAAAACCACCTTTGGTTTTGCACTGACAGCTTGAGCCATAGTAGCATCTTTTACTTGAGAGCAACTTGACTCAGTTATTTCATATTCACAAAATTCTATAAGCTTCTCAGCATGAAGATTTGTACTGCTTTTTTTAAAAATGCATATTAAATAATGGATAGATATTTTATCTATTTCAGATTTTTCAGCAATATTCAGCATTTTACATTTAGCTCACAAAGCTTCAGAACAAATTTGTCATAAAAACAAAATCTTTATTTTGACTTCTTCATTGTGTGTCCTGAAATCTTTGGCCTTTACAAATTTTGGCATTGTACCGACGATACCTGAAAAAATATAATTTCACTATATTAATAGTTAGTTGAGGGTATAAGAGGGCTAAAATAAAATCATTATAGCTCTACACGTCTACCAACCTGCATTGGGCCAGCGTGGTAGACCAAGGCCTAAACCCTCTTTAAGAGGGGATCCGTGCCTCAGCAGTGAGGACATTTACGGGTTATGCTAGTAGTAAATAGTTAATGAAAAAATGAATTAGCTAAGCGTGGCCCTCTGAGTTTTCTAAGACCCCGCAATCCTCTCAGTTCTTAGATCTCCAAATTTCCCGAGAGCCTTACTTGAAAGCGCTGATTTTTTCCAGCAACATTTTGCAGCAATCGTTGTAAGCTTCTCGCTTCGACGATGAAGCCACATTAAAAATGCTATGGCATGTTTATATCCACGTTTACTAGCGGTCTTCAGATTCAACGCACAAAATTTCTCTATCTTTTTCATTACATTTTAAAGTGCAATTATATGGTTTAGAACATACTCGATGTTCTGGGATGATTCGGCATTTTGCTGTACAAATATCACCTTCTCTTTTAACTTTTACATATTCAATAACGTTGTCGTAGCTGTTTCTAGCCGATCTAAAATAAAATAAACATAAGTTAACTTGCTCACATGAAAAATAAAAAAAACAAAAATGCACTTATCTGCGATAACATCAAAAAGGAAATTAACATAAAAGGTTTAGTCCACCTGACAGAAGGAATACCTTCTCAGCTTAAGAAGCTGAACTTTACAGGTATAATGATAGTCTCCTAGATTATAATACTAACCTACTTTTGAAAAGAATATTTTATAGATTCAAAGTTTAAAAGGTTTAGTACCTCTGGTACATAATGTTTGGGTTAGGATTACTACGTTAGTTTCTTGTTACATTACATATTATGATAAAAACTATGTAGATACATCAATACGGTATCGTTTTTAATAGGTCCCTTCCTCTTACAAATACGCATTCTTTCTTTTCATGTAAGAGTATCAAGTTCATGTACTATCATTATGACCTACATTCTTAAGACACTAGTACTTAATGAGAAATATGTATAGGGGATCAGAAGATTTATGATAAAAACTAAAATTTTATTAAGTTATACTTCCTTTTGTATTTTTACTCCTCACGAGTAAACGAGTGACACAGTACAGTGAGAGCAGCGTGTTATGAAATGACGTCACGCATGTATGGCGTGCCCGTGCAATATATTTGAATAAGGCGGAAACTGAAATTATCGCAACTTTAAAACTACTTGCCTGATTTAAATGAAACAAACACAGATTTATTTCTAGACGTTTAGGCTACACGGTCATAAAGTTTCAAGTGATTTAACGGACGAGTGATATTCCTCATTAAAAAGAAGTCAGTTATAATAACCAGAACAAACAGAAAATTTGCAATTTTACATATTTTCTTTTAATTACACGTACATACTACCCTCTTGTTATTAGGAAAGAAGACAAAATACCAGGCACGTATTGTCTTATTATATTATGAAAACCTTTTTATTATGTTAATACAAATCTAAATTTGACAAAAAACATTGTGTATTTTACGAACTTTGACTATACAGTACTGTTATCACTTTTTGTTCTTTAGTGACATCATGTGATTTCCTTGAATATAATAACAGTGAGTATCCAACATTGCTCAGTCTTGTTTAAACATTGGAGTTTGAAGCCGCTGACTATGTTAAATAAGCAGATACAATTGCATATTTATTTTTAAGCGCTATGTCACAGCCAATAGTTTCACGAATTGAGAATGAAACTCAATTACTGATATTATTTTTATCACAAGGTTAGATATCAATAAATTAAAAGATTTTTTCTCTCTTCTTTTCCTCCATTCCATGATATCCTTTGGTTTTGTAAACAAAATTTTTTTGGACAATTTAAATAAACTTGAAAACAAGCTGTAACATAATAATAATACTCTATATTATGGAGTTCTTGTAGGACATGTATCACAATAATCGCAATATTAGTCCTGTATCAATCCATATGCTTCTTCTACCCTTTTTTGAAAATAATAGATTTTACAAATCCTGTGTTCGAGTTTTGAAATGCTCATCTAGCAACACTTATTTTTTTGACATTCCATTACATTTTTTGAAACACCCAGTAATGTTTGACAATTGATCATGAGAAAACACAGTGTAATGCACTGAAATCATTTAAATATATTACGAAAATTTGGTAAGCATTTTGAGATTTATACAGAACGTGTTAAGTGAAAGTTATGACATATACATATTAGTTTAAACAATTTTTTTATTGAATGCCTCATTGCAAAATTTGAGTAAACTGATCCTGTGCTTGACCGAATAACCATATGTATCACCGCTTCATTAGGACGAAAGAGGATATTTATTCCTCACCGTACGCAAGAATTTTGTCTTTCAACAACTTCAAATTATCAAATTCTGAGCAGAAACTTAGGTTTTCACCTGAATAATATCAAGACAAATTACCCTCGTTTACACTGTGTGTTTACTGAGACTGGACCTACCTACTCCCTTTTGAGCATAGATTGCATTGAAATATGTCATATTGTACTTTTGTCCTCATTTAAATGTATTATAAATTTCAAAATACACATTCATTTTTATACAGCCTGCAGTGCAACTGACAGAACTGATTTTCAAAAGCAATATAAATGACCTCTAAAAGAAATAATATTTGAAAATATATACATCAAACACAGTAGAAGCACATAGATGTGACGCAGATAAACAACTTACAGTAGAATTGCTCATGGCATTGGAATGGACCGAGGTGAGAAGTAGCTTCTTTCCACGGAACAGGTTGGGTAGACTCTGACTCTTGAGCACTGAACCACTGGCGCTAGCCATCATTTGCACACCCTCGCTTGCCGCTTGGTTGTTGTTGTCTGATGGATGTCTGTGAATAAAGATCCTTTTCTTTACCTCGATGGCAGTAGCATTTTCTTCATGACTTTTACAGTGAACGTATTTATATGTATATTACAACTTATAACAATGGGAATAAATCTATCCATTTCATCTCATAATTTTAACATGTATTGTTCAATTTATACCAATAAAAACGTGATTATTGCAATCTGTAGCACGATTATATTTTGTTTACTTTTCTATTATTTTCTATATTTATTTTTAATATTAAGTTATAAGTGAACATAGCGTAAAATCATGCTATTATATTTCAATGAAAATCATAGAGACACAGCAAATAGACTAACTTTATTAAGACTAGGATGAATATGAAGTAGAAAGTTTGTCAATTACCTCAGTTCGTGAAAAACTTATTTACATATTTTTACTGTTTATTTAGTTCTCTTTTTGGCTAATGATAAAATATCAATGGCAAATAGATATTTAAGATTTATAATAGATTTCTTTGCAAATTTAAAGAACTTAACATTTGTGGCATTCTAAAGTTAAGTCTCATTCTCTGACTTATTATATAAAAAGCTCTGTTCTTCAAATAGCAGATTAGAAAATATATGAACACCAAAGAATTCTCAATCATTTTTAGCTGCCTCCTGTGGTTTGGCCATAATGTACTGTTTTACATTTTCTTCAAAGTGGTTTAGTTAAGTGAAGACATGTGTGGATGAAAGGAACATGTTATAAAGTCAAGATTTTTAGGAAATTATATCTAACATTCTTTTTATTTTCAAAAACTTCTGCACACAAAATATCATATTGGTTAACATGTTATACAAATAACACTTTGTAGAAAAAAATGTTTAATATATTTAGGAAAGTTTCATTCATGCCAAAAAACCTAAAATGCAAAAGTTGCGAGTTATCCCCCCTTCTTCCATTCCTTCCACGATGGCTTTTTTATTAATTTACACTTTTTTCACAGATAAAAATGCTTTATTCTTAAAATGATTCATTAACTTCATTAATAACTTCTTCCTTTCCCTATTTTTACAAATTACCTTGTTAAATGTGTTTGGCTCGATTCTTTCTTAAGTTTACTCCATGTGGTTAGTCCTGAATCACTTCGAGCCATGGAAGTTGCCAGGTCACCAGTCAACTTATGACATTTCTCCAATAGTTCAAGATTTCGCTGCATTCTCTCATCTTTTATATCATGTGGCCTTGGTACAGACTTGTCTTTTTTGTCTGTAAGATTATATATTATACAAAAATTAGTTATCAGTTGACAGCTGACAATCTAAAAGTTTATTGAAGTATGAGCGTGTATGTAATATTAAAACAAAGTCAACAGCTATATGCATCGCACTTTATTAAATAAATGTGGATTAAAAATATTTAAATCACCTAACTTCCATCTCACAATGAAATCCCTGAAATAAAATTGTGCAAAATTTTATTTCGAAAGGGAGTCTAAGCCGAAAAACAGGTTTTTCTCTTTGTACCTATAATCAACTAAATATTTGTAACTTTGGTGAATGCTGTAACGCTAATATTATTGTCTCACTAATAATATCATTAGATGAGGACGTCTTAATATATATTTTGAGAAAAAAACACATATTGAGTAGATTTAATATACCTACACTTTGTGGAGAATAAGAGTTTAAAATATATGTCGTAATAGACGGAAAGATTAGTATAATAATTACATCAATACAATATTTACAGATCTCTCCAGGTTTACAATTATTGTACCGGTTAATTGATTTCAGAAAGCAATAAAATTCATAAAATCAGCTTTTTGTAATTTCTTCTTCCATTATAATAAAAAGACCTCACCACTATTTTCATTGACAGCCGGTTCAACCAACTCACTGTCTTCTGAGTATGCGGTGACACTGCCCTCGAAGGCTATCGTGTAATTGTCTTTGTTGGCCTGGCAGGTGAGCACGAGATCCAGATCACAGTCGAGGCTGTCGATGCTAAAATGTGCACCGGGGTGCGGTGCCTCCTTCACCGGCGAGAACAGCAGCTCCGACTTGCAGAGCGACATCGTGTTTATGGAGCCCGCAGTCGAATCTTCACCCTATATAAGAGTGGAACATGTCAGTTTAGGGCCCTAATAAATGCTCGGATTTGATACGTTTAGAACTAAACGTTTTTTAAGAATGATGTGTTTTAAATATGCAATGAAGAAATTGTGACTACACAAAGAGAAATGAAGAGAGCTTGCTAGATGTTTAAATTGTATCAGATAAAAGCAAAAATATTATGCTATTTTCAAAATGTCTGCTTGTTTGAATATTTTAAAAAGAGAGTATAGCATTGTAAAAGAATGCAATAATTTTATAATACTTTTAATATTATTACCAATTCATTTCTAGCAAGGATCGCAAAGAATAATTTGGGTTTTTTAAACTTAATTTTTATATGGCAGATAATAAATATATTTCTATATTTGGAATTCTAAAGATCTTACCTAATGGATACAAGAAAATGATTGGATTTAAAATTGCATTAAATACAACTGAAGAAATTAACATTTCTTAATTCTTGGATGCTTATATAAAAAACCTTTTTCTTCTAAAACAAAAACAAAATTTATGTAATAATTTTGAATTGGTTTTGAGAATATATATCTCAGTAACAACATTTAAATACATAAATGAGAGTCGCTAGTAGCTGATAAATATAAACTATAAAACCAATAAAATTCTAACAGGCAAGTAAACTCACATCATAAGATGGCCAATCGTAATCCTCTAACACCATTGTCACTTCATATAGCACAATAAAACATATAAATCCATCAATAACAATTTCAAAAGTCACATAATACACTACTGTATTAATAGAATAAAATTTAACACTTATATTCCCACAAATATTAAGCTTCAATTGAAATTAAATAATGAATCATATTAGAAGAACTTGGTTCCACCCAAAGTACACTATGTAATACAAATAATTATAAAAGGTTATCAACTCATACAGTTGACTGTATTCAAACAAACAAACATGTATAAGAGATAACAACGGCCATTCCCTGTAAAAGCGCGTATGAGGACCAATGTGGATATAATGAGAATGTATCTCGCTTCATAGAGGTATGTGTGCATATGAACGATGAGTAGGGTGTTAGATGATGCTGCTCAACTTTAAACAAAAGTTTAATAAGGCTTGTTTTGTTTACATGCGAGTACAACCCTATAATCATTTGTAATGGGATATGATTAAGATAAAATTCAAATAAGAAAGCTTTTTCTCTATTTCTGTAAGACATAAATGAAAAATATGAATACCAAATAGCTTTTCCGAAAAAAAAATAACCCACTCAAAAGTTTTAGATTTTACACAATATTTTCTATTTGCCTTTAACATCACTTGCCAACACATCACACTTTTCCAACACGTGTCATTTGTTTTCTACTTCGAAACTTACTTATATCAATCCATTATTACAATAAGTCTCTAATATTCCCTCAACCATAGCTTACAGTAAAATCCTAGACCTAGATTTATATCAAAAGTACGCACTTATTCTTAGCACTAACTCTCGGGGTTTTCTTGGAAACTACTCGTAATCCACTATTCACTTTGTCTGTATTCTATTTCATATGAAACTACTAATGTTGCTCTTCGTCTACTCACACCATTAATTCTATTGAATTATGCAAAATTTATACTCATTCTTAATTATTTTTCAACAATAAATATAGCAACAATTAAACTGTACTTGTGATACTAAAATGCTGACTGACTCTTTGGCACAAATTTAACTGATTCAAAAAGTTTTAAATTTCATGTAAAATTTTAATGAAAGATTGAATACCGGCATAAAATTTATAGCACAGAATAATGTTTTCAGGCTAAAATAGAGATGGGTAACCTAAGAAAAGTGTAAATTGGCTGCCGCTTTTGTCCACGTTCAACTGAGGGATAGAATTTTAAACTTTTACCAGTATGTGGTGCCAAGGTTGATTGGGGCTTAAATAACAATAAACTAAACTGCTTGAATAAGGCTTATTCTATTTTTACCATTACCTACCTTAAAGTTTACATCTCACCATATCTATTTTATAATTTATGCTACAAATCCTACTACTAGGATTATGAGTTCTACATTTCTTTAGCATAATTTGCTAAACTGTACATTAGGTTACTCCTGTTTACCGTAACTACTATAGAAATATTCCTCTTGGGTCTATGATTACTGGTTTACCTGGGCACCACATAAGGACTTGTATAGCCTTTTAAAAATTCTTGAGATATTTATTTAATGTCAAATGAGAAAAGAAATATAAATCCATCGGTTCGTAAAATCTTAAAATGGGTTACTTTTGACAAATAAAAAAAATTAAAAAGATCTTACAAAAAGATATTTACTACACTCACTACCATTGGTTAATAATGACGGCATATGATTAGATGATGTAAATTTGTCACAAAATAAATAAAGAGTATGATTGAAATACCCTGTGTTCACCAACATAACACTCAAAACCATGTACAGTCATACACTTTTTGTAGCAGAGGGATTTAATAGGGAGAATTACATTCAATTGAAAGGAGCACAGGGGATCTACAGTACGTACAAGCATAAAGGAGGCGTCTATGCGCGCACAACACATAACTATGACGTTGCATGAATTGGGTCATGTGAGGACGGGAAGTTATATACACACATGGCAAGCAGATGTTAACTGCCTATAGTATATCACACAACTTAGTATATCTGCATAGAGATGTACACTTATAAATTATGTTTATACCCGTGTAGCTTATTTTAAGCATGTTCAACAATCATACCATCTGCATCGTTTCAGAGTGCCGAAGCAATTAAGAGGAAGTAGATCAGTGCGCATTAGCATATTTTTTCTATTTTATATGTTGACAAAATTCTTCCTACATAAATGTTCATTATCAATGTTTCTCAATCTTAATTAACCTTGTCTTATTTATTTAGGAGGCATCCTTTTTTACCTGTTTCATTTTCATTTAAGCATAATACAATTTTATTTTCGCTTAACCCTAAATAGTCATGTCAAATATCAATCATTGCAAAATATTTTATTATTGAGTTTATCTTTAAAAACATTTACCCTCAAAAAATTACTGCTAATAATTGTTTTTTTTTACATCATTCCATATAAATGGCAATGTTCAGAGTGAAGTATATATTTTATAATGTCCATTTTACTTTCTTTTCCAGAAAGTGAGAAAATTACACTTTTACTAAGTATTTGAAGGGACAGCATAAAGCCTTGAAAAGTAGGTAGCACTAGCAGCATTCTGAGCAGTATTCTGAACATGATTGAGACAAGAAGAAGGAAGGTAAAGATCAAGGACCAGATATTCAACGATTTTAAGAGCTACTTAATTTTGTTTGGAAATTCATGTGAAACATTATTTTTGACGTCATTTGCTGCGTATTTTTATGTTCTTAATGAACCACCTTCAATCTTACCTAACACAATGAATCAGCCACCAGCTCCTGAAAATTTATTAATAATGGTTTTTGCACCTGTAAGATCGGATGTGGACCAGCTTGTGGATGCAGAAAAAGGGGTTTAGATTGTTCTGTAGCTTGTTTAAAATGCAAAGGACTAAATTATTTAAATGTGTCGCCAACAACGTTTATAGATGAGGTTGTAAATCTATTTTGGATTTTTAAAAGGTAAACATTTTAATGTGTGGTTTCAAGAATTCAATAAAAATGCAAACCCATTCAACATAAGTGTGTTCTGAGGTTGATGAGACTAAAAATTGTCATACCTGCCTACTATAATGCTTATTGTAGTCTTAAAAAATTTCTTGTCTCATAATTATAAATATCCAAATTGGTTTCTAATAAACGCTTTTACATATTTTACCATCCTATCATAATCAAGCAGTGTCGAGGTATACTTTCTATTATATTTTCCACTTGACTTGTGAAAATAATTTCCAGATCTCATAAAAGAAACAAGACATAGCAATGAACATATATTAAACTTTGGGGTCTATTTATCCATCTCAAACCTTTCTATGCACACTTTAACAATTTATTTTCACTGTTCTTTCTACATTAAGATGGGCAGTCAAGATGAACTAACTATAATCTATTATGCAGAAACAAACTGATACATAAATTTTTGTAAGAGGTTTTATAGTATGAAACAAGAGACACCGACCACACTTATTTATAAGAAAAAAAGTGGTCATAAGAAACTAGTTCAATAAAAATATAATATAACCTCAAATGTGTCTAAGTGTGTACAGCACCCTCGTATTGCAAATTAACAGGCTTATTGCATGTAGTCGTCTTTCAAAAAAAGTTTTGGTATGCTTTTCTATTCATAGCTGATTGAAACTAAGTGATATTTGATGGTTTATGGATTGACTTTTTAACATTTGGTTGATCACCTTTTGAGCTTACCGTGTTGCACGTACAAGGTGTTTCTAGGTATAGAACACCTTGTATACCTAGAATTGTGTAGAATTGTTGTATACCTAGAATCACTTCTATGAGCGTGTTATCCTTGAAATTAATAACCACTAAATATTTACTTCCCTTTGCTTATCTTCTTTTTAAGTGTCACCTAAAAGTGCTCATGCAAATGACTATATTATTCGAAAACTTAGAAGTTATATAACCTCGTCACAGAATAAGAAATAGTATAAGTCTGCAAAGTCTCAGTATTAATGTGTCATTTTTTCATTTTGTAGTGAGTTCTACCATTTATATGTATATCACTGCAAGACATATATGCTCTTAATGAGAGGTTTAAAAAATTATTGATGTATATTTTTGACGATTTTCAAGGCAATTTTTTTAATTTTCTTACTTTCTAAATGTGTGATCCTAAATGCTTTCCTAAACTAAATACAGACAAATTTCATTCAAATTGCACTCAAACCAGGAAAACACTTTCCGTGCTAAGTCACAATACAACAAGTGGAAAGAGAAAGTTTAGTTTATCAAGCACTTAAGAGTCTCAAATAGGATGTGGTAAACATAATTAAAAATTGCCGTTTAAGTCAGTACACTGGCAAGAACCTCTGTGAAACACAACAAATACAAGAAAAAATATATGTTAGAAATAAAAAATTTGAACATTACTGCCTTCATAACTGCATTCATATCAAACCAACTAACACTTACCCTCCAAGATTCAGCCGCACATGGTATTGGGAACTTAGAAAATTCCAAAAACAATTTTTCCTATAAAAAATATAGATAACATTTTTAGCTAGCAGGAATATGTATTGCAGTTCTGAGTTAAATTATAATACTAAAAAAATTTATAAAAAACTAAAAAGTATCCACTGACAATGAACTGAATAAAACTTTGTTTATGCCCATATTTTTTATACGTTCCACTAATTAATAATTAAAAACATGTAATATTCATGCAATTAATTATGTGTACAAGAAACAATTTTGAACAAGCTAAACACCAATAATTACAAGTAGTTGCAGTCTAACACTGCGCGAGATCAGAAATTGTACAGAGGTGTAGTTTAGGATCTTTAATTCATCAAGCCGGACAGACACATGCTCTAAAATTGAATAAAGTAAGTAAAGGCTTGAAATTCATTAACCAAATTCTGATAACAAATAATTTGAAGTCAATCAGTAAGAAATTAGAACCAGTCATTAGTAACAATTACTTCAAAAATTCTCATTAAATATTTTATGACATCGAAGACTTTGTGTAATCCATGCGTAAATGTAAACTAGTTTCCGTATACCCTTGAAATGTTTAATTATATTAAGGCAATTAATACAATTTTAAACTAGCGGAAAATATGAAAGTTATAGTGATGGTGAACTTGACAATCGTTTTTATTATATTGAAAAGACATCAATATATTGTGTATACA
Organism: Druceiella hillmani; assembly: GCA_039881145.1. Taxonomy (NCBI): domain Eukaryota; kingdom Metazoa; phylum Arthropoda; class Insecta; order Lepidoptera; family Hepialidae; genus Druceiella; species Druceiella hillmani. Next base: position 43,892,120 of record JAYKKI010000012.1, on the reverse strand, counting down.
CAGTGCATCGTGGATACTGTTTGATATATACACAAGCTACTGCAATTGTAAGACATGCAACAGACAATTCAATGAGTTTGTACTCAAAAAGCTCTGATATGACTAATATGTTTGTATATCATTTATGATGTAATGAACTTGTACCTTTACACATATATTCAATTAAAGCGGCAGTCCCTACAGTTAATAGGGGTTAGAATGAGTGATGCCAATTATAGTGTCTTGGTACCTGCGAGCTACTGTGATGACTCATAGATGAATCAAATCGAAATTTCTCCATCAAAGAACTTGATATGCTTGCGTACATCTCTCCTCGTCGATTACTCTGCAAATTTATTTTCATTTATTTCGTCGTTCTACTATGTTTATAAAAAACAAATTTTGTTTGTTTTGTAAATTAATGCAATCCATTCCTTGTTGTAGTTCGATTCTATGTTTTCAAAAACGAACTATTTTTTAATGATTACAAAATTCATTATAGGCATACTTTCATAATCAATCAAACACTACTGCCATATTGATTTACTGTTGATTTCAATATTTACACTTATCAAGAAACAATTTTGATCAATAATAAAAGAAAATATTTAACTATCTAAAGAATATTCATTTTAAATATGTTAAAATTTATTGTATGTGTTCTAAATAAAGAAATTAAAAAATGTCAGCTATTTGTTGTAAAAAAATTCAGAAAGCATATAAATTTGAAGAAAAATAGCAATGTAACACGAAAATAAATAAAATATTCTAAAACAGTATGCATTTTTTACCGTTAAAAACATAGGGGACCATGCAAAATGCAATGTTGAGATAAGTCAATTCAAAGGTTGCGTAACATCATTTGTTGCATATGTGGGGACACATACCAGTCTGTATTTCAACATTAATATTGCTGGTCCTTTTCCAGAGTAAAACTATTTTAGAAAAATATTAAATAATTACCAGGAAGTTTTGCAATTTTCATTATGTATATGGCTTCAGTCTGGCACTGAACTTCATAAGATGTTTATTATTGAGATTAGCAACTACTCGTCCAGAAGTTTTAATTCCTATACGAGAATTAAATTCTGCCACATTAAAGAGCACACAGCCAGCTCTAAATATTTCTTTTTGGCTCTCAAACTTTTTTATATTTCATCAGTATTTATTGGCTCACAGCCATATGTGAAAAATTTTTCTAATTTTTTAAAAACAAAAATATTGCATTGACATTGACAGATATAACCAAGGGTTCTTATTTCTATCATCCACTGCGCTGTGATTTTAGTGATGCCTATGTTTCTTGCACTGTTCAAGAATAACAGAAAAAAAAAATGACAAATTTAAAACAATAATTGGTTAAATTACGCTCACTATCTTAAGTGTCATTTTACTTTTGTTAAATATAAATTGGTTTTGATATTTAAACCCTAGTCAGTACAAATCGTCAGTACATTATATGTTGGTAAACTTTAGTTTTTAAACATAGCTAAATGTTGAAAATTGTAAACTACTTTATGTATACATTACCATATTGTTAAAAATGTTAAATGGATTTGAGGGAAAGATTTTACATTGTTGATACAATTTATCCACCAACAGCAATTTCCAAGTCAACTTAAATTATGAAATACCATTTGCTACATTTTCATTTTCTTCTAGTGTAATTTAATTTGGTCACTGAACTTAAATCTATACTAGCCATGATCTATACAGTCTTATAAGCAACGTGAAGTTTGGCATATTTAGAAATCTTTTTTTCTTTTTGGCTTTTCTGTTGGGGAAAGTAACTTACTATTAAGAGAAAAAAAACTAAAGTTCACGGTATATTGGTTGAGCAATCCTATAATTTATTTTAGTCCTAGAACGCTTTTTAATAAGATGATTTCCATTCACTCTTTTCTAAACTCGTGAATTCAAACCTCATTGCAATAAATTTATATTAGACAATTTTTCTTTAATAGCTTTTAATTACAACATCCCATTCAAACTGTCCACTACTAAAATTGGAAGTTAAAGTTGATAAATTGACTTAAACTTAAGTCAAGTTTTTCTAGTCCCTCCAATAGAAAGAAATAACACAAAACTGACAACTCACATCCCGCACCCCATCATCCCGCACCCCGATACCATTGGCAGTCATCAACAGCGCATGAATGTCCTCCGTCTTAAAGCTCTCCATGTCGGCCTCGGCGAGGTTGGCGTCTAGATCGCGCGCCAGGTCGTCATAGCGCGAAGTAAAATTGAAGCGTGAAGTTAGCTCGCCTATACCCTTGTAGGAAGCTGAGAGAGACGATAATACGCTCGCATGGTGGCAGCTCCCATCACGAAGAAGAGGGCTGCAGCAAATAACAATGACGGGAATAAGATAAGATATTTTTGTAGAAATTAACCCTTGATTTATATAAACTAATATGGGCATGTTTATCAATTACACGCTCTTCTCAACTATATGACTAGTAATGGCTGGTAGTTGCGAAAATTTGAATTATGCTGCAACAAGCGGCTTCGATGATTGGCAACATGTTAAAACCTATGGAGCTAATCAAACTATGGTAAATTATGAAGCTAATCAAACTATGGTAATCTAATAAAACTTGACTTTGGCTTCTTCCAAGCTGGAAACGTGACAACAGCATTTCATTAATATGCTAGTATTGAATTATCACATGCTCACTATGCTATCGCCAGCATAATATGTAAATGACATTCAGAAGTAAGGCCTTGGGAGATGGGCATCACAGTTGGCAGGTTCCGACACATAACTTGCACCACGCTGATAACACCTCCAATAAAAAAAATGACTTGAACTATTTGTAGGACAATTGTAACTGTATTGTGAGACAATTTATTGGAAATCTACACTGAACTTCATCACACATTTGGATAATGTCGCGGCATCACTTTCTATTTCCGTTGAATATTTTTCAGTGAGAGAACTGCATAATGTTGAAAAATGTAGTGACCGTAATGTTTTTAGCGAGAAAAAGGAAAGATACTAACTTGTAGTCGAGGAACCACTGATAGTCGGAGTTGTCGAGTTCGTGCTGACTGCCAGCCAGGCTTGGGTTGCTGTTGCAATCGGCGTCTTCGGCCGGGCTGATCGCCTTCGTGCACCGCCCACCGCCGACTGAAATGGGATAATCCTTGTGTCATTATACGATACATATGTGAATCTGACTTGAATCTACTTGTATCTGTGCAGTATGAAATTGTTATTTGAGTTTTATAGTATGACATCAATACGAAGGGTAGGGATAACAAAGATGTGGCATATCATTTAGTGACTGTTTAAGTAAATACTTCATAGAATTATTCCACTATTGAATAACATTAAGAGATAATTAGGTTTTAACACAATAGTAATGTTCTCATCAGTCATTAGAAAATTGACTAGTAAAGAAAGGGTATTTGCTTATGAATGCAAATAGTTAATGATTCTGTTTCGAAAATAATTGTGAGTTATATTATGTTCGAGTTTAAAGAATAAGGTTATGTCATAGGTACAAATTCTAGTGGGTACATTACACCTCATCCTTTAAAAGTGAAATTACATTGTTAAAAAATTAATTTTACTACAAAGATCAACAAAAACCTCTAAATTATTGTATTAATAATAATCCTTACAACAACATTACTTATCTTATTTGATAATATAGTTACTAATTTTCATAACATTAAATATATATTTTTAATAAAGAATACATAACAAGAGATGAGCATATTTTATTCATAACATAATTCAAGATGATTTTAATTTAGTATTTAAAAATTAACTTAATAATGCTGCACAAAATATAGCTGAAGTAATTATTATCAAGAACATCACGTAAGATAATATGTTCTTTTGATTTTATTTTTTCTGCTAATTTATTAATTTGATCTAACCTATAGCTAGCAATCTTTAAATCTTCATGTTCTAGGTTTCAAGAATGCAAACGAATAAAGTCATATATGGTTTGAGAAATAAGCGGGGTTGATAATACAAATACTAATTTATAATACATGTAATAAGATTTTATTTTAATTAGAGATATAAGTTCTGTGTTCTAGATATAATGGAAATTTAGTGACTGATGGAAGATATCCTACTATTTTCATAATTATTGAAGGTTGAAGGATGTAGTGAATTTGTTTTTACAAACAAAATAACGTCTGTTACGGTAGAGAGTTCATTTCCTACTTCTTCAGTTATTAATGTTAATAACACAAAGTGTTTGTCTAAAAGTTGCTTCATTTCTAAATTAAAGTATTCGGTTGAAGTTTCCAGAATAAATTTTTATAATTTCATTCTTTTCTAAGTTCATGATGGTACTATTAAAATTAATGATAGTGGACACGTCGCACGATAGAAATATTGTTGTTGTTTTTTACATACTGATATGTAATCGTCATATACGCTAATATTGTTATTATTAAGTATAGAAGTTTGTAAAACTTTTAAAAAGTTACTGTAATTGTCCAAACGATTTCCTGAGTCTATCATGTGAATTTTATTTTGGGGGTTAATAGATAGTCTGAACCGAATTTATCTTCCTTATTCTTCAAACGACTAAGCGCATCCACATTTGCATTCATTTTACTTTGCTTATAAATTATCGCATAATCATACTCTTCTAACTGAAGTCGCCAACGAACTAATCTAGATTCTGGGTATTTAACATTAAATAACCAAGTTAATGAACGATGATCAGTTATGATGATAAATTTCCTTCCATACAAGTAAGGTCTAAAATATCTGACTGATCACACAATGGCTAATAATTCACGTTCTGTAGTGGAGTAATTTGCTTCAGCCTTATTTAAAATTCTCGTGGTAAACCCTATAGGTAAATCCTATGATATAGGTCCTTGAGAAAGTACACTTCCAATAGCGAAATTACTTTCGTCAGTGGTTAAATTAAATGGTTGAGAAAAATTTGGATACTATAGTTTTGGTTATTCACATAGCAAGTCCCGTAAATCTTCGAAAGATTTTTGTTGTAGGCTGGTCCAATTAGGTGGTTCGTCTTTTTTTAAGAGTTTTATTAAGGATTTTGCGTGAGTTTTGAGAACTGGGGACAGGTATAGGAAAATCTTATGTAACTTTAATTTTATTCGGATCTGGTTTAACGCCGTTTTTAGTCATAAGGTGTCCTAAATACATTACTACTTTTTTTTAAAAACTCACACTTATCCGTTTGCAGCTTTAGATTGTATTTAAACAGTCGTTCAAAAACTTCGGTTAGTTTCCTCTTGTGATTGTCTCAATTTTCTGAGTAGATAACGATATCATCAAAGTAAACAAAACGTTTTAATCCTTGTAAGCCACTTAGAACTGTATTCATTAAATTTTGAAAAGTCGCTGGGGCATTTTTAACCTGAACAGCATGCGGTTATATTGATAATGACCGAAAGGTACCATGAAAGCCGTCCTTTCGGCGTCTTCAGGATCCATCTTTATTCGATGAAATCCTGAAGCTAAATCTAACATAGAAAAATATTTTGAATGACTATTATGACTGTTTCTGTTTTGATTGACATGTTTTAATTTCTTTTATGACTTAAATGCACTTTATAACACTGTATTTCACTTGTATTAAACTGATCAATATTACAGTTTCATCGTCGTCGTCCTGGTCCAGATAGGATTCGATGATTGCTTCAGTGATGAATTTGTTGTTTGAGGTCAACAGGTTAAGTTCTGAAGTTTTAGCCAATGGTTACAGCTACTCGTATGATGAATTAGCAATGACGAAGTAGAAGTATATATAACCGTCTATCTGTCTGCGTATCGATCGATTAATTTACGATATCCCACTTCTGACACCACTTTTTATAATGGACCATTATGGAACCTTCGATTGTGATTTTCGAATCTGATTTATTGGTGCAGTTTTACAGTAATTATCTGTAAAACTTATAATAACTTACATGTCAACCAACGGTGAATCTGACTTGAATCTACTTGTATCTGTGCTGTATGAGATTGTTGTTTGAGTTTTATAGTATGACATCAATACGAAGGGTAGGGATAACAAAGATGTGGCATGTCATTTATGACTGTTTAAGTAAATATTTCGTAGAATTATTCCACTATTGAATAACATTAAGAGATAATTAGGTTTTAAGACAATAGCAATGTCCTTATCAGTCATTAGGAAATCGACTGGTAAACTAAGAAAGTTATGAAAATAATCGTGAGTTATATTATGTTCGAGTTTAAAGATTATCTTTAAGATTGTCTCATAGGTACAAATTCTAGTGGCATTATGATGGAGTTCCCTCTTTTAGGTGTAGCCGTATCGGCCGTATCGGCATCAGCAATATCAACTAGTCGGGTGAACCGATGGAGCCCGGAACTGAAACCGTGTCGCCAGCAATATCAACTAGTCGGGTGAACCGATGGAGCCCGGAACTGAAACCGTGTCGCCAGCAATATCAACTAGTCGGGTGAACCGATGGAGCCCGGAACTGAAACCGTGTCGCCAGCAATATCAACTAGTCGGGTGAACCGATGGAGCCCGGAGCTGAAACCGTGTCGCGCGCCGATGCACCAATAAACATTGCATTGTTCGCAAAGTGTATGAACGCAATAACGACAGCTAGTTATATTGCATTCAATTCAGCGAAACGTGGTTTATGAAAATCATCATATTAACGAAAACTGTAATCAAGGTATAACTTCAAAAATTGTATTCTAAACATGGTGTTAACAACTTCGGTACGATACAAAATAATAATTAAGAAGTACCCTACGTACTTGAGATTTTTTTACAAAATGTTCTAAATGAAATATTGGAGGTAAATTCACGTAAAAACATTATTATTCGTAAATAATACCGTTTACGTATATAAAACAATATTTTTAAATCCATGATACAAACATATCGCGAAACCACTAAGTTACAATCACGCGTCAGGCGCGATGTCTTCTTTAATTAAACAAGGATAATTTTTTAAATCAGCGCAAAGCGGCGTTGAAACTAACAATATGGAAACAATCCGATATATCACGAGTGTTTGAGAGATCACAATACGTATCTAGGATAATGTTTTTGGAAAGGTCAATGTAGAATACACACATAAGATGTTAACATTGTTTTATAACAAGCAAGCGAATATTACATTAACATGGGCAGAGTAGTCATAAAGCTATTTAAGTTTATTATGATCTCTTTTAAAAACATTAAACCCAAAGGTTAAATAACATCCTGACTTATTTCACATGAAATATTTCTAATAAAGTGTTTTAGTTACAATAGCTATTTCATTGAATTTCCATGGCTTCAGTTATTTTGAAATAACGAATGAATGATTGAGATGTCTATTGTATCTAGGTGGATACAATTAAACTTTATATCCCGCGGAGTCTAATATACTGCGCAGACAAGTTATTTTTCAAAAGATTTCTTACAATGCAAGCGAATAATATTAGTAAAAAATATATCTTATACTCTCATTTTAATCCGGTTTCAATTTCATTTTATTATAACCACTATCAAATATCCTATATTCTAGCAAAATAATATGCAGAGAATTCGCCATAAATCTACCAATATGGAAATAATTTAGAGAGTGGTAATGCAACTTACGCATGGAACGTAATTTTTTCTAATTTCTAGTTCTTTATATCATAAGTGTCTGTACATTATCGGTTCTCTGCGCATATAGACGAGAATTTAAAAATTTAAGACAAATTTTCGGTTCAAGAATAATGTAAAAAACATTGTATTTTATAATCAAAAAAAATTGTTAAGACAATGATTTTGTTGACAATAAATAAACAATCAACGACTACAAGATGCTGCGCGGAATATAGGGCAAAATTTCGAGCCATCCATAGTTTTAAAATTTAACAGACGAGGTACGTTAATAGTCCCATATCGCCCTCGGAATGAGCTCGTTGGCACGTCATACGAGTTGATTGCAACAGCAGACGACGCGTCTTGTCAAAACAAAATCATTGGGCTACACCGCGTCGCGCCGCAGCAACTCATCTCCTCTCGCAGCTTGAAGTCCGTCGAAGGCCATCCACATATGGAGCATTGTGACCTTTGGGATTAGTAGGCTACAATATACTGCTAAAGCTGAAAATTCAACTCGACATCTTCGACTACCTGAAAATGCAGTTTGATCTTGAATAGGATGCTGGCAGTATCTATAACTCGGGATTAAAATTGTAAAATTCAATTCAATGACTTTAGTTGACATTTCTTCAATTACAAGTGTAATTGTGCCACGACGTACAAAAGATCCATTGTGTATAATATTATTGCCACTACGGCATTCGTCTTGAATATATCGTACCTAATTGACTTTTTTCTTTCTGAAACACTGAACTGTGTGATGTGAGTTTTCTTAGTATCAAAAAATGTATTATCTCTACACTGACCACCGCTGCGAAATGTATTTCAGGTTCTTAGGCATACAATGTATTGTATACTGTCACATATTGGTCAATTACAACGATTATACCTGGTCTAACCACGTCTAGTGCTGTACTTTGCAAATTCTTTTACCGATTACAGGGTACTTTTCTAGATGCCTCTTCCCCTAATATTCTACAACTAAAATCACGTCTTACTTCGGTTAATCGTCCATTCCATATCGCTAAAATCAAAAAGACTCTACAGCTCTAATTTTTTAAACTGTATAACTTGAACAAGTAATAGTGACTATATATCATACTCTGTAACTAGAAGTTCTGATCTCGCCAATTGTATATCTACAAGAAGCGGATTCAACGCTTTATAGACATCACAAGTCCAACATTCAATATATGCTCAACTTAATAACTTGAAGTAATAAAATGTTAGTCATTAAAAGTTGTTTTTAAGCAATTTACATTTAGGACATAAATTTTAGGCAAAGAAACGTCAATTTTTACAAGAAGTATTTTTATGCGTAAAGTAGTAAATACAGATTGTATTTAATGCAAAAGGTTAAATCCAAAAAAACAATTTAGGATGAACGTTTTTATATTGTTTTTTTTTCATTTTACTACTTCATTAATATCCGTATATAATTACACAAATCGGTAATATAGCTTAAAAAATAGTAGGTGTAAAATCAATCCGTAACGGGATCTCTACGACTACTGCAGCCGTATCGATCAAACGTGAGACATCCCTACGTGGCGAGGTCACCGGCGGAGCACGTCGCGACCGCGTGCCCCAGACGTCGCAGCGTGACGTATTCTTACAGATTCGTTGAACATATTTTGTAGATGTCTTCATTGTAGATCGCCAACTGGAGATACGATGCCGCCTTTTACTTTTCTGTATCAAATGTTAGAAGAGTTAGAATAATTATTCCTTTATTTTTTATAACATTTACAGCGTCCATGGAGAGCAATTTTTTTTTAAGGAATTCAATAAAAGCATTTTAGAAGTTTGTTCTTTTCTATAATGATTGGTAGGCTGTTTAAAGTCATAGTATAATGATGAGGGAAAACTGATCTTTTAATTAAATCAAATATTTAAGGTTACAACACGAAGAAAAAAAATAGCACCAACTTTTTGGCACATTTATTAGCGTGTTAACTAAAAAAACACGTCAACGCTGGATATTCCGTCACTTTTAACAAAATAGTTAATTGATACTAAAATGAAAAACCATCGCTTTTTAACACTTAATTTTAAATGTGTTATTATTACTAATGGTTAAGTTTTTAATGTGTTATTATTACTAATGGTTAACACGTATTTAACGTTTGTATTATTACTAGTGGTTGAAAATCGACCGTAATTCCTTAAATTGTTAAGTTTAAACGTTATTATTCGTTTAGTTTAAACGTTAAGTTTAAGTTTAGTTTAAACGTTATTATTATTACTCATTCAGTCAATCTAATATTTTAAAATTCTTTGGCTACAATCTCTATTCTGTGCGATTGTTTGACCGTAGACTATTATGAGTTTGACATTGATAGTATGAACGTAAACAATTAATCTTTTAAAGTATTTTTAATATACAATTTAATGTATTTGTAACTCCTTCTCCGTATAAGCTTTAACTATGCCAAATCTGATACTCCTCCATGCGCGCAATATTCTTAAAAAAGGGTATAAAGTTTTTTCTTCACGTATTATTATATAGATAAGTGCATAAAAACACTTTGAATACGATACTTCTTATGATACCATACCGGTTATTATGCCATATTTATTTTAAAATACACAGGTATTCAAAATCAATTGTTTTTTTTATTTTGATGGCTGATAACTCAGTATAAAAATGAGAAAAGATCAAGCTTTAAAATATTTTTTCCATTCTTTAAAAAAAATATTTAGTACTCCATAGGCGGTTCATAAAAACTTTGGCGGTTCTAACTCTTGTAACGTTTGGTACAGAAAAATGAAAGATAATAAGTATTTTGACCTAAAAACCAGAAATTATAAGCTTTCAAATGAGCTCTAATCAATCAAATCTAATCATTTTCGCGTGCTTATGATCGTTTAAGATCGTTTCATCCTCTTTTCTAAGTTGAATCAAAATTTTTATTACCAGAATCCCGTCGCCTGAATAATACGTGGATTTGGGAATCAACAATGGCTAAGTACCTAATTAAGAAGGAAAAAACACGTCAAAGATACACAATTTGATGAGTTAACCGCTTATAAGCAAATAAAAATTACTATTTCCTGTATTTACAAAAAATAAAAATCTATGAAAGAGAATTTTATTTTTTGTAAATACAACATTGCATTTATTTATATTCTTGGAAGAAGATATAGCGGAAAGAAATATGTTTAGGCTCAAACTACTCGCTGCAGTGGTATTATAAACGTTAAGTACGTTTTGCGGAGTCCATTATGTGTATAAAATCAATCTCATATTCCTCCCTATAGAGAGAAACTTAATACAAAAATGTTAACTTAACAAAGTTCTGTATATTAATGAATTTGAGCTCGGTAAAGGCGGCTTTTATATCCTGTGATGTGCTGAGTCGGAATGTCGAACACTTGAGTTTGATGAAGGGAGCCTTTGTAATCAGAAGGTGCTAAGTTGGCAGTAAATTTTCTCTGGATATGTGAACATTCAAGCTTGCAATGGGACTTCCTTGAACTTAATGAAAGGAGTCCTTGGAATCCGTTATAACCATGATGTGCCGAGCGAGCAGTAAATATTCCTTGATATGTAAACATACAGGTCCTTAAAGAGGTAAATGATATGGTCATAACACATATAAATTTGGCATCCACTTGACATGGTGGAACGACGTTTGCATCAGCCGTCGATTCAATAAACGCCTTTTTGCGAATATCTCGAAACCGGTTGGTACTATGAAGGAAATACAAGAGAAAAAATTTTTATTTGTAACATCTGCTATAGAATATTTATTTTTCAGAGTGGAATAAAAATGGAAGGAATGGAAATTTTTTTTTTCAGGATGTATTTTTTCATTAGACTAGCTATTATCGGGATATTTCCGAAAAGGCGTCTATCACGATGACGGCTGAAGCAAACCCCAATGATGCGCTAACTTGATTTTTTTATACTTATGATGGAGCCACTAATCAATACCAATCAAAAAATCGCTACAGGGTTTGTGTGAAGAAAAAAAAACTCGCTTCCGACTAGACTAATTGTCTGTGCACATAGTAAAATTAATTATAGAAACGTAATAGTAAATACATTATCCGCGAACGCACGCTTTATATTCAAGTAGATTGAGACCGCCGTTATTAGGTAAATGGTAGACTTTCAAGAAAGCCGACGTTAATCTAGTTTGACTCTATTTTGATTAAAAAAGATATAAATTAAATTAGCAGGTTGTTTATTTTAAAGCTATTAAAAATAATTCCAGAAACGTGGGACACATTCTTGACGACGTCTTCATACCATCAGACCTTGAGCTATCCGACCACTAAACGAAGTTATTGAAATGCTTAGGTGCTTAGAAGAAATAGAAATATTCTCCCCAAATATCTCATTTCTCACGTGGCAGAAATTATACGTCTGGAAGAACTACAAATACGAGAGTTAGAACAGATTACGGATAGATCAAATTAAAAATAGAATTTTGTCAAAATAATATTTCAGCTTAACGGATCTATTGTGAATGAACTTCAGCAAAGTATTAAGAAATTATAATTGGATTAAATTATAATTGCTTCATGTTGTTTGCTAGGAATTGTGTTTATAATTGAAAACAAAATCCCTAGTAACCAGTCTGAAGCAGCACAGTAAACAGTCACTTTACAAAATATCGATTTGCCCAAAGGCCAAGAAATGTCCTAAAATAGCTCTCCGCAACTTACAGAAATATTTACTTTGCAGTATCACATCAGTTTATGAGAAAATTTAGTAATACTATAGGATCTAATAAAACTGAATAACATGAGTAAACTACTCTCTTTGCGATATAAAAATGTACAGTAAACTTAATCTTAAAGACTACAAAGGTTTCATCGCACGTTGTCGTTGTTTCGCGATTGTAACTCCTTACAATTGTAACAAAATATTTAGAAAAATAAATTTCCATACATATCCAACAGTAGTCGATGCCTCGCTAGTGTCTGATTTAACTACTACTCAAAAAAGATGAAATATTCGAAGAATACTTTATAAATGACAGTTACCGCGCTGTACACTAGAAGAATAAAAGACACTTTTCACTATACATATACAGCTACAAATGTACATATTACGATATATGTATGCCCGGCTTGTCCCGCCTGCCGTATTAACGATTGGTGAGTATCCTGATATATCCGAAAATATTCAACGGCATGTAACAACTTGTCTGCCGTTTTCTGCAATTCAAGAATCTTCCGTCTAGGAAAATACAGGTTCTTTCAATTGGAAGAATGCCACACAGATGCTGGCGATAGAGGATGCAGAAAAATAATAATAATAAGATTTCATTTCAGACATAGTCCATACAATTGTGTTAATAGGTAACAATATTCTTAATCTAATGTTAGTATAAATAGTGAATAATTACATCATTAATAAATCATAAAATATGCAATAAAATAAAATGAATACTAAATGTAGTCAAACCCAATTGCAGTAAAAAAATTTAAAATCAATACAAATTAAATCATAATAAATTAAGTCAATTAAATCAGATAAAATTAAACTGTATCAAACTACACCAAATTAAATTACTTAAGTCAGGTCAAATTAAATAAAATTAAATAAAACAAGTCAAAAACTACTCAAATCAAATTCAAAGTAAAATAGTAATAAAATCAATTAATTTAATTAACTCAATCACAAATTCATTTAACTTAAATCATAATGGCGCATGTAGGCCTATCCAGTGTGTCAAAAGAGGTAGGTCCAGTCGGCCCGCGCACGTGACCAGCATATTGCTGGAGCTTCCCGGCACCCTCGCCATCATGGACGTACCGCGCTTGCGCATTATAACATGAAAGTCGTCCACGCGCGCCTGCGCAAACATACCACTGGCGCTGCAGCGCCGCGGAAGCCCCATCAAGACCCTGAACGCGTTATTATATTGTACCCGCAGGGCGTCAAATGCCCGCCGCGTTTAATCAACCCACAAACTGCACGAGTAGAAAGTCTGGCAGAATGCCCTAAACAGTATAATCTTTACTGGTCCCGTGCATCGTGCAAATCTTCGAGCCAAGATATTGCAGCGCACAGTCAACGCCCTGCGTTCCCTGTCCATGTCCAAGTCATCCTTGAGGTCTTCATTGACCCAATCACCCAGATATTTAAAATGACTGACTCTATTTAAAGATGTGTCATAGAGGGCTACCGAGTGACCTGGATATGGTTTTTTGGGTACTCTAAAAATCATAAACACACTTTTTTTTACATTGTATCGGAGTCCGTGATCCTCTGCGTACAGTTCACATATACGTAGCAGCTTGCGTAACGCGCCGATAGAAGGGCTGAGCAGCACCATGTCGTCCGCGTAGCTGATGTTATTAACGCACACTCCGTCTATATGACATCCGATTCCGGTACTGCTCAGCCCTCCAATCAACCCGTTTACATATATATCAAACAGTTTGGGTGAGGTCAAACCCCCCCCCCCCCCGACGCACCCCGCACTCAAGACCATATTCGACCGAGACTCACTATCCGCCCACCTCACTGTGTTTTTTTAATTATTGTACCAATACTTAAACATAGATATAATTTCAGGAGGCAAACTAGTGTCATTTCGCAACTTGGCCCATAGCAAGTCGTACGAAACCATATCGAATGCCCGGGACAGGTCCAGGAAGCTGGCATACACTGGTGTTTTACGCTTGGTGTAGTACTGCACAGTCTGCTTGAGACACAGAATAGCACTTTCAGTGGACAGGCCCGCCCGAAAGCCGAACTGACCATCGTGCAGTTGTGTACTCCTAGTTAAGTGACCATCAAGCAGACCATCCAGCACCTTCGCAATAACCGTAGCTAATGAGATAGGCCTGTAGTTTGAACCGTCCGAGACATCCCCTGTCCTGTTTTTTATAATGGGTACAACAATTGTATACATTAGCTTTTCGGGTAGGTAGGCGTGGCTAACACACATATTGTATAATAATTCTAGGCAAGTGCTCTCGGGCATTCCGAAGGTGCTCGATGCTAAGACTGTCATAACCTGGTGACTTACCTCTTTTCATTGATTTAATCACTGAGGCTATATCTTTCTCTGTGAAGCTTACGTTAATGGCCCCAGGCACAGTCCCCCCATCACACACGTTCGGTGGCCCCAATTGCGCAGACTCACTAGAGGCTTTCACACAAAATCGCTGACGAAACAATTCCGCTATTGCAGAGGGGTCCTGCACACCGTCAACATTCACGGGCCGGCTGGGCTTAAGGTTCAACTTGTTTGTTGTTTTCCAAAATTTAGAGAAGTTATTTTTGTCGTAATGTTGTGCTATTATATCCATCTTAATTTGTTGTTGATTATTTTGACACCGTTTTAATTTTGCCTTAAATAATCGTCTAGACTCAACCATCTCACTATATACCCAGCCACTGCCTGGTTTCCCATACAACAACCAATTTTGATAACATTGCCAAATACGAAAGAGCGGTAACCTTTTCACGAGTTGGGCCATTGATCCGGCGCGCGCGTGGAAACGGATTATAGCCGATTCTCACAAATTGTTTGACAGTGTTTCGCTTGGCCCGTAATAATTTACCTTTCTTCTTTTTTTTTAAATTACACAAATTTTCATAAATTATTTCATATATCATACTTCACAATGGAGGACATTACTTTTTGAAAATTTTATTGCAATTATACCTTTTTTGTATACAAATATTTGTCGATTATAACAAAACTTTTTTGACGTTTGCATTTGACAGAAATAGTATGTTTAAATATTACTGGATTTAATTGTACCAGCTGGATTCAAACCACTCCCATATCCAGATTTTTAATTAATAAATAACTACCCTTTTTATTTAATAAATAACTGCCCCTCTCTGATAATTAATTCTTTAGCATCGACGAGTTTTTGGAAAACTTGGATAACAGCGAGATGAGCATAGTTGTCCTCTGATTGAAACTTTATACTTCAATTGTAGGATCAAAACTACATCGCCATCGAGAAAAGAGCAAGCTCAATCCGTTGGAAGCGGCTATTCCGGCAAACTCGTGCCGCGGTTAATTTGGTCCGCCGTGAATCATCGTCGGTGGTTGTCTAGCGCGCCGGCCCCGCCGACTTGTACATGACAAAACGCGTTTACGTGTAATGATCTAGTTACGTACATAACAGTCTAGGCTAGTTACTCGTGTATGTATATGATATCATTGCATTGCAATATTTGGTTAGTCATCGTCCTTGCAGAGAACATCAATTACAGAGTCCCAAGCACTGACACAGAACGTTTAAAAATACATAATTTCTATTAACGGAAGATCGATTTTGATCGGTGCGGATCAAGCAAGATTTGCTTATATATCTTTCGATAACCGGTTATTGCAATACTTGATTACTGTTAATGTATATAAGGATATAAAGTTTAAATGTTATTTTAAATTCTGCCTAAAAATGTGAGAAAAACATCGTAATATTGCAAAGAGATATGAATATAATATATAGAAGAACTGTAACCATTAATCATAAAGACAAACTACCTGTATTATGCAGTAATATGTAATAAACATTTTACAGTTATCGTTTCTAATGATAATCAACCTAAACCATTAGGACAAATTATTCAATGATCAATACATTGTTATTCAAATAACTTATATATTTCTCATGAGCATATAATGAAAATAATGGTTTCAATATATTTGTAAAGATAAAATTTGATGATGTTATAAATGGTTTTATAATCTCTGTCGTTTCTAAATATAATATCTGTCGTTTCAAAGCCACTATAATCAAATACCGTTAGACTTTTCGTAGCGTGGTACAATGCAGCTTCATGATATGAAACTTTTCACTTGAATACAGCCGGAATATGCGCGAATTTACTTGATTTTATATTATTGAACTTTTTACAAATTTATCATCTATGCCATTTAATTCAGTCACCGCTGGGCTAAGCGGAAGATGACGACGTACGGCATGAAAATTCTTGTCTTTTACGTTACCTTTTCTTCCAAATATTATGTGCAAAACGTTTCTTACCAAAACATAACCAAAAACCACACCTACCCACACAATATGGATACATCTGCGCAGTCCAACTCAGCCCCTCATAAACAACAATCAAGGACGGACGATGAGGAGCTACGGTGTGCACTCGCCGAGCGCCCACTTCCCACTATAAATAGCACATACCACACTGTGCCCCTATAAGCGATGCCAATCAAGCAGTACCTACCAACCGTGTGTTTGGTGAGCCGATGCGGGACATAAGTTAATTATATTATTATTGTATTTATATTAAAAAGAGCTTAATGTCCATGGCGTTCAGGGACATCATTTGAACATTTACCTTGATTATATTTCTGTATACTTAAAATACGTTTGTCTAGATAATATTTTTATTGCGGCTGGGTACATTTAAGAATAGCATATTTACGTATAAAGTAGATAATAAATAGAAATTCGAGTATAATCAGATATACTAATGACTTCTATTAGAACGAAGTTCCTTATTGCATTTACACACTTGGGGAATGACAACCAACACCTTTACTACAGTATCACTACAATACAGACTCGCGGCGTGCACATCAGCTGTATTCGATTAAGCGCGTATGCTTAACAATCCGTGCGCCCCATAATACTCATAACCTCTCTTCACTATTTTCAAACTCGTGTTATTGTTATCAAAACAGAATGAATTGTGAAAGTGATTCAGCAGAAATTGAGCACGGTGATGATGAAGTCAGGTAAATACTAGTGTGAACGTGACAAAAAGTGGATGATTTATCTTAAACTTAAATTTTGGTATCATGTTTTATTTGTGTCGACAAAAGTATACACATATATTTACTGATACCAAAATTAAGTTATGCTATACTGTTTAGGTATGATGCAAGTTTTGTTTAATTAAAAGATGTTGCTCGGATCGATTCATTGCCATTATTATTTTTTTCATATCTAAATATTATTTTTCAATAGCGATTTGACTAAGGTATCGACGACTGAGCCACACTTTTTGAAATCAAGAAAGAAAACTAATGCGCAAAGATGTAAATGTTCTTTACGTGATTCCTTCATTAATTTTTTTTAAATTTTTGATTTAATTACTCTCAAAGTTGTTAACTAATTTCATTGTCCCTATTACTTTACACATAACATATTCCAACTGGGTGTCCAACGACACCCCCGTTCTTTTTTTTATTAAAATTGTAATTATCTATGTATGTTACATACATAATTACAATTTTTAGATATTACTTAAGACAATTTTTACATACTAACATTTTCAATGTTATTTCAATCGGTGCCCTGTTTTTTTTTCTTTTGAACAAATTAAAAAAGAAAATATTTGAAGGAAAGTGATCAAATTCCATTTTGAAACCTACCTTGGCACGGAAGTGGGGATGAATAAAAAAGATAAAGCCGTAACGATTTTAACACGGATAATCTCTAATCTCCGTTATTTCTTCAAAGATTTTAGACGCCAACATTTGTCTATTTTGCACGTACGTATGTAAACAGACGCATTTACAGATATCATTGCCTGTAACGATTCCTTCAATGGTTTGCTAGGTTTTAAACTTTAAACAAATGTAGCCACCTGTTTTTTATGAGAATACATTTGAATTTTAAGGCAATTTAAAACAAATGAAACATTTTTTTTAATTTTAATACATGTGGTTACATTTCTCGCCTGTCTTCTGACATAGAGTAGATTTTCTACTGACATATGCACCTTGCCTCTCAATTGAATTATGTGTTATCATCATTCAGAATTTTAACGTTTTAACGACCTTCAAAAATGCCATGTCTTTAATGAATAATAGTTACCTTTGATTTGGCGAAGTATGTGAACTTGCAGATTGCACCGTGTGTCGCTTTTCACTTTAATCGAAATTTGGACGCAAGATTACTCTAATTTCTCTTCGTCATTCGACTTTCCATATTTTGTTTGTTTTTTTATTTGCCGAAACCCACTGTAAACTAAACAGAAGATCTAACACCGCCAGAGCATTATTTTACACACGGTCAGACATGTTTCAGAGTGGTCAGAGTTTCTGGAAAAAAGTGGAAAGTTTATTTGTTTGCAAAGCTGCTATAATTGATGTAGTTTATACCTGTGTTGTCCGACGTTTACGTTTGCTAAACTGACATTTACGTTTACGTTTGATATACCTGTGTTGTCCGACGTTTACGTTTGCTAAAACTTTTGAATAAATAATGATTTAACCAGAAGCACTCAGCTAATGTGAACTATTTAATCTCTGAAATATTAGTGACGTAATTAGCTAAACTTTAAACCATGTGTAACTTAAAATGTTTAATGTGTTACTTTGATTCGATTTCGGTTCAAGATATTTTTACTACAAGGTTGATCTACATATCGATGTCGACACACATTTAGGCGTTTATCACTAAATCCAGCAACTGGTTAAAATAATCCATTAAGAATTCGGAAAATCGACAACATAAACGTACGTCTCCAAATACCTTACACTGTTGCGGAACGTAACCAAACACCGCATAAGACTAGCTCGTTAGGGTTGCCATAAACTACACAACAAATAAAAATGATTTTATGATCACAATTGTATAGTTGACTGCTCCGAAATTTGCCATTTTACGCAAAATATCATTCAAATATAAGTTAATTGAAAATCGGTATTGAAAAAAATGATAGAAATTGATTAAAAAATTTACAAGTCATGAGCTTCTAAATGTACAAAGTAGGGAGACCTCCCTTAGCTCATTCACTCCCGTAGAATAAAATGAACATTACTAAAAATGAGGTCACAAGTCAGTATTTCCGTCCTTATTAAACATTTATAAACCGGTAACTAATTAAAATTTGTAAAACAATTTTTCATTCCTCGTCATCGTGTACGCTAAAATTTCGTTTTTTCGGGCATTCTTTGCTGCAGACTTCATCTTGGTTGGAATATAGATCTTATCAAATCAGATTACAGACCTTCTCTCCCTCTCTACTTCAACGTCCGATTCAGGCCCCGTAAACATTCAGCGATATTATTTGTACTCCAAGTTAATAACAATAATACCTCTCTTTATAACCCCATAACTTGAACGTGCCGATTGCATAAGGATATTGTTTGTGAACATCCTTCTTTGGATATTTTAGAACATAAATCATTCACATTTACAAAGAAAGACCAAAATAAATTATTTATAAATTAAAACCTAGCTAAAATATAATTAATTATAAACTTAGTAAATAAGTTAAACTAACGTTTCTAATTTATCAATATATTATGTAATAAATTCTCTAACATAACTAACCCTTAAAAATAGTATATAAATATTGTAACCATTTTTTCACATAATAGAGAATATGCATGTAATTTTTTATACTTTTAATTCACGTTTACATCGTTATAACATAGTAAAAAATATAAATACCGTTGGACATGTTTCATTTAAATTTAAAACTATCAATAAATTTAAGCTTTTTAAACGAAGTCATTTTCGCGCGCCTTGGATGATGTCACAAGCTATGCCCAGTTTTTATTTACTGTAGAAGTTCTCGTTATTTAAACACATTTTCAGTACCAAAGCCGTTTAAACCATGAAAGAATATCAAAAACCAGTTTATAAGTATTGTATTGTGATTAGATGCAAAAATACTATTAGTATTGCAACTGATAAAGTGTTTTTTCTTATCCCGACAAATGCAAAAATACGAAAACAATGGTCCAATGTTATGAGAAGAGCCATCTCTCATATCTCCAACAAGTTCTTTGCATTGTGTTACTTTCATGTAAGTGTGTTTTATTAGGGTAGTTAGTATGATTTCGGTTAATCATAAGTGAATTTTGTATTGAATATCAATCACACAAGCTGTAGATAACTGTGTAAATAATATGTTAAAAATGCACTAGGTATGTAACAATATTGCAAGAATATTATTTTTTCAAAGACAACAAATGTCAACATACAAGCTGGTTTATTTAGCTGCTGATATCACGTTTCGTTCTAACCTATAGTGTTGCATTTCGGCAATTTGAATTTCCCTCGTATAATTTGCTTTTTATATATGTAATTAAAAAGGAATTAATTAATATATAATGTTCGGTTGATAAATAACTGGAAAAAAATATTTGAACCAAATCTAAATTACATATAAAATCTATATTAGCGTTATTTTTATTGCATAAAAGTTTTATACTCTGATATTGTTACATTTATATACATTTCTGTAGCTTGACTTCTGAGCCATTGAATAAATAAACAAATAAGTAAATAAGCAACTAAAGCCTAAATCTAAGTGACAATCGCGACTACAGATTAGTTGAGACAGAACTTTATTTACGACAACGATACGTCTACCATATTTCTAGCCTTCTTCAAGCATTGAATAGTTTATTTAGCTTATAATTTAATTTTTTTTGGCACGAGATAAATAGTATCTTAATGTTTGAGCTCCGATTACAGTATATTTTCCGTGATATCTCGCTATGTCTGTATATAGACGGTTGAAAAAGGTAGATGGTATATCGTACCAAATATAAAGACCAAAACATGTTAAAAAAGGACGGCTAAAGTGAAATCTAAAATCACTACGGAATCAAATGTATTGATAGAAATATACATAAACCACTCAAATCTTAATACTTAAAAACAGATTGACGTTTTATCTGCACGATTCGTGGTACCTACTAGAAGCGACGAGCAGCTGCTCTGAAAATTCTATATTAACTATTAATAAATCACGTGAACAAACCAAAATAAACATCTCGCGAGTAAGCACGAATAAAACTCGGTTTTCATTTAAAGATACGCAATACTTTAATTGTATTAAATTGCTGCAAATATTATCATTTTACTGCCTAGTGTATCTTTCACAGACGTAAGACAAATGACTCGGTTTATATTTCTTATATATTCCTGTATTTCGTAGGTTATATTTCTTTAATTCAATGATTCAAATTGATTAAAATTATTTTGTATTGAAGTACTTATTGTCATTATCCTGATTTTTTTCAGAATTTCGACTCACGTTTTTTTAAAAACATATGTTCCCATACTGCAAAACAGTGTGGAGACATTTTTCATTGCATTTTAAAACTTCTTTAATTACATCCCTTCTTCAATTACATCCCATTCGATGGGAATCTTAAAAAAAATTAGAAATTTTTTCTTTAATTCTACGTGTTCAAGTAATTCAAATGTATATTCCTATAAAAGTTCATCATAATCAGTATTAAATTGAAAACGCCCATAATCCTGACATACGGACGGACAGACACAATGAAATTATAAGGGTTCCATTTCATTGACTCCGGAATTCTAAAAACACTTGCGCTTCCTTAGTTATCTTTAGTGACAACCCTACCGATTTCGTTCGTCGATCTCTCGCTAAATTTTCAGCGCCAGTCAATAATCTAGTCGCGACGCGGCGGCGCCAGTTTTAGACGAAAGTAGGATTATTGATTAGGACGAATTTTTGCATAAAAACGTTCAAACACCCACTCTTTGACAACTTCATTCCATAGAGCTCTCGACAAGTGACCAATATTTGCCTCAACCGTTCGACTCACCTCAATACACCTTTCACGAACAACAGTGGCTTGAATTGGTTGAGTACCTAACCCAGATGCAGCAGCGCTATGGCGACATTCCCAGCGGTTTACAACATCGTATTCTCTCATTAATCTACTTTTACTCGGTTATCTACATTGCGACAAACGCCGAAAACGTTTAATTGGGACGTTTACGCAAGATCACAATATTATCACGGCTTTCATCTGTATATTAAATGTTAAATGACAATCTAACTGTGCATGGTTTACGGTGTGCATATATATATATATATATATATATATATATATATATATATATATATAACTTTGAATAAATCATGCACACTTGTCGAACCTCGATAAGTCGAAAACCTCAACAACTAGAAAAAATAAATTGGACCTCTGTATCTTCAAACATAGCAATGTTTGACTTAATAACCTTTACAACTCGATAATTATTAAAACTAATTACCCCTATAGCTTGAAGAAGAATAAAGTAAGTTACTGACTAAGAATTTGCCGACAATATACGTCATTGTTTCTTAGAAAACTACGTAAGTGTAAACAATAGATAGGATTACCTATTCTTTAAAATAATAAAGGAATTTATGGTTGACGTTAAAACGTGTATGTTGACACGGTATCAGATGTTTCATTTTGGGTATTTATTATTTTTATTGATTTCATTTGAACCTTAGCGAAGCAAGTTTTTAGATGTCGATTGATAAATTATCATAATTGGTTTGGTTTTACCGCAATATACATCAATTTTTACAACAGAATACGAGCAAGGTTGTTGAAAAATATGTGCTGTGAAACGTAAACTGAAAACTTTGAGTCTCTCTAAAAAAAATTAGAAATACTCGAAGCCGTGAAGAGCTGTCAAAAGCAAAAAGATGTTGCCAAAAAATTTGGCCTACCGATAAGTACTCTGCCAACAATAATAAAAAACGAATCAGACATCATGAAAAAAATTGAAAACTGTAAAAATTTGTCCTGCAAAAGACGACGAATTGCAGAATTTCCCAGCTTGGACGAGCGCTTATTTAAACGGTTTAAACAGTGTCGGAACCAAAACATCAGTGTTAGTGGACCAATGTTACAAGAGAAAGCCGGAACGTGCTCTAAATCATTGGACAGGTAAATTTCAGAACCAATAACGGATGGCTAGAAAAGTTCAAAAGAAGACATGAACTTGTTTTCAAGAAAGTTTGTGGGGAAAGTGCAAGTGCCAACAATGAAACCTGTGACAAATGGAAAAGTAAATTGCAAGGTTTGTTACGTAGTTATGAACATGAAAATATTTTCAATGTTGACGAAACTGGACTGTTTTTCAAATATATTCCTGATAAGACTCTATCTTTTTACAATGATAAATGCCATGGTGAGAAGCACAGCAAAAAACGTTTGACTATTTTGTTCGCAGCAAATATGTCGGGCACAGAAAAACTCTCACCATTATTCATCTGGTTAGCTTTCCAGATCGCGTTGTTTTTCAAGATGTAAATTGCTACCTATGAAATACAAAGCAAATACAAAAGCATGTATGACTTCTGGAATCTTCAAAAACTGCCTCATAAATATTGATAAGGAAATGGCTAAAGAAAACTGAAAAATTCTATTATTCATTGATACAGGCCTGCAAATTTGACCTTTTTTTCTTCTCTATGATTTGATTTTGAGTTTTTCTCCAACACTTTCCGATTTTTCAGCAAAGGGACTGAAAAATAGACAAAAAAAGACACCTTCACATAATAAAAATTATATATTTAAAAAATACTTATATCTATCAGTTAAGTAGATCTCACAATTAAAATACATAGGTGATATATCTCTTATCATATGTACATAACAAAAATCTTATTGGTATCTTGCCCTTTTCTGCCCTAAGCTTCTATTCAGAGATTTTTTCTTAAAATCGTTGTTCGAATTGTCTCACTTCAGCAACCGACAGTAGTCCGCCAACATGCATCTATTCCACTTTCCTTGATATCTACGTTCTATTTCTTTCAAGCCTTGATGAAATCTTTCACCTCGCTCTTCACTAACAGCTCCTAGATTTTCCGGAAAGTAGTCAATGTGCGAATTCGTTTGGGTAGCTTATTTGCTTTTTGGTTTTTGAACTGTGATCAGCCACACTACAGCAACAAAAGTAACAATATATTGCATGATCCCGAGGTTCTGTCCAAATCATGGGTATATTTTGAAGGTATTATTTTGCCCTTTCGGCCACTTGCGAAGTTCGAAAACGCACGATGCGCAAGCTTTGTGACGTGTCCACAACTTGTCCTGGTTACTGACGGGTAGGTCAAAATACATGTTGTAAACATTTTTTACAAAGTGTTATAGTCCTTTGTTATTTTGTCAACATGAATTTCCCACAAATGTAACAAAAACTGTCCGATGAGATTAAACAACTTCACGGCGACATTTTTAAGTTAACGTATCAAATCGTACAGTGTAACTGATGTACTTTTAAATCGGTTCAAGTATTTATGTTTTTTTGTTATTTCTTACCCTCATTAACTCTCTTCTAATGAATCAAAGTGACAAAAGATTGTAATAGAGATTTAATCACCTATTAGCTTTTCTGGCGTGTAAATCACGCATTAATCATGTACCAATCAATTAATAAGGTGGTAATTAGCAAATTATGAAGCAGAATGTATTCTTTTGTACTAACAGAAACCATTTACATAACATTTAAGCCGTTAAATCACTTTTCATTATGTATTATCGAGCTTGAAAGCGAACGCAGAGAGCAGTTTTGGATAAAATAAATATTGCAATATTTAAAAAAAATGTGAGGTTTTAATTTTTTTTCATTATTTTCCCCGTAATCAGCACCTCTAAAACTACCGGAAACCACAATTACAGTCTACGGATCAAGGTATCATTAAAAATTTCAAGTCATTATACCGAAAAGAAGTTGTCAAGAATATGTTGTATAATATGGAAGAGGAAAAGAGTTCTACTATAGACGTATTGTAAGCCATAAAAATGGCTTGAAACAAAGCTTGGCAAAATGTAACTGCGGTTACTATAAAAAACTGTTATGTACACTGTTGTTTTCCATTGCCATCAAGAGAACAAGTTGAAGTCGAAGATATTTTATTCAGCCTCCTGCAGAATGGAGTACAGTTGTATCTGAAACAGGAATATGTTTTGAGGACTTCGTGACGTGCGATGATGAAGTTATCACTGCAGGAACATTATCTGATGACGAAACTATTGATTCAGTTGCTCAAAAAACCGATGAATTAAATTAAATGAGGTAAAAGAATCGAACAATGCAACACAAGCTCCATGGGTTTCCATCAAAGAGGCAAGAACAGCATAAAATACTTTACGGAATTTTATATACTGAACCAGCAACTCGGAAGAAAATGAATTTTTTGCTCTTTATACCTTAGATAATGCTATAAATAGAGAATATCCGAATTATCTAAAGCAAAAAAAAAAACAACTGACTTTTTTTAATATTTTGTATTTTAGGTATGTTTTAAAATGATGTTGATTATGTATATTTTTGAACTAAAGAATAAATATGTTTATCACCTTTCAACTAGAATTTCTATTTATTTCACCTCTCTAATTCATCAAAATCCGCCTAAGTTGAAACCCTTCATAAATCAAAAACTCTGTAACTCAAATTTTTTGGCGTCTCCCTTGAAGTTCGACTTACAGAAGTTCTATTGTGTTTATATACCTGTTCTGAAATAATGTTCCACGAGGTTTCAAATATCTTACCAGTTAATCCTCATAAATATTTATACATATATCCGATTCGGGCCGATTAAAATAAAAAAAAATTCAGGGCACATGAATTTTTTTTAGATATAGACTATTATATGGAGTTACAAAATTATTGCCGAAAATATACACAATACATGAACCCTCCCCCTACACCGCGCGAAACTAATAATAAACCATAGCGAAACTGCTAAATAACTGAAAATTACGGAAAAACAGCATTACTAAAGATTTACTTAAGTTTACCGGGAAACTATAGCGATAATTCTAAATCTCATATTTTTTTAGGAATTCGCTATAATTTGATGGCTGTAGTAAATAATATTCTTGGGTGGCATGTATATGTGCGATAATATTAAAATCAAAGTTGTAAATAGTTTCGCGGAAATATTATGCATCCTTAAATGTTCATAAATACTTAAGTCTGTACGGAACCCTTACAGAACAAGTTCCACTACTATATCCACGATAAATTTACTTTTTATAGAACTTGATACGC
Source organism: Druceiella hillmani (assembly GCA_039881145.1). Lineage (NCBI taxonomy): Eukaryota > Metazoa > Arthropoda > Insecta > Lepidoptera > Hepialidae > Druceiella > Druceiella hillmani. The sequence continues at coordinate 43,865,850 of JAYKKI010000012.1, read as the reverse complement.
AATTATATCGTTGCAGTAATGTATGCATTAGTACGATTTCATATAAACAGAATATTTCCATATAACGAGATTAGCAATTGTAGACACCTTCTAACGGTACACTAGGATAACTAATCGCTCAAGTACGATTAGAACTCACACGAAGAGAGTTCCATACACGCTTGGGCACATATTAACATTAAAGGGTGCACAGTATTTCTATTTAGGTTAGGTCATGTTGGCTTGAGGCGTTTTGAATTTCAATTATTTTATAAATAATTATCATTCGATGATGTTGAAATTCTAAGCAGCTGTAGTTAACCCCCCCCCCCCCCCCTTCCCCGATTGCAAAACGTTCCATACATATCAAACGAGTATGAGGTTTATTTAGCCTGGAAAACAATTATTATTATTTTTGAATGTGTATATAAATTTGGTAGAATTTTATTATCTATGACTTGAGATGACGTAAGTATTTTATTTATAAATTTAAAAAATAATTTATAAAAACACATTTCCCCTAGCATTTTATTTTTCATACATCGATGAGTGTTGGAAAGGCAACTTCAACTTTTTTACGTTTTAACATTCTACAAATTACTTTGATACTATTATAATGCGAAAAGTTCCTTTCCTACACTTTATATTGCGGTATTTTTAGAACATATTTTCAAAATACTTGGATATATCCAAGTATACCAAATATATAAAATATACCAAATATATAAAATATTTCTTTGGGGTTATTTTTCATTCCAGTGATATCAGGTTAAACTACTTACAAATGTTAATATTATTTTTTATTACGTACGTACATTTATATCTAAAAATATCATGAATTTCTCAAAAACTATGAGGTTTAGGTTAGGTTACTTTTCGATAAAGATAAGTAAAGTTCTAGTGACGCTGTTTTTACATAATTTTAACTAAGCAGTTTCTGAGATCGAAGGGGTTGTACATATTTTTTGTGAACATTACCTCTACAATCTAAAATAAAATTCTAAGAAAATCATAGTTTTCGAAACCTTATGACCTGCTCTTTTAAAATCCCACACGACACCTGAAATAAAAAAATTCTAACTATGGTCAAAAACCACACGTATGAAGTGAAAACTTCTAAAGTGTGTGTATATATATATATATATATATATATATATGTATATGTATATGTATATGTATATGTGTGTGTGTATATATATATATATATATATATATATATATATATATATATATATATATATATATATGTAAATTGATTTTAGATGATGGATATTATTTCGGTGAATATTATTTTAAACCACAATAAGATATGCGTATTATATTAAACTACTCTCAAATATAATAAAAACTGTGGCGTAAGCAAATATTTGAACCGTGAAATTAGTATAGCGCCATCCATCGTTACATATTACCAAAAATATTTTACAATAAAAACCGACAGAATAAGTTTTTACTTCAAAGTGTAGTGCGAAGGTGCGCCTAAAGAAGTTTTCACTTCAAAGATTTAGAGAATACTTTATTTATGTAAGATAGCGTGTAACTATTGATAGATGGAGTGTAATTATTGAGATACATGTAGGTGTGTTTTATCATTAGACTATATTTTACGTCTGTTTCTAAAAAAAATATTGTAAACATTTTTAGCACTATTTCTAGAATTATCTTACACGAAATTCTAAAATAAATAGTTTCCAAATTTTCATAAATCGCTCTTTCAATCGATATTTCATGAAAATTACAAAATCCACTTTGCAAAATTTCAAGTTTCTACATCAAACGGTTTTCTGAACAAAAATCGCTTTGACGGACAGACGACTCTTTTCTTGTCGATCTTTCTCTAGTCTTCTCTAATCTTTTTTTCTTTCCATCGATACTGGAAATGAACAAATATCATTGGATATAATACAATTTTTTACTGCATTAAAGAACGAACTATCGAATAGACGTAACATGTGTTACTTATAAACATAAAATTTTTACTATTCAATTCTACCTATCACTGTAAAAATCGATTAATGTAATAAGCCGATATTCTTCAAATATGCCACCAAAGCAAACGTAAGTACAAACTCGTAAAATATCAACAAAACCGGAACATTGGAATTATGACAAATTATAGTCGATGACTTGACAAGGATAGCGCATTTGGTGGATCCATAATTCATAGCCCTTCGTTATAAAATTTTTCTAAAGTTCCCACTTATTATATTGGCAACCATTAGACGCTCAATGATTTTGAAGAAATACTGACGGATCACGTAATTGTAAAAATTCCTTCAATAATCTATCAATTATTAATTACAATTAGACCATCAATATTTCGCCAATCCGTAAGTTTTTCTTCGTCTCGTCTATCATCGCCCGCTGACTACACACTAACGATACTTACTTGATGTTTATATTCTGCACAATAATATTTATTCCCACTTTTGGCCGGAACAAAAAAATTATGTTTTGAATTACCAGGAATAATAACATATTCCGTAACCAGCGACTGATGTTCCAGATCATCGAGTGTTATCTGAATGAAACATGAGTGATACGAAAGTGAAGTTATACGAATTCCGTTTTTTTTCTTTTTCAAAGCAAGAAACCCTAAGAAGGAATAAATTTTTATGATTGAATCGTAATTACGGTTATTAAAGGAATCGGACAAGTAGCCCACACTATCGTGCAGTTTTCAAAAAGGATGGCGGAAATAATACATCGCACATACCTGTCGCAAGGGCTACTATTTGTGGGATGCAATCGATATATATATATTATACGCCGAGGAATCATCTTCATTCTTTGACGCTCAGATGTACGAGACGGTCTCGCTAGCACACAGGTGAGATTATTGGGACGTCTCTATCGTTCTCTTTGTATATGTGTGAAAAAGTGACACAAAGATCATTTGAATTTTGAATTATTTATATTTCCTATAAAGACGTGATAACAAGTAGGTATCACGCTGCTCACCGAAAATACGAGCATAAATATACTTTCAGTAAATATAAGCTGGTATTTTATAGAAACAAGAATGATTAATGCACTCGCAACAACTGTTGAAAATGCCATTGTTACTTCGGCCGCTAATTAAAATTTTTGCTTGCCATCACGAACATTACACATCGGTGGGTTAGAGCGTGACGTAAAAGAATCGGCAAATTAATACCTTTGTAGAAGTTGAATATTTTCTTTTTAAATAATAAACATACGAGCCACTTTACAAAAAAAACTAGTCATTTAATCGTGCATTCACATTTCATTTATGTTACCTTCATGACTGTCCATCACGACTGCGTTAATACGAGACACTCACCTGCAACAAAACAGACGAAATATATTATTTTCAAAGAAATAAATCATTTATATTATGGGCAATAGACAAAAATAATACATATCAATTCACGGTTATTACAACACTGAAACATTGATTAATTGCCCACTTTAATTTAAACAAAATTTATAAAACTAATCTAATCTTTTTCACTGAATAACCAATAATTAGATCTGTGATTATATATTTGTATATTAACTTTACCTGGAAATCGACTTGGATTATAAACAATAACAACAAACGAATACAAAATGTTTTATTTAAAAATTCAATAAATGCACTTGAACGAGACCCATGTGTTGTTACACAGATGGAAGATGAACAGGTACTAGTTGCTGAAACTCATCGCCTAGAGACATTCTTTTAGATCCGGTTTTCTAACTCCTCGCCTTGGCTGATGCGCACAGCGTGAAGCGTGAAGGGAAGAAAACAAAAACTGCGTAGATGGATTTTGTTGCATGTGGGACGAGCGTCTCAAGGCTACGTTACGTGAGTTTTTAATACCAAAAATATGTAATTAATTTTGTAACAGAACAACGTTTTTCTACTCAAACAATTATACTTTTATTTAAAAATCATGCGCGAGTTCTGATCAGCGGCAACAAGCCAAGCTTGGTTTTTTAACTTTAGCTTTCGTTTTATTTTAATATAACGCATACAATATCAATGCAAAGAATGGCGTATTGTACTGTATTGTATTGTAGACTGCTCACGTCCAACATGAGTTTATTAACGTATCAATGTTGAATAGCTCTTAATGTTACGACGCAATGTACATGCGACTAAATATCATAGTTTAACACGTACAAATCTTGTTTTTAATTCTGCAAATATGTACGATTCTACCTCCTTATAAGACGTTTGAAGATATTTATTCAAGCGAAATCTTCATATTACTTGGAACCAAATAACTTGGAGAAAACGGACCGAATGTTATAAAAATACAGTGTAATATTAAAAAGCTGGTGTTTTTATATTATTGACAAAATTAATATAAATACACTGTTAATTGAAAGTGACATTCGCATTTCCGTGGAAATGAATGTGTTCTAAGCCCTTTTCGAATTTTACATGATTTTTTCGACGACCCTTTCGGGTTTTTCGCGGATCGTTGCAATCCCTGCATTCACTAGTGTTCTAATATATCTATAAAAAAATATTGTTTGTTAGGGAGAACAAATTTAGACAATAAAAAAATTAAATCTATTTTCAAAAATAACATCATTTTTCATAAACAAAATACAAGGTTTATTATTTATTTGACTGACAATTTAAATAAAAGTACGAGGTATACATACTCGTATATAGGGGCTTATTTTTATTTTCTCATGTGTTCCGTCTTTAATCTTGTAACACCTAGACTCAACATTATGTAACTTGCCGGTATCGTTCATTTATTTATCTAACTATTTTTTTTTCAAACCTTAATGTTCACATTAAAATATACATTTTGCGGACTTATGCTATACGAACAATATCTTTCAATCAATCAGAAAAGATTATAAAAGATGTTTATGAAATACTCTAATATAGAATTAACTAATCGAAATGTATGCACTTTAAAGGGAAGAAAAGACGATAAGAAAAAATATTTCAATAACATGACAACCTTTATTGGAAGAAAAAACAATTACAAAACTTGTCAGGGCATAGAGGAGCAAGATGAAATTAAGGAGGGATAGGGCTAAAGGATTACGAGAGGAGGACTTTTATGCAATGCGACTTTTACTTTGAAAATGTTTATAGAGACCGAGTTCCTGACCTCAGGATCCAGTTGATCACAAAGTTTTGCAGCTTGGACAGAGACGAGCTTCTTGTAACAGAAGGTTTTATATTTGGGAAAAAGGAGGCCGAGTAGGTTTTCAGAGCGTAAACCTAGACTGTGAGGATAAATAACTGAATGTGCTCTAAGATAAGATGGATAATTTGAATTATTCCAAATGCTATAAAGAATATATCAGGGACTTTCATCCCTTTAAGTTCTAAATTATGAAATATATTCATATATTCTGCAACTAATAATGTAACGAATTTACAAAATTTGAAGGCATTTCAATTTTTTTAAGATTGTTTTGAACAAAATCTGGGTAACTAACGTAGCCAAGCAAACACTGTATGACTGTTTGACTGATCGAAACTGCCCGAAATCATAAGGTTAGTGTGAACTGCCCGAAATCATATGGTTTTATAATAAAACAAAATGTGGTGTTGACGTTTTCGACCAACAAGAGCAAAAAATATTCTACATCAAGAAAAACAAGGTGGCCTCTGTGTGTATTCTAGACTTCTAATTACGGCGGGTGTTAATTCATGGATCCTTTATACTATGTCTACGGTGCCAGGGAAGAAACCAATCCAAAAGAGACGCCAATTGATTAAAGAATTGGCAATGTCGCTTATAATACCGCATATGCAAGAGAGATTAAAATGGCCAAGATTGCACCGGGATATCCGGGAATCAATAAAATGTATCCTAAAACTTGAGGTTGGCAATGATGAACCAGTTTGTCAAGATATCAAACACGGTCGCTACTGTTTCTGTTCCCGCATAAAAGACCGAAAATGCAAAACCGCGTTCTCCTCTTGCCGGCGTCATATTTATGCGGAGCATAAAATAAAAATATGTGCAAAAAAGTTAAATAAATGACTTCATTTTCTCTTTTTTGCAACTTCTATTAATGGTTAATTGTAATAAATAAATCATTTTGATTATTATTTTGTTGTTTTTTTATTTTTGTTCATGAAATACTTGGGGGTACTCCAGAAACCCACAGTAGTATTAGTACATATAAAATTGAGGGTATCGTTCTAAAGTTAATCAACAAAATGCGGCTACTACTTTTTACCGCGTAATCACGGCATGATTACAATCGCTAAAAACTCTATGTTTCGAGTCATTTACCATTTCTATTCCATAAAATAATTCACTCAAACAAGACATAGCCCGAGTGACATAGCCCAATCAGCCCAAAAACTAGAGTAGTTTCGCCACTGATCGCTCACTATAGTACTTTAAATATTATTCGGCGCTCGTTTTATTTTTATACGATAGAACTACAAAATACATACAGATCTTAAGCCCATTATACAATAATATTAAGATTATGTTTATGAATTAAGAAGTCCAAGTTCTCGAATCACAAAAATAACGAATGTTACAAAACTGAGAATTCGTTAATTCCTCAGTTAGCGACCGGCGATAGATAAGGTACAGATTTTATTCTCTTTACCAAATTCTGTAAAGCCTTTATGCCAATGGTGAATACTACACTGTAACGCCTTGGCGGGCACAGCGCAGCAGTTACTGTAGCAGCCTAGCAGCAATGCTACATTCGATGCCGTTATTCCGTGTTAGAGCGAGGAGCTGAGAACATTTTATATACGAGGCGTATCAAATTTAATTTAATAACGCAATCTGAAAATTTTAATAATGATTTTAATGTTATTTCACTTAAAGTTAATAAATTCCCCTATATTAACAATAGTTTTATAGGTGACCTATTCAGACGCCTGTCAATATAAAAAATGACATTTAAAGGTGGGATGTCAGTTTTCATGTTGCTGATTTAGTTCATTCCTATATGATTATATTGATTCCATTACGAAATTTTTTTTGGGTATGATGAAATATCAGTGATACAAATAATTTACGGTAAAGCCATTTTGTACCGTAAATCATCTATTATCACATTCCGTAACTAGTCTACTTAATTTAACATTTATTAAAGATTTTGCTAAAATTTAAAATATATATATAATTATTATTGTATATACTATTATATATATATATATATATATATATATATATATATATATATATATATATATATATATATATATATATATTAGTGTATATACTTTATATTATTAAAGAAATATTATTATCGCTCTAAAAGTGTTCATCACAAGTTGAGATGGTTTGTTTCATTATAAATGAGATTATCTCTTTTGTATACGTTCTCTCGTGGACTCAATTTCTTTAATCACAATTCACTCGTGACTCACTAATCGGAGAGCTGTCTATTGAGTACAGTGTTACCAACCCTACTGTTTTAACAGTAGATTAGCTGTTTTCACATTCACGCCCCTGTTTTCTGTTTCATTCTATTAGACTATGCAAATATTTTTTGATAACCACTATTCAATAAAACGCAATGACGCTAGATGGCAGCATCTACTCTTGTCGGGATTCGACGGAATTCTCCGACCACATTATAATGTGATTGATAATGACAGTCATATTTTTATGCACGGGGAAATCCCAGTTTTTGAATACAGCTACAGGCCTATTGTATTGCGTATTGTGGTGTTATAGTCGCAGCAGCTTTCAAGCTTTGAATTGAAGAAATATATGTAACCCCGCCGTTTATATTAAAAACAATATTTACGACGTTTTTGATAAAATTCAAAAAAAGTAGTGATTCATCAACTGAGAAAAGTCCTCCTAAAAAGAAGAATGTGAAATATGAACAGAAATTTGTAAATTCGTGGTTAAAAGATGATAGGTTAAAATGCTGGTTAAAGAAAAGCACTAAAGGTGAGATCTATTTTTTTGTTCCGCGTGTAATTGCGACAGAAAATGTGGTACACACGAACATTTCTTTGTGTCGTAACAACGAACAACACAAAGAAATGTTACAAAAAAAATACGCTAAGAATAGTTTGAAATTACAAAAACAACAAAAACTGACATCAATGTTTACCTCAGCTTCCAATTCACAAGATACAAAAAGTACAGCCAAAGCGGGTGAAGTAAAAATGGCCTACTTTATTGTTGAGCATAATCTGTCTTTTAATATAGCATCTCATTTGAATAAATTGATTTACGCTATATAGATTCGAAAATTGCGGAACAATTATAATCAATGAGCCGCACAAAAGCTAGAGCTATTATTGTTAATGTAACTGGGCAGAAAAAAAATATAGTAGAGATGTTACAAAACAATTGCTTTGCATTACGAGTACTTTTTGACGAAAGCACACATAAGTATACAATAAAACATTTAGCGCTTGGCGTACGAATAGTAAAATTAAATTTCAACGTTGAAGACAGATTTCTGACTTTAATACCAATCGTAGATGGTACAGCAACAGCGTTGTATGGCGAAATAGTAGAATATTTTGTTGAAAAAAATATTCCTTACAAATCAAACAAGGCAACAAAGGCTTTGCTTCTGATGTTATGTTTGGAGATGAACATTCATTGGTCACATTATTTAAAAATTATATACCTCACCTTTTTACAATGAAGTGCATTTGTCATTCTTTTAAGCTTTGCGCATCATACGCATGTGAGAAATTGCCAAGGTGCGTGGAAGACTTCTGTAGAGACTTATATAATCATGTACAAAATTCTCCAAAACGTATTGAAGATTTCAAAACATTTCAAGCATTCACAAATATTAAACCACACATTCACAAATATTAAACCACACATTCACAAACACACAACACACTCCACCCTAGCCAAACCAGATGGTTGTCGCTTATTGAGGTAGTAAATAGGCTTCTGGAACAACTACCAGCGATAAAATTGTATTTTCAAGCTGCAGTTCATGTAGATAGATTACTTTCTGCGCAATCAATTCTCTCCAAGGCTCTCGAACCGACAACTGAATTGTACCTGGAGTTTTTGAAATTTACATTGCCTATATTTACCGATCTCAATAAAGAAATGCAATCCGAGACTCCGAAATTATATTTACTATACGACAAAATACTGACCGCATACACAACTATTTTGGAATGCTTTGTACAAACTGAATATTTGGATCTCACTGAACAAGAAAAACATGAACCGTGAAGTATTTTAGACGCAAAAGAAACTAAAATATTAAACCTTGACTTCTCGAATGAGCAGAAACATTTACCGTTGCAACAAATATACGTTGGTGGAATGGTGCCAAATCTGATCAAAAGAAAGAGAGAAATTGAAGAACTAGGGGAAGAACAGCTGAAAAATGTCTACATAAAGTGTAAGGAGTTTTACATCGAGGCTGCAAAACAGATATTAAAAAGGTTTCCTTTTGACGACAAAGACCGTCAAGCATTAAAATGTCTGAAGATTCTCAATCCCCAAGCAATTCTGGATCCTGAAATAAAAAACAATTCCCTTCCGTTGCAGATTTACATCATTTCTTCCCAAAGATTTGCCCAAATAATATAACGGAACTGGATAGAGAATGGCAAATGTTAAGAAATGTCGATTTATCTTTTGATCAAAACAAAATTCCCGACATTATCGACTTTTCGAAACATGTACACGAATTGAGAAATGGAGACGAATCTCAAACATTCCCCATATTGTGTAAATTGGTAAAGAAACTTTTGTGCCTACCACATAGCAGCGCCGCCGTGGAAAGGTAATTTCTGCTATAAATATTATTAAAATCAAATTACGCAACAGAATATCGACTACAACTATTAAAGGAGTATTACACACTAAATCCGAAATAATCGGTTGCTACTCATTTGAAGCCACAGAAAGACACAAGAAGAAATTTAATAAAAATATGTATGATTTTAAAAACAAAAATGAGTGTGAAAATACTGAAAACGAGGCAATTGAGAATGAAAGTGGAAAATAATTTTCTTTAGATTTTTGTTGTTGTTCTGATTATTAATACAACAATGTGAGTTCTGTAAACTAAGAAAATTGTTTATTGTATTAATTATATGAGCAAAAGCATAAAATCTGCCTTTTTTACTTTACCTACTGTTTTCTCCTGTTTTTTTTCTTGGCGAGCTGTTGTTTTTTAGTTTTTTTTGGGGTTGGCAACACTGATTGAGTATAACTTCACAATTAAATGAAACTAGGTGATGTAGTATTATTTCTACTTTCTTTAAGTACTTTACCACGACCTAGGTTTCGTTGTATTACAAGATCTTCAGGTGGGCTATTAGCAAAGATTTCTTTAAGCAAACATAATATTAAGCTTGCCGTTCACGCCCTAACAAAGAAACGGCGACGGGGGTGACAGTATTTTGTCGCCTAGCGTAGCCGTGGACCCATGTGAAAAGGATATGTCGAGAGGGGTGCGGGAAGCTTGACCTGGCGCCGCACAAAGATTTCTTTGTGCGGCGCCAGGTCAAGCCTCTCACTTTTGGGAGCTCGATGCGATCACATGTGGTCAACGGATTCGTTTGCTCGCCACTGCCATTGTCGATGACATTTAGTTTAATAGTATATACTAAATACTTTTCAAAACTGTTTAACTTCTGTTATAATTAGCAACTTGTGTCTTGTAGTGTTATAATTTAAATTTAATAATTAAAGACTAGGCGTAGCATTCGTACGTGTTTCCTTGCCCACAAATATGAGCCAAAACATGGATAATCAGAAGCCATCTGATATCGTACGAGAGCCCGCCTACTCTCCGACATCAGTAGTAGGATCCGCGTCGCGAGTGCTAAGTGACGAAAGTTTTAGTGGATATTTTACGAGTATGGAGAATTGTTTGAAAATGTTGCTGGCAAGACACGACGATCAATTTACACGACTAATTTGAACATTGAGGCAGCCTTCAAATTTAACTTTTAATAAGATAAGTTATAAGGCGAGATAGATGCAAGAAATCCAGTGCAATACAATTGATTTATACATGGCGGCACAACCTTTAGCGGGGAGTGGTTTAATCATAGCTTTGAGTAACGCACTAAAGTTTCAGCCTCAGAGTTTTGTCAAATCAGTTATTTTGGAATGAACCCGACGAAATTTAAGCAATTTTTTTTTATCACGATGCTACCCCATTGAGATTGCTGCGGTAGTATTGGTATAAACGTAGTCGTCCGAAAGGTGGAGAGTCTGAGGCAGTCTTCATGACTAGTATATTAACCTTGTTGATGTTTCGTTTGCGAAATCTGTTCTTCGATGAAACTGCTATTTCCACTATGCTACCTATGCTAGCGCGCTTTGTGGAAGTAGAACCAACTTATATGATCGATATAGTAATGACTCATTTTTATGCATCCGTCACCTGTGCAAAGAAGATTAAGAAGAGAATATCTTGCTACATCGGTGGTCAAAGCGGCTATAAGTTTACCGAGTGCGGTCACACGCAAAATGTCCGAGCAGCGTCGAGTTAAGTCTACAGCGCAATTAACACATCACGGTCAGTCGTTTCAATTTTGTTTTAATTCTGGGGAGCCAAATGTTCTCTGATGAAAGAAAATGTAGCAAATATATTTTGATATATTTTTTACTTTGTTGTTCTTTTTGATACTTTGTTGAGAAAGTGCAGCAAATGCTTTTGACATTTTTGGTTACTTTGTTGGGTACAGGGAAAGCTAATTTACCTAGTACACTTCCGATTATAAAGTTGAATTGTTTGTTTTTCATGTTCTACATGATGATGCAATAAATTACAATATTATGGTCGGTAGAGATTTAATTGTACAAGGATTTTCTGTTGAAATTTCCAATAAGAATTTCAGTGTAAATAGGACACAAATGGTTTATCTGTATAGTTGGTAAAAAGGTTACTAACGTTGACAATATTGACATTGGTGATGTTAGTAGCGACGATTGAGTTAAACTTTTAGATACCTTGACGGAATATTCTTCGTCGTTCCTTGGGGTTACTCAACCTGATCGTGCGTGAAATTGAGATACGACCCATTGATCCCAATCGCACAGTTGAAAGACGGCTACGACAGATTATGCGTTGATTATCGAGAGCTTAACCAAAAAACAGTATCGGAAAGAATTCGAATTTATACCTCACATTTCGCTAATTTTTTTTTAAACTTGTAAAAAATAATAACCACGTACGCTGTCGTCTACAAGTACTTCCGAGCTAGCGAAGCGAATTCATCTTTCGTGCATCCAACAGTTACGGATCGAATTGTAGATGTAATTTGTTCAATCGACATACTGAAACCAACCCTTATTTCTACATTTCTTACTTTGACCCTAATTTGTATAATACTGATGAGTACCGAGGAAGTGGATAGTGCTAGGACTTTAGGTAATTGAAGTGGTTATAAATGTTTGTTTTATGTAGACAACTGTTTGAAAAGTGACGCTCGCACAACGTTGAATCATTAGATAATAAATGATTGTTTTTGAGTAGTTTTAAGAAGGAATTTAAACCTTTACTAAATATTTATATAATTTCTTTAACTATCTATTTCGATATTTTTCCTAACAAGAAATAAGAATTGTGCACATTGCTACTTCACAGTCAAAGGTACTTTATTTACGCCCATATGCACCACATACGGTCAAGACTATCAGTCGGACTTACTGACAGTTAAAAACGTACATATTTCTGTCTCTCAACACTTTACCGACCGTAACCAATTGCACGGTCCAATTCCTAAAGTATCCATACAAAATAGGTTTTTAACTGTCAATAAATCAGACTAAGAGTCCTGACCATGTGTGCTGTATACAGGTTATCGTTTCATTGCATTAATTTGATCTGCATTTGGTAAATGGTTCGCGTGTGCGTAAGAGAGTGATTATTTTCGGTGAGATATTCGCCGCTAGAATCGCAGAGGTGAGTTTAACTCTGCTTAATTCTTAATTGAACGCTTATGTGATAATAAATATTTAATTTTTATTATGATAGAAAACTGATTTACACTGCGGCGTCGTTCTATATACAGGTGCGCAAATTGAAATTGATTTTACACTTTTGCCAATTTACACAAATACAGTGTTGCCAATTTAGCGACTTTGTCGTTAGAAATGACGACTTTTGCTTAAATCTTAGCGACAAAAAAAAAGTTTTGACGACAAAAATAATTCAGCGACTTATCTGACGACTTATGGAGTGGAGTGATTACAATACAAAAAATTTTTTAAAGAGAATTATTAAAAATATTGCAAAAGTTAATTAGTTTTATTATTTAAATGATAGAGAAAATCGAGAGCAATTTTTAAGCCAAAAAAAATGTACAAAATGTAAATACTTTTCGATTTATGGGAAAATTACTTTTTTGATAATCTATTTTTTTTAAATAATTATTAATTAACTAATAATTAAAGAATTCCGAATGAATCTTTATATAAATACACACTTTGGCTTTATGTCTGAACTAAAATTGCCCAAGTCAAGTTTATCTCAAGAAAATAAACATTATTTGAAGAAGAGGTGCATTGAATTTAGTCTGAAGCTTATAAAAGATATTCAACGAAGACTCCCAAGTAACGTTACTATTACGAAAAGAAATGTCTTGTTAATGTTGAAGAAACGTTAAAAATAAATAAAAAGAATGGTATAGCCGATGTAGCCAGAGAATTGGGTTATCCTAGCGATTTTATAGACGGTATGCTGCAAGAATAGCATAATATCAACTTCATTAAGTTCTATTTTGGACTTTGAACACTACTGTTCTATTTTGGAGTGAGGTTTTGCAGTACAAAATGCCGCAGAAGAGAATCCTTTTTCTTTGATATCCCAATTGGCTATTATTATTCTATCGTTGCCACATTCAAATGCCGAAGTCGAAAGAGTTCGAAAAAAAAGTTCTATGAAAAGTAGATCGATGAACATTATAAAAACAAAACAACGCAATAGATTGTGGTTAAAAACTATTAATGCTATAATTATAATATATTATAAATTATATATGTATATATATATATACATATATATATATATATATATATATATATATATATATACATATATATATATATATATATATATATACATATATATATATATATATATATATATATATATATATATATATATTCATTAGATCGAACCATTGAGAAAAGAAGCTCACTTTACCTTGGTCCACAACTTCTCCGAAAACAGTCAGCGCTTCTTCGATATCCGGGCATCCTATTCCCGGACTGCTTTCTCGGAAAGGTCGTCGAAGTATATCTTTCATTCTAAGAAATGAATAGAAACCATTTGGTGCGAGGCTGTATGGCGGTTACGTGACGTAGTCAAATATCCGGTTGCTCTTCTAGCTGATTGTGTAAAGTCATTCGCATGATAAATGAGCATGTCAATGAACGGACGTTGATCTTGAATTTTATCCAAAACGGCGGGCAAACCAAATTTACAAAATTGCTATTAACACAAACAAAATATCTAGCTCCAGATGTCGTCACCCGTGTAGATGTCGAATACAGCATTTGAGTGACCTTACCGAAATTTTCTAACATTTCGCGATATCAATGAGGGCTACCACGCTTTTATTTGCCACCAGGGCGACGCCACTTTGTGACAAGGTATATTGAAGTGTCAAAAGCGCATCGTATACGTACATAATAAGTCAAAACTTTTAAACTATATAGATTGTTAGTGTTTATTTTCGTGTTTCCTAATTTTATACTAGTATTTTGTTATTGTATCAGATACAAATTAATAAATCAGGCTACGGATTTATGAACGTTGAAGTATTAAAATGCGAACTGAAAAAAGGCGCCAAAGAAGTGGTTAACAAATATTAAAACTATAATAAGATTAGTAAAAGAAACAAAATAAAGATTGTGGATCTTTTGAAATACCGTCCGAAGAAGTGCTGAAACTCATTGCAACATGCAAAAGTTATTCTTTTGCAACAAAAACCGTTGAACTGCAAGATCAGTTTCTGAGCGACGTTCAACCTTCTACTTTAACTGCGGCTGTGTCGGCTGAACATGAGACCGAAGAGTTATTTGATTTATTAAGTGATGAACGATAACTTACATATATTTTTTAATCTAATTGAAATTCTTATTACCTTTTGTAACAAACACACTTGCATATTTCTCGTATTTTGTGCAATTGTGATTTAAACATTTTGTGTGATTATTTGATTATAATTTAATTACTTACTAACCAATTGATTTTAAATTTTAGCATGAACCTTATTTACTAAAACAATAAAATTAACTGAAAGAGAACTTAGACATAACATTCTAATACAATTTTCTTATGTAGGTATTCATTATTGATCATATCTACTTACTATAAGGCATATAACAATAAAAACATAAACATATACCAAGACATATACATATACAAAAGTTTTGTTAAATGACATTAGTAAAAATTCTACGTCAGAGTTAGCTATAAAATATTTATGCTCCAAAATATTAATTTTTTTTGTTACTATCCATATTAATATTTTGAAACGATAAATGTTAAAAGTTTTTTTTTACATTAAAAGTATTTTATATATCAATGTATAAATTCAATGTAGAGTCAATCAATTTGTTACGACTTACGAATAACTAATTATCGCGAATTCTCTTTGGTTAAAACGATAAAACTTTTAGTAAATGACACGAGTAAAAATTCTATAATGCTATAAAGTATGCAGGGGCAGTTCCCTGTAATATTTGAGAATTCTGAATTTTTAATATTAAAATAATAATGTTCAAAACATAAAAAGCGTCATTTTAAAATAATTCAATCCTTATCAGTTGCATCTTCAATAACTGAATCCCAATTTAATTCCGTCCTACTTTGACGTGATGGCAACTCACCAAGATGTCGAGACCGCTGAAAAAAGCATGGGTCATGATCTCTTAATCGTCTCAATCTTTCAAACACACGTCTATGTCATCATAAACAAACATATGTCTTTGGCATATATATATATATATATATATATATATATATATATATATATACACACATACATATATACATTTATATAGAGTCTAGCGACTTGGATTTATTGGAGTTGGCAACACTGCATATACCTATTACAATAGCGTACTCTCAAGGTTGCTAGAGTAGTCCTCGAAAACGCGGTGCGTAATTAGTGATGTTGGGGTTGGGTCTTAAGAAGGCCGTAGTGTATGCTCACAGGAGGTTGTTCTGATTGGGCTGAGTGATAGCCGAATTGGGCTATGATGATGAAGGGATATATGCGAAACAGTGATTGTTGATTATTAGTTATAATGTAAATGGTACTTGGCTACTGGATGAATTACAATTTAATTTGATTATAAATCCTAACTTTAATTACTGTAATTACCTTCTTCGTTAAAAGGACAGACGTGATTCTGGTGATTTCTGATTACGGGAATGGCTGCATGATAAAGTCACAGATTATTGATTGTATGTTACATGCCCTAGGTAACCAGGTGAAGACGAAATTTATATTGTGGAATTCACAGAATAGGCAGTTACTTCTATTAAAGACGATGCTGAGAAAGATAAAGAAAGATTTGGTAGTGTCCAAGTTTTTGGGTGAAAATTTTGTTTTAATAGAGAACTATTAGCTATATTAATAAAATTAGATCTAAAAATTTGGTGGAACATTTGAAGTACATGATTTGTTAAGTTGAGATAGATATTGTTTAAAAGCACTTAATAGTAACAGAACTTTTAAATATGTGCATTACCATATGCGTACAATGCTAAATCGTTACGTTCCCATTGAGTTTGATCAGTGTTTTAGTGCAAGTGAGAATGAGGAAAAGTCAGATCCAGCCGTTGTCGACGAAAGTTAGATTAATTATACAGTAACAAAGGCTCTGCAGCGTGGTTTGCTTGTTTGCTCGTTAATCGTGGGTCATCATTCATAACCCAGTCTAGCTGGTCGGAGACTGTGCGGTGTAGCGACAAGCAATAAATCCACGAAGGTGACTATGGTGTCACATGAAAGTGACTATGATGTCACAAGATGGTGATTGTTGATTATATGACATGATGGTAACTGTGGCATCATATTATGGTGACTATGCTGTCACAAAATGGTGACTGTGGTGACACATGATGGTGGCTATGGTTTTTTGAGCCGTTATGTCAATGTTTAGCGTTTTCATTTTATTAATGTATTTGAGAAGTATTTTTTGGAATGAAACTCTTCTTATTGGACTGCTCTTTTTAGACTGGAACCCACTTCATTGTATTGTTTTTTATTTAAAGTGAATATGGGAACTTAACAATCTGCAATTTCAGTATTTTGTAGGCAGGATAGCCGAGCAAAAGTACTTTTGTGAGATGTCCCTTTACAGACGACATGTGAAACCACGATGCACATGAGGGCACTGGTGTAACAGTCAGGATCGCCGTGTCGACGCCCTGGACATAACGTAAAAAAGCGCATTCTTTCGCTTTTCGCTTACAACATTTGTTTATAATCTCTTGAAGCTCGTCGTTCGTGCTCTAACAAAGAAATGGAGGCGGGAGTGACAGTTTCTTATTATCGAAAGTTGCCGTGGGCCCATATAAAAGAGATATGTCGAGAGGGGTGCGGGAAGCTTGACCTGGCGCCGCACGAATATTTCTTTGCGATGATTTTTGGAATCACCTCAATTTTGGGAGCTCGACGCCATCACATGTGGCCAACGGTTTGCCCACCTCTGCTATTGTTGATTATATTTAGTTTAATATTGTATACTAAATACTTTTTAAAACTGCTTAACTCGTGTTATAATTAGCAACTTGTATCTTGAAATGTTATAATTTAAATTTAATAATTAAAGACTATATCGTACGTGTTTCTCTGGCCACAAATATGAGCCAAAACGTGGATAATCAGTACCCATCTGATATCGTACGGGAGCCCGTCGACGCGCGCATATATATATATATATATATATATATATATATATATATATATATATATATATTCATTTGATTTTACTCATGTACGTATAAAGTAGTAAAAGATATAATAAATCAATATTTACTCTAAGCAGCGCAAAGATAAAGGCGAGAACTATATAACATTGTGTTTCGACAAAATACGTACAAAATATTACAAAAATATTGCATACCATTCATATCTGAATTATTACCAAACAAAATAACATGGTTTATGCAAAAATCTTTTTGAATTCAACCTTACATCTATCGATAAAGCCATAGAAAACTAGGCAATTTGGTCTCAACATGAATAATGTATGAACGGCAACTTTCTCTTTTCTTCGAAGACTTGCTAAATTATTGTTTAACGATATAACCTCAAGATTGTTTATAATATATAAACAGGCCGTCTTAAACTAAAGGTGACTAGGGAAAAAACGAAAGCAACAAAAATTAAGTCTGCTCTTCTGTAGACTGAGGGCTAAACATACGTCGTTCTTTTGTTGTACAGTCAATGGTCGTTTTTTTTACAGCCACCGGTCGTTATTTTTTTACACGTTTAAGCTGAAAGCAGTTATGAAAGCACTTACTATGATTGCATGATCAATTCAAATCGAATCCATACGTGAATAATTTCTAACGGAATGGGACTGAATTTCCTTTCTAATTTGTGCTGCATTTCCTTTCTAATTTTTTTGACAAGAAGTCTAAATGCCGTTTGAAATCAATGTAAACTTTCAAATTTGCTAGGCCGAATGGTAGACGTTCACAAAGAAGCCGGTTGTTACTTTATGAACATAAAATGCCCATTCCTATACTCTTTGTTACTGACGACATCTGGAAACAGATCACCCGGCACTTAATGTCGGGACTGATCGGCCCTTCGAGAGGACTTCGTTTAAAAAAAAATAAATTATTTCTATATTGGCTACAGTTATTCTTAGGAGTATGTATTTCACAGATACGATTAAACATTCGATTATTTCGATCTGTGGTAACTGAGGAATTACCGATCTGATAATAACAATAATATTCGCACCACTATTAAGTAAGTTTTTTTTTCTCTTGTTACTTTATAAATTAATTATCCCAACAAAACAAGTAAGGTGAAGTATGGGGCCAATTGTATTTAAATTATCATATTAGCTGATAAAATAGTTGATATCAAAATAAGCGCAAAGTTCCAAGTAGTGTTTTTATGTGGACATAAAATTAAGTTAAAATTTCGAAGGCACGCATAAACCTTTGTAACTAACTTTTACAGGAAAAGAAACTTGCCAAGTTCAAACATAAAAGTTATGTTAAGTACTTAAAAAAGGTGCACGTTAATATATATTTAATTTTTTTTTCTTTATTCTAATTGCATATAAAGAAAATAAACTTGATAGTTAATTTCATTTCATATTTTTTGTACCAAAGTATAAATTTCGGAGGTCTCGGGAATTATAAAAGCTACATTTATGAAATTTAAACGAAGTGTAGTATTTATTATCCCCTTGCACAATTTTAATCTGGTACATCAAATGCTTAATTCTCCAGTTAGTAGAACACAAGACGCTGGAAATGTTCATGTAAAATAATCACGCGGTGCACGAGAATTGTCTGCGCGCTACCGAGCACTTAGATATTCGCATACATCTCTTGCATATATGAAAATGATTCATTATCTTAATTATTCTACAGGTCAACAAACAATCGATCACTCGAGATCCTCCAAACAAATTCTATAACATCTAAAACGCTACATGAAATCAAAAAATCTGTTAAACAGCAGACGTAAATCGTATAGCAAAAGGATGTAGGCACGACTTTTAGGTAGTCTCACTTATGTTTCATACTTTACTAGCGCATTTCATAAACAAAAGAATACAAGCATCAACTAAATAGTTTCTTGAAAACCCGGTATAATTAACTTACAAATTTGTTTACAAACCTTGGTATTCTTAACTTACAAATTTACCCAAAGCGTTCGACAGGTAGAAATACCATAAAAACAAATAGTTATAAACTGTAATACAAACGATAACGAATAAGACAGAAAACACAGACAATGGAGCAAAAGAAACATCAAGACTGGGCGCGTCCCGTAATAATGTGTGTTGAATAATAAGTAATGTCATTTATACCAATTTAACAAGAAATTATTGTATTTTTTTATTTCTTTTACATATGTATTATGAAAAAAATGAAATATCGTAATTTTATATCAATATTTATTATAATTAGACAGACTATTTTAAAATTCGTTATTGTAAAAGCCTTGAAGTCCACGGCAAACACTTTATATATAATAGATATTTGAATAAATCTGTACTTTTCAGCTTGATACAACAGTCCAAAATTTTAGGTTTTCTTCAAAACAAAAATTTGACGTCTGAAATCTATCAGTTTGATATATGTCACTCGCAACGAAAACAATGAATCAAAGGATAAAGGAACAAACAAGCATAAATATTCTAATTGCATAACAGCCGACACTCGACTATCGGCAATACATACTGTAGAGTTAGACTGACGGGTAAACATACGTCGTTCTTTTGTTGTACAGTCAATGGTCGTTTTTTTACAGCCACTGGTCGTTCTTTTTTTTACAGTCAATGGTCATCCTTTTTTTTGAAAGCAAATGGCTTGTCCCCAAAAATAAAAGAACACTTTTTCTGTAAAAAATTTGGTTTTATTTCATCTTTCATTCTTCCATTCTTAATAATAGTATGAATATTATGTATAAGAATTATAAACCTATTTTTATTAATTTAAATGGAAATTTTCCTATGAAGTAGACGGAAATTGTGACAGAATATTAATTTCTTTATTTCAGACATATTACATCATAAAACTTTACAGTGCATATACTTATAACGCTCGCTTTAATAACACTTATACACTCAAGTATGATAGAAATACGCATTCTTAACTTGCTTACTTATAGCAACTTAGTACTTTTCTATATTTCGAACGAATGCAGCTACAGTATTTAACTGCTGAAGTCTTCGATGTTACTTTCTAACTAACTTCTTTATCTTATGTTCGCCTGGTAGTTTCATCTCAAGCTCAATGAGAAGCTAGTTTAAAAAATATACCGAAATCTCCGTGTTACTTTATAACAAACTTCTTCATTCCTATGTTTGCCTAGTAGTTTGGACTCTAACTTGACGGGAAGTTAGTTTAAAATTTGTAATCGCGTAGGCATTCTCCTTTGTGCCGAACAGACAGATACGAAAGCGGGTTAATAAAAACGTGGTAAAAAGATACAGAAATACAAGAGAAGGCTTTAACGAAATAATAAGGTTAGAGACCAAAAACTGTGAAAATAACAGTGAGATAGACAAAAAATATTCCATTCTATCAAATACTATTAAAAAACATTTTAACGAAACAAAAGACTACAAATGAAGACGTAGCATTCAAACAATATTTAACCACTCTTCTGTTGAACAACCCAAAATAAAATTTCGATTAATAAAATAACAATTTAGGAATAAGGGAAGAACTAAGAAATAAGGAGAATTAGAAAATTCCAAACTGTTTTGCCCAAAGAGACGGTCCTGAAAAAGAAAATTCATAATTTCTGTCTAAGGGATGATATGAGAATGCCGGAAGACTGCTTGACACTGCCGCAAAAAAATAAAAAGCAGAAAAGGGTTCTTCTGAACCGAGGACTTCTTACGAGGGGTATTATTAAAAAAAACTAGAACACATACTTTAGCAAAAGTTGTTAGCGACAGAAAAGTTGATTACCCTTACTTAGACATCACCAAGAACGATGTTGATGAAAAGGAGTTATACGAATAATGTTTTAAAGGTCTATCGGCGATAGTGGATACCTATTTAAATTAGTAAATACAGTGTGTCACAAGTGAAGTTCGCAAATTTTCTAACAATTGTTCCAACTCTAAAGAAGTTAAAAGAGGAATGTGTGTCCTTCATGAATTTGATGAGCCAATAGGAGTATTTATTAATAAAAGTAGATTCATAACTTCTAAGTATATAACAAGATTATGAGACTGATTTTAACTAGATTACCAAAGAATAGTTAGGTATAAAGAAATTACTAACAGGAAGAAAACATTTATAATAAGTACAAGAGATATAGTTTTTGTTGCCCTGATTTTTGTACTGAAAAGTGTTAACTTAGTGCTACCTGTTGTCTTCCATTCTACTTGTTTAGTAACTAATTAACATTCTGTCACCACCTTACTAATATGTCACAAGCTCATATGAATGAAAGTTAAAGTAGCCTAGTGCTTTACTTTTCGAAGTTTTTAGTGAAATTGTGCTTATGGTTTTAAGAGAAATTATTGCACTAAATCTGTTGTACCTATATTTCATATAATTCAGTTTGTGTTTACAACAGCACTTACACAGTCGCAATTAACAAATTTTAAAGTGTCAGAGACGATTCCGATAAATACAAATTACTCGCATGGTTCAACTTTGCTCGTTATCCGTTACGACGGCAATGAACTATTGTTATATTTTTATGCAATTCCTGAAATATAAGCAACTGATAAGTTTATTAATCTCTGCCGGTATATGGCTTCCTACCTTAGAAATAATTCATGAATTTTCCATTTTATAATAATATTAGGCTGTCCGGGAAGTCCATATATGTTCTTCGCGTCACAAAAAGAGGATAAATTTTCACAAATGAAATGCATTTATTGAAGCAGATACACTGACCTTTGCTCATCTAGATGGAGGAGATATAATACCAGTTTTCCAAAACTGAGCTGGACAGGAGGTTTTGACGATTTTGTCAGGGAATGGACTTTTTTACGGGCAAGGGAATTGTTCAGAGAGAGGAAGAGGTTGTAATCTGAAGGGGCAATACTGAGGGAACACACAGGATGTGGTATAACGTCCCAATCTAACTGCAACAACTTGTCCCGGGTGGCCAAGAATGCGTGCGGTCGCGCAATGTTATGGTGGAAAACACCCGCGTCTGTTGTATAGTTCTGGACGCTTCTCCGCGATGGCCGCCTTCAAAAATATTCGAGTTGAGCACAAACTTGTTGGAGACGATGGCCTGGTTCGGTGGCAGGAGTTCAAAGCGAAGCACACCTTTTCTGTCACCACACAGACAGGAGGATCTTCTTCGGGTGCAGACCTGGCTACTCCCCTGTCTGCAGGTCGCTACCCGGCATGGACCAAGATCATTTCCGACTCACATTATCATAAAAGATCCACGATTCGTCCCCGGTAACCAATATTTTCTGGAAAACGTGTCTTTAGAGTTTCGAATAAAGAGCGAATCGCAGATAGACATCCGGTTCTGCTTGTGTCGGTCCGTCAGCTGGCGGGGCACCCAAACGTCATATCGGCTCACATATCCGATCTTCTTCAAGTTATCAAATACGGTAGATCGGGGAATCTCCAATGCGTCTCCGATATCTCGGACTCTACTGCGAGGATTTTCCTCCACGTACACCTTTATGCGATCCGTACCTGTCATGACAGTCCGCAGCGCTCTCGATTTTCAAGGTCGAAGTCTCTGGATTTGAACTGCCTATACAACTTGGGAGCTGTGACCATTATAACTGCATTGCCACCGTATACTTCAGAAATTTCAGTTTTTGTTTGTATCAAATTATAACCTTTTTTTAAAAAAGAACAACAAAAGATGTCGCGAATGAACGTTGTGCGCTCCGTGTTTTCCAGCTGTGAGTGACACAATTGTTCTCGAGTGACGACAATCTTATACTGAAGCGAAAGAAGAGAGATTGTTGCGTACAACGATATACAACGCAATACCGACTATGTTCACGCTGGTTCGCACACGTCGCTCGAAATCATGCTACTCGACATGTATACGGACTACCCGGACAACCTAATATATACCTCATCTCATTGTTCGGCATTCGGAGTCGGTACAGCTGGAGTCAGTAAAGTCAGTACATATTTGAAAAGCTCAAATTTTCAATACAAATACTTCATTTCATTTAAATGTTATGCATAATTTATACGTTTGTGCGTCTTCTAATGTTAACGCCATTTAGTATATATATATATATATATATATATATATATATATATATATATATATATATATATATATATATATATACACACACATATATACATACATATATATATATATATATATATATATATATATATATATATATATATATATATATATATATATATATATAATTTTCTTGCAAAGGTCTACAGCAGTTTTATTTATATTTAAGTAGTATATTCCGGTAAATCGATCAATCTGCGCCGTATTTTACTACCTCGCCCATTAAGAATGCAAAGCACGACAATACTACTATTCGATTGACCACCGAAAGCGTGGTGTTCGTCACCTCGATCGTCGGTGTAATATACCCGACTGGGAACTTGCAAGAGAGCTGATTAAAAATTCACTCGATTCATATGTAAATGTACCGTCGACATAATTGCGCAATTTCCGCTACGTATTTTAAACATCATGATGACAAACAAATTCACCATCATATGCACATTTTAATCGATAAAGACGCCCTAGTAACTCGTCATTAAAATGAAAGCGTTGGTAAAATTAATTTGATTGTCTTCTTCGGGCGATTATCATAATAACTTCCGAACCATCAATAATACCAATCATTGGAGTAACAAATTGTTGAAGGGAAATAAAAACAATTGTACAATTTTGACACAATAAAAAAATAAATAACACAAATTGAGAGTCATTTTTCGGTTTTAAATTAAACATAAATGCTCAAATTTCAAAATCAGTTGCTATCGTGCAAATATATTAATCCTTTAACTTTGTAAGGCTCTACGGCCGCGTAGCACTGTAGAAGAAGATGCTGTTGATGACAGCCTGACGTGTGACCGGGCCATTATTGCAGCAAGGTGGCACCGTGCGGCGCATCTACCCGTAGCGCGCAGTTTTATAATATCATGGCAACTGTAGCAAACTACAGGCTGTCGAACTATTTGCCGGACATGATCCCTCGGAAGCGATACGCGATATATAGAAATGTTATATTTGTATTTCTATGATTCCAGTAGCGCGATTACACAAATTTGAATGCTGAAGATTTCATTATTCACAATTTGTCATAACGCAAAAATCCATTTTAGTTCAACTAAAAAATTTAAAAAATATTTAACTTTATTAATAATGATAATATTGTGAAGTGTACTACGTATCTGGCTCCGCAATTTACATAGCCTATAAACGACATGCACGCTTTTCATTCTCCGCGCTACATTTCGAAAACGGTTAATAGCACAATAGAAATAAATAGAAACAAATTTGAAGAGAATTTTACGCTGAAAAATTAAACCCCTACCGACATGCGAAGTTATAGTAAGCGAAATATTTGAAACAAAACGATTTTCGTGACCTTTGACCTACGGTATCTTGACAAACGGAAACGATATGTTATCAAACTTTTTAGGACATATTTTGAAGTCGAAATAAACTACACAAAATTTCAGCTTTCCTCCTTTCATTCCGAGGTGTAATCCATATTTGAATCTACCATATATCAAGATTAACAACACACACAGTGCGCCTGTTCCGTTCGTTTATCTCTGTAAAATAATAAATTTTTCCAAAAAAAATCAATAGTAATATTAACGCTAAGTAAAAAGCCGTCGATTTCATTCATTGCATTAGCGACTCGGCGTAACTATCACACGTCAGCGACCAAAACCGAACCGATGTCGCTCGCACCACTGGGGGCGATCCATCACAGACTTAACCTTTCTCTAACTTTCATAGAAAGTCGCCGGGATGCCGTGTGTTTTCGCGTGCCTTCCACGATTCCACGTGACCCACACACTAGCGTACCGGTCAGAGTCCTCGCGCTTTATAAATATAGCGACGTCGTGAGACTTTCTTTTTATATTATATTAAGTCATATTACAATTGATATTTCCACGGCCGTAGCATCTGTAAATTCTATAAGCACAACGGTGATTTTGTATACTGCATTAGAAATTACCTCATTTACATTTATAAGAACTGCCAATTGCCGGATGACATCTGACCAAAAATTAGCTCGTGGTTTACTAACGCTTGTTTACAATCTACGAGATTTTCCGATTTATACAATGGTGTAACATTTCCAAACTTTCTCTTCGGCGATTTCTTCATTTGAATGATATATTTTTATGGCTCTCCCAAAGGTATAGTTCGTATGTATCCTCGTTTAATTAATATTCAAGGTACAGTGTTATGCCTGCGGTGTTTGCTGTGCCTAAAGGCTTACATATAATTTAATACTAATTTCTCATATATATATATTATATATATATATATATATATATATATATATATATATATATATATATACATACATACATATACATATACATACATACATATACATATATATATATATATATATATATATATATATATATATATATATATATATATATATATATATAAGGTAACATTACATGATTTAGTTAGTGTTTCTTAAACATTCCTTACTCGATTAATAAGAAATGATTAAGAAACACGACCTAATCGTAAGAAATTGTAAGATCAAAGATATGAAATCAAATCATCTGAAAGGCTAGCGTCGTACTCCAGAGTACGATGCTTAGAAACCCAACATATTTTTGAAGTAAAACTTCGTCGAAACTATCGAGAGAGACAGATTGAACACAAGACGATAATACAAGAGGTGTACGCATGCGAAAAACGGCGCTCACTAAGGAAACTCAAAATTTTGTCCATTTATTTATTTATTTATGATTACATTATTTCATATATCTCTGGTTTCAAACAATTTTTGTTCACGTCCTTTAGAGTACTCTCCTCTTTTTTTGTTTGAAGGTGCAATGTAACTCCTTTGATTCAAATATATTACTTTCCTCTCTCTCTCTCTAAATATACGTAGATTACTAAACATAAAACTTGCCAGGTACGAGTAGCATTCGAGTGCCGAGGGTTCCGAGGATATTGTGAATTGCGGTGATAAAACTACAACATTTTAGCAATATACAGTATATAAATAAATAAAAGTTCACCACTTCAACCACTTGTCCCATTAATCATGTATAATCTGATAAAATGTTACCTTTTTTTAAATTAGTCGCCTAATTTATAGCCTAATTAAAGTTTAAACTTTATATGAAATCATAATTATTTTAAATTAACACGTGTGAAAAATACCGCAAAATGTCACTTTGGCAACGTGGCATGTAAGTACCTGAAACTGTCAAGTGTCAAAATGAAATGTCATTTATCCGTTTGAAATAAACTAGAAAACACGCGTACACAATAATGAAAATTCAAATTATTTTATTTTAAAATGTATTTACACTTACCTAAATTTTATGTCCAAAGTGTCTTCCTCGTGCTTCAAGGCACTTTCGCAGCCGACGACAATTATTTACGTGAACTCATTTCATTATGTCGGGGTCCCCTCTAATGTGCTATCTTATTATTTTGAACGCCTGTACAATCTGATTTCTCATTTACGCTTCATTTTACAATTCCTTGCAGAACACAAGTTGTGTCGCAATATTGGTTGTCTTTTTTAAATTTTTTGTGTACTGACATATGACCTGAGTTAAATAATCTACCACAGCGCCTGGTACTCGAATGTGGCTTCCTTCTAAAACGACTTAGCATATTTTCTTCCATATTTATCGATATTATTAGAACATTACCACCTAATCTCAACGGAATGATTACATTGATAATAATTCGGTCATCACTGGGTTGTCGCCGATTCGGCGTACGTTCTGGCTTCGCCAGTATTATAATAATGGCATTCAGCATATACTAATGTTATGTTTATTAGCACTAAAAAACGACATATTCTTAATTGCACTCGCTCGATATTACAAACATTACGAATTATTTAACAAAAATCAGCGACGCACTGAACAAAAGTCAACTGTCATTTAGCAATATAACTTTCTCTTCAAAAACATTCAAACGTTCTCAATGGTCAAAGAAATGTGTGAGGGTTGCCATATTGAATAATAAATAATTGATAAATATTTACTTCGAAATCGTAATTAAAATTAATATTATTAATAAGAAACGAATAATAATTTATCTAAATGAGAGATGAAAAAAATATCATATTAATAGTTATTCCGATAAGTTCATTATAAAAATCGATGAAAGTATTTTTTATAATCTTAAATATTTGAGCGAATTAGAAATGGATGTTAAAGATTTTCAAATGGTAATCATTTTGATTTATGAAAAATATAACAAAATTAAATTTGAAGGTTAACTTTGTTTACATTTAATAAATCAAAATGATTGCCATTTGAAGTCAGTTAAGAGCGTGTACAAATACATCTTTAGTGTGTGTTGTTTGCCTTAATTCTCTTCAATACGTATGAAATTTCAAATTTAATGTTAGTAACAGTTGAAAAAATACCCATATAAACTTAAACTATGCCAAATCTCACACTCCTTCGTGCGCTCAATATGCTTAACAAAGGCTTCTCTCTTCACGGATAAATATATACATATATATACATTTTAACTCTCTCTGCATATATACTTTAACTACGCCAATTCTCAGATTCTTCCATGCGCGCAATATGCTTAAAAAGAGGTACAACGTTTTCTCTTCCCGTATTAATACATATTTTAAAAACCCTTGATTTAGACTTTTAATACGTTTTTCTCTAAATTATGGTTTTCAAAGCTATACCCAACATACTTCGAAAACTATAAACTGATTTAGTTGAAAGTTTGCACGATGTTTCATACATGTAGTAGTTATGGTAAGTTTGTATAAACAAAAACCGACTAAGTACGAGTCGGACTCGCGCACGAAGGATTCCGTAGTACCAAACAATATTAAACTTATAAATTTGTATTTCTCAAAGGCACTATGAAGAATAAAGTTATTGTTGCAGTCGGTACCGAAAATATCCCAAACCTCAAAAACTATACAACAAATCTTATTCAGACTGATTTTCGTTCATAATTTATTTTAAGTTCTGCTACTGTAATTTTTTCAGAATTTTACACACGTTAGTTGAAAAGTTAGAGGGGGTGAGAGGGGCGGCACAGTTTTTAATAATTTAAAAGCGCATGTCCCACCAACTATTGACTTAAATAAAAAAGTTATTTTGGAAACTCTAGATAATTTTTAGGATCTATCTAACGATGCCCAGACGCGCACTGGATTTTTTTCATCCCCTAATTACATGTATGATATTATTACATGTATGATATTAGACCCCTAATATTATTTTTTTCATAATTCCACTATTTCATTATATAGTGGTTCGTAGGAGCCACCTACTAACCAAATATCATCTATATAGTGCCAATGGTATCCGGGTAAAATGACTGACATACGGACAGGACGAAATTATAAGTGTTCCGTTTTTGTCATTTGGTTACGGAACCCTAAAAAAGGATGACTTTTTAAAATAAAATATTATACTTCCACATTGGATGCGTGCAATTTTATAAGAAATCAATACTTGAAAAATCGGCCGCGACAAAACTTCCTTTTTAATGCACTTTTTTCTATTTTTTTACAGACAATAATTCCAGAAGACATCATGCATACGATAAAATCAACCTGTACTAGAAACACTGTGGAATATTTTTTGATTAAATGTACACTAATGCAAATTATTTTTAATATTTATTATAATTAATATTTTAATATTTATAATAAATTATAATAAATATTAAAGTGTGTATAATTTAATATGTTAGAGTTTTCTCAATAGTTTTTTTTTACAAAAAATAGTTTTCAATATATACCCTACTTTTCCTGTCTCTATGTATATAATTTTCGATCGCTTGATTTGTTTTATTAATTTTATAAGTTTTATCAATAAAATGTAGTTATAAATTTTGAATGGAACAAAGACAACATAAATTATTGTTCAATAATACGTTTAAGTACTTGGCAAGTACTACGACCCATTTGTTACATCATCATTCCTCCAACGCATTGTTGTACTTGCGTGGGCGGTTTCGATTTTCAACCTCTCGCTAGCCGGCTGATATTATCGAAGGTTTCGCTTTGCGGCACACATTGTCAAATGTTAGTAGTAATTATTATGCAGCATCTAAAAATAATGGCCTTGTGATTATGGTAAAGTAGATTTAATTACACGAAAAAGGTAGTGGTGTTCAAACATTATAATTATAATATATATATGAAAATTTTCAAAAATACTTCATCATAATAAAAGCGTATAAAATATAATAAAAGTGACCAAAATAAATTGTTTGTTATTTAATTTTAACATTAACAGAGGTAGTGAGCAACTAGAAATATTTGTTAGTGTGACAATACTTTAGACTTTTAGACTTTTCTATGACAATATATTGTTTTCCTTTATAAAATAAGCGATATTGTACTTCATCATAGGCATGTAGATATTATATCGTACAAATGTTATCGATATTTTTTGTAGCTACTGATGTTTGTGTGCGTCCCTTGTGCCTAGGGTTGCCACGCGTACTATATTATATAGTATCGTACTATATTTCAGTCAATTGTACTATATATTATAGAAAAATAATATAGTATGAATAATACTATATTTTCATCGGTAATTCAGTTCTCGAGCTTTGAGAATTGAACGCAGCATTGAGAATTTCAGAATGAAACGCATTCACGTCGTTCGTTGCTCACATGTCACGACAAGTAAACGTCAACTTCAAATTGACCGTTCTTTTACATTATTTACTATCTGTGCGACCGTTTTTTGAGCGTTAAACTGGTTACGTGTGTTTGTTTATTTTGTGCCATAAAAATAAAAAAATGGAAAGTGATGCTGATGACGTCGACGAGGAATGGCATGAACTAAAAAGGCATCTAGGCACAAGATGGCTTTCTTTATTACCTTGTGTTGATAACATATTGCTGAATCGGTTACCCATAAGAAACTATTTTGTTAGTCTACAGGACGACTGCCCATTAATCTTGCAAAATATTCTTTTGCTAGATGAAAAAAAAGGGCAAACTATCATTGAAATTTATTTTCATTTTGTCAGTCATATTTTGCATGTATTCAACAAAACTGTGAAGTTGCTAGAAGAAAATAATATTACCATTTTAGATGTCTACATATTATGAAAACGTTAAAGAATTAATTAGAGCAGCGCAAAATGGACCACTTCTTTGGATATGACACAAATAGAAAAATTAATAAAAGAGCAGACAAATCTCCCGAACCTTCAAGTAGGATTCATAGTAACCTTTTGTTGTTTATTGAAAAAAGTTTAATATATTTGAATAAATGATTTGATTTTAACCCAACTAATTGGCTCAATCAATGTCAATTTCTGAATTTAAACACGAAAATTGAATTTAAACAAATCGAGAGTGTATTGGATTCTTTAAATTTAGTTACTAAATTAAATATTAATGTCAACAATTTGCATTTAGAAATAATTATGGTTAATGAAATTATTTAAAAAATAAGCAATGAACAAGTGTTTATATCTAAAAATGCAAATGCTTTTTAAAAACTCAGATACAAATTTAACAAATATATTTAAAATTATTTCCTTTTTACTTTCCCTACCTGTAACTTCCGCTTTTACGGAAAGAATTTTTTCCGTAATTAATATAAAATGGCGAGAAGAAAGGAATAGGGCCTCTATTAATTGAAATAAAAACGAATTGTTAATTTATTTTAATAAGGACCTAAATTGCTGATTCCTATAATTATTTTAAAAATACAATATAGTAATATAACAATAAGAATAAATACAAATAAGACTTTATTAACCAAAGCTAAGACTAATAACAAATACACGTGGAAAAATAAATGTGTACTATTTTTTTCCTTGAATTACCAAATAGTTACTATATTTTTTGTAATGTTTTGAAAAAAATACTATTTTACCTTCAACCAAAGGTGGCAACCCTACTTGTGCGTATCAGCGGTGGGTCACAAGCTGGAACTGTAATTACACTGCGCCTTGATATACTTGTTTATCAACGAAATACTAATAGTATCTATAGCAAAATCATATGTTGGTGCTACATTCAAGTAGGTTTTATAATAACATTTAAAATTTATTTCATTTATCTAATTGCTAAGTAATTGCAGTAATATTTCTTATAATAACTGCGTAATTAAATAAATACATCTAAACGAGGCAAGTAATATCAAATTAATATTTGCGACAATTCTTTTATGATTGGTAATAATTTTTTTTCAATGGGCCACTTTTTTCAATAAGTCTAATATATATTCGAATCCATTATCGAAAATGTCGAAAAAACAATAATGATACTCTCACAAAAATGGAACGATAAGCAAACCTTTTTAAACAAGCAAAACACTTTACTATATGTTGATTCTATTCATTATGTGAATAATATTCATTATGTGTAGCCATTGGCCGCTGCTTCGATCGCGTAGACTACATCGATTGCCAAAATATTAGTGACCATGAGATTTATGGTAAGTTATTTCTCTATCAATTTATTGACGCCATACTGACGAAACATATCTAATCTAAATAGTATATACATGGTAGTAACAATCCACCTCATGCCATCTACATTTGCTTAGTAGTTTTTATGCGATACAAATGCAAAATAAAAAGTGACTATTTAGAAAAAAAAAACAAAAAAACGTATAAGAAAAAGATTATCGCAATAATAACGAACAATTATTTATTTAATATAAATATGTATTTATTTACATAAATTATATTTTTATTCGAATCTTTAAAACATTAAAAAGTTTAATGTGTCTAAGAGTAAGAGTTAGTGAAATTATCATCTAAATATACCGTGAAAAAACATTCTATTACATAAATATATGAAGCATAGATAAGTGCAGAACTCCAACAAATACAAAGTTAACGGGCACCCACTTTATAAAATATTTGGTAGAGAGAAGTCGAATAGGTTCATATCACATCACTTACATTTACTGTCCGCACACAACATCCGAATAAATATCACCTTCGAAGTGACTTACAAACGACACACCACACTTTCATTCACAAGTCACACTCATTTGTAACTATGTTAAATACAAATTTATACATAGGAAAAAAATTATTTTAAAACCAATAATGTTATATGACGGACGGTTAAACTGATTTTTAAAAACACTACTTAAATTTAAACTAATTTATTATAAAAGATAATAGATATATGCAAAGACACGGAGATGTTACTAATACTAGTGTTATAACTACAGTCTGTCTTTTATACTTAACTAGCTGGGGTACCCGGCTTCGCTCAGAGAGTTGATGTAGTTGGAATAAAAGGATTAAATTAAAAATATAAGAGGTAAAAACTTTTATTGAAAACAAATTCTTAACTATTTAAAATATTTGTTTATAAAAAACATTTTTCATTTATTTTCGATCGTTTTCATTTTTCATTTATCCGGGACATATATGTACAAATTTTCCGAATTTCCTACTCGAGAGCAAGCTACGTACAGCTGACCGTGAGAAAAGCAAGATTCTTTGAGGTTCACGCTGCAATGTTTTAAAGTTTGTCCTTGTGCTTTGTTAATTGTAAAACTATAGGCTAATTTGGCAGTCTTTTAAATTGGAATGGCAGTTCAGTAGAAATCAGTGGTATTTTGGGGATAAATACTGTGTGTCCTTTGTCCTTTCACAAGTTCGGCTTCGATGATGTTATTCGATAGCTGTTTGCGATCATCCTTGTTCCATTACGTAGTTTTCGTGAAATGAGATTTCTGAGTAGTATGATTGGAGATTCAATTTTCAGTCGAAGGCAGTGTAGTGAGTGGCATTCCTGGTACTTGCAGAGTTTAAAAATTCTGTATGGAAGTTGACGCTTTCTTCAACGTTTACCGTCGTGTCGATCGATTTATATATTCTCTCTTCATCGGGAATTTTTCTTTTGAATATTAAAGTTGATTTCGTCGATAATATCAATTTTATTTGCCAAAATTGCCCTCTAAAATAGCCCCTCCGGATTAGTATAGTTATGAACAATGTTTGGATAAATTTGGTCAATGAGTTCGTTCTCAGTAAAAACTGTTGAGTTCAATGAGGCCGGTCGTCTGGTCAGTAGGATATATGCCTTCGTCTATTTGTATAAGTTTTTGAGCAAAATGTGCTGTTGTTTCGTAGTTCAATTCTCATATTTTTGATTAGTCGTAGTATTTGTATGTGTAGCCAGAAATGTGATTTTTTAAGCATGCATTGGTTTCGTCTGCTGGTGTTGACTTGGGAATAACTGGAAGTGTTCCTCTCATCACTTCAGAGTTTCCTCGCAAGTCTTGTAAAGTTACAAGTCCAAGAAGATAATTTTAGCTTGTTTCAGAAGTTCACCCCGTCCAGATGCTCTTGAGATTTTATATGCCGGGAATTGTTCTTCCGTTATATTCAACGGTACTTGTAGGGCGGAATGGGCAGTTCGTCCTTATTCCATAAATGTGGAGGCAATGCCGAATGACGCCAGTGCAAGTGCGATGTATTGTTTAGCACGTATTTCTGCCAGCAATATATTTAATAGAAGCGTTTTCCCGGTGCCGCCTGGTGCGTCCAAGTAAATAATTCCGCCAGTGTTGTTGTTGATCCGGTCCATGATAACGTTGTAAATTGTTTTTATTGTCATTGAGTACTGCTTTATTGTGAGCAATGTACAGTTTAGCACACAGAAAAGATCTTGTCGTGGTGCTGGCATACCAAGTTATACTAAGGTCTGGTTTTTTATTGCTAAACATTTATCTTCTTCTAGGCAAATGAGTGTTTCATTGAAGATGTCGTCGTTGAATTCGATTGCCAGTTCTGGATGAGCTTGTCGGATTTGGTACAGCATGTCATCACTCATACTCTCTTTGAAGGAGTCCCACTGTTGTTTTGCATTTGATGGGTTACATGTGGTTAGTATTATGGCGAATAAGTCTCTGATTTGTTCAGCTGAGACTGTGAGCGAGGCTTCTTGTAGTGTTAATTTCCAGTGGTTTTCGTTTTCCAGTAGTCCTAAGCGTTGACATGCTTCTCTGTACGTCTGGTGTAAGTAACTGTCAACAGTCTTGAGATCTGTGTTACTTGTTGGTCCCCGTATTTCGTGTAGCAACATCCGGAGATAGAAAATTTCGGAGTTGCTCGGATGTACAGTGTATACTCGGCCTAGAGTTTTCATGATACCTAGATGATCCTCTACTGGAATTCATTGTTTTCTTCGTGGAACGATTTTTCTTGTTGTGTTCCACGTGTAGATAGAGACGTCGTGTAGGTAGGGACGTCGACATAAAAGAATGTTTTTTTCGAATGGATCCGTTTGGCATAGTTGGAAAAAAGTTGTTAATATTGTGTTCTTAGGTTGTCCGCTTGCAATTTTTCTGGGAGTGTCTTTTGTGAAATAAATTCTCTGTCATTTCTCCAAATGCACTGCTAGATATTGCACAGTTGGTTCGTGTTCATGTATGGGAAAACCGAACATCCGTCACGCTGCTTCGTTACTGTTGACGTGGGAATGTTGCGTTGAATGGGAGGACCCATTTGGTGCACGAGGATCTCGTCGTTTCGGTTTTGTTGTTCGCTGTCTTTGGCTATTCGAAATACTGCCATGTTACTTTGTTCACATACTTGCAGACATATTTAATGGATTTCACTGAATTGCAGTAGCCTACGTTAATGTATGGTTGGAACATTTTTGGAAAGTAGTGGGTTATTTGGTGCTACTCATTGATTATCTATTTCCAGTCGTCTCTGCCTCGCATTCGTATTTTTGCTGTGAATCCACCTTTTTTGAGTAATCATCTTCAGTATTTAGGATAGTCATAATCTCCGGTTTGTATGTCGTCCAAGTATGGTTTTGAGTATGTTTTGTACATTTTTTATCACTCATACACTGCGAATTGGGATTTAATAGCCCGCATGGTCCGTGAATCATGTTTTTCACTACTATGTCGTACAGCTCCAGATCTTCTTGTGAATTAGGAAATTCAGCTTGAATGATTTTGTTGATACCCGTGGGATGAATTCCGTCGTGTAGCCATATGAGATCGTGGGTGTGAGGCAGTCCTCGTTTTTGCCATTCAATTGTGTACATCCAGCATGTAACGGTTTCAAAGATATGGTATTTTGTAATGACTTCAATAAATCTCATTTATTTTTGTCGAAAAACTCTGGCTATTATGTCGTGTCGATCTATGGGGGCTTCTTCGTATCTTAGTTGTTCTTTGATTTCTGGCTACGATGAGTTGCATGTGAATGTTATGAAGGTCGTCCATATTTTCCTACTTAGGTCATGGCATCGTGAGTGTATTCATGCATGTGTCTTGGGCTTCCTATGTAAGATGAGGGTCAGATTACCATTGTTGCAATGTCGTCAATGTTTGGAAGTGACTTTTTTGTTTGTTTCTACGCCTGTTTCAGATTGGATTTTTTGAAAAGTTTTGTCAAGACCTATAAGGCCTGAGTCGATTAACATGCACTAATTGGTTTCAGCCTGGTTTACAGATGACGTAGCTTTCATTGAATCCAATTCTGGATATCTCATTGTGCCCAGCCCACTTAGGGTTTAAGGTATTTGGATTAGGAACACGAATCATAACTTGTCGGCCTAGGCTATATGATGTGGGGTTCTTTATTTGACCGTCATATCAAGTTTTTATGTATGTAATTGAGAGTCGGCGGTTGCCAATTCGTGCTTTGAATAGGGGGTTTTGAAAGAGCATGGGCATTTATGTTTTTGGTACCACATTTGTATATTATTTCGTAATCGAATTCCTCCAATTTCAACCAACTACTAGACGACTACCGGGGTCTTTTACTGAGAATAGCCATTTATGCTTATGATCCGACATCATTTTGAATTTTCTACATAGAGGTAGGGTCTAAAATTTTTGGTGGCCTACACGATAGCAAAGAGATCGCGTTCTATTGTGGGATAATTAGTTTCTGCTTTGTTAAGGGTTCTAGAGGCATATGCTATTGGCAAATCTTTGCCGATTTCTCCTTGTGAGAGAACCGCACCATTCGCATATAAAGAAGTATCCGTTGTCAAAATGAATTTCTTGTGGAAATTTAGGTATTGTAAAAGTGGAGGGTTTGTGAGAATACGTTTGCAATCGTCAAATGCTTTTTTCCTGTGAATTCCCCCATATAAAGGGGAAATTCATAGGAAAAAGCAATTGACCCCCTTTTTCCCCATATATAAACTTCTTTAAGAGATTTGTAAGCGGGCTAGCGAGCTTACAGAAGTTTGTGATGAATCTACGAAAGTAGCCGGTAAGGTCTAGGAACGCTTTGATATCTTTGTAAGATTTAGGTGTAGGGAAGTTCTGTACTGCTTCTATTTTGGACGGATTAGGTTTTAGGCCTTCGTTGGAAATAATGTGGCCTACGTAACTAACTTCATGGCTTAAGAATTCGCAATTATCAGATTGGATTTTCAGTTGATATTTACGGAATCTAGCGAAAACTGTCT
Organism: Druceiella hillmani; assembly: GCA_039881145.1. NCBI lineage: Eukaryota > Metazoa > Arthropoda > Insecta > Lepidoptera > Hepialidae > Druceiella > Druceiella hillmani. The sequence continues at coordinate 43,828,720 of JAYKKI010000012.1, read as the reverse complement.
ATTACATGTTGGAAGATAGCGGGCGCATTTTTAAGACCAAAACGCATAGGTAAGATTCGTAATGTCCGTAAGGTGTACTAAATGCTGATTTAGGGATAAAATAGATCTAGGGTTGTGAAGTAAATGGAATGTCCTAACTTATCTAATATATCAGGTATGTTTGGCAAGAGATAGCTGTCACCTATTGTAACTTCATTTAATTTACGATAGTCTATGCCTTTCCGCCATTCTTGTTTTTCTGATGCGTCGAATTTTTGTGACTACCCATATAGGGCTTGTCCATAGCGAACTGCTAGGTCTAATGATGTTTTGGTCAAGTAATTTCTGGATATATATAGTTTTATTGTCTAAAGTGGTGTTTGAGGTAGTAAGGATATGGTGTTTAGTTTGACTTGCAAACGTGAGAAGGTCTCCTTTTACATAAAACATGTCTGTAAATTAATTTATAATTTTGTTCAGTGACTCAGATTCTTCTTTGTTAAGATGATCAAGCCTCACGGTACTCGATATTTTATATTTTCTATCTAATGTGCTGTTTGACTTGGGAGAATGAAGAGTAGATAATTAGTACTGATTATTTGCGTATTTAAAAAATCGTTATATGGACAAACATTTACTATAGGCGCTAAAATGATCACATAATTATCTTTAGTATTGACACAAGTGATAACACAGGAACTGTTTTTCATATTTATTAATGAATTAGTGATAAAGATACCGCCACCGATATTTTGTTTGAAAATGAATGTGTTAGGCATGTTATTACTGTCTCTGCCCGGCTAGCAAGAATTTGTTCCTTTTCTTTTGGGCTTTGATTATTATCTCCCAAAAGGAATAATGAATACATTCGATTATGTACATTAAACCTTGACATGAAGTCGTTTCCAAGAATACCGTCTGCTTCGATGTTCAGATTTGCTACGTGGAATTTATGTGAGAGAAGGTTTTGGTAGAGACTGGTAGTACCTTAGGTCCAGGTTATCGATTGGTAATTTGATACACCTATGATAGAGACAGTTTTTGACGCATCGAGAATGTCATTGCCAATTTTTTCTCGACATATAACTGTCATAACGGCACCCGTGTCTACAAGTAACGTTATGGATTGGCCATCTAAATGAAACATTCAATGTAATAGATTTTCAGGAGGTACATTAAGAGAGGAGATATTATAAGTTTTCGTCGCAAGGTAATAATTTCGATTTAGGAGAATTTGGATTGCTAATTGAGATGGAATTGGATTTTGATTTAGGTTTAATACAATTGGATATATAATTATGAGTTAAAGGAATTAGTAGTTATGTTAATATCTGGTTATATAGGTATATATATATATATATATATATATATATATATATATATATATATATATATATATATATATATATAAAATTTGATTCAGTTTATCTAGAGTTTGGGACTGGTTACCCTGTTCGTGAGCTAAAAGATTCCAGATTTATTCAGTGTTTGTGTTGAAACATCGCAAGTTGGCATTTTGTGTAAAATTAAATATTATGTGTAGGTTTTTCACAAGGCGTTAGTACCAGTAGTACAAGGGGGTAGTTTTTCGAGCATCGGGGTAGGTGGAATAAGGTTTTGCGCGGTGTTCTGTGAGCGATGGGCTGAAGCGGTTTCCGATGATGCGCCCAGTTCAAAGGTTGCTTGTGAGTTTAAAGAATTTATATTAGAATTTCGCGTGTTTTGTGATGACCGCATAGAATTATTTTAGGCGCGTTGACGACATGACCAAGGTTCGGCAATGACATGACCAAGGTTGTTACAATAATTGCAAAACTTTTGAGGGTTTGGGGTAGTAGAAACCGGGAATGATGATTTAATTGGATTCTGAGTAGAAAAGGATGGAGGTATTAAGGGTCTGCGATTGTTTTTAGGCGAGTTAACTTTATATAGGAATTATCTCGATTGTTTCTTATGACGAATCTTGCCTTCTTGCATCGCGAATTTACCTGCATCGGATAAATTAGTGAACTCTTTCGTCCTAAACATTATACCTCTTCAGTGCAGGCTTTTCTACCTAGGAGGATACTATCATTTACTTCTGCTGTGACTTCTACATAGATCAACTCTATGGAAATAATCGGTTACTGCTTCGGTGGGTTTTTGGAACATAGCTTGTAGTTCTAAAGTTTTTACATTTGTTTACTTTGGAACAGATCGTCTACATTATTCGTGGGGATGATAACTAAACTGGTTACAATATAATTTATTATAAAATTGTGGTTATCTAACATTTGAAAACTAAAACAGTGATAACTTAAATTTATTAAGAAGCGATCTAACAATAGAACTAACCATCAGCATAAATTATAGTCGTATAAATCGATTGTGGTGCTTGAATATTTATTACACATTTTAAAACTTACACACAGCTAATTCATTTATAGATACGGAAATGGTTTTCACGCTGATTTTAAATGAAAAATAATATACTTAATGTTTAATAATAAAAAAAAATAAGGAGGATGCATCGTATGATACGGTTTCGGTGTTCACTAACATAACTGAGCTAATTTTCTACAAAATTCATCAAAACAGAACTGCATCAATTGACGACCATGTCGTGCACTACAATAAGTGAAATATAACTCGAACTCCGTTCAAAAATTATCCATACTACAATTTTGAGCTGGGAGGAAAGTACGAAGAATACAGCCGATAATTACTTACACTACTGTTTATTCAACCCAGCTGCTAAATACATCGAGTGCCTCTAAGCGAGCAGCCTCACTAACCTAAAGGTTGACCGTCGTTAGAGAGAATATGCCGTTAGCGCAGACACTCGAAATTGTTTTCTTTTTATTGCGATAGTCCGCAAAAAATGGCAAACCGCTTGTTATTCAATACCAAAGTTGAACGATGCACGTTTTTCGGGTATACATATTCGTTTCAGTCGATCTTTAGTGTCTTTATATTAAAGAATAATGCTTTCTAAACATATCAACGTCATTCGTAAAGAGACTTGCCTACTCTTTTGTAGATTCTTCCTGACCTCAAATCAATTTTCATTAAAAAAAACAATGAATGCAAATCATCATCAATCAGTATAGGTAATACTTAAAACATGATCGTATGATCGTACCTTTTTTTCTATATTTGCAACATTATGAAGCAGCTGTCAATGAGCCGACAGTAATATATGTCTCTTAACTTTGTGCAACACCTTTTGAAATGCTAAACCAGCTGATTCGTTTCTCACCAACTGCTATAATACTTATTCGCTTATTTCCAACTCCATACCATTTTCATAGCTCGTCTGTACATTTGTGCACAACAATTGAGAAACGTAAATCACAATTAAATGAAACTGCGTGATGTAGCATTATTCATACTTTATTTAAATTCTTTACCACGACCTAGGTTTCGTTGTATTACAACTTCATGTGGGCAATTAGTAAAGAATCTTTGCTAATTGCCCACCTAAAGATGTTGTAATACAACGAAACCTAGGTCGTGGTAAAGAATTTAAATAAAGTAGAAATAATCTACATCACGTAGTTTCATCTAATTGTGAATAATGAATTTCTACAAAATTAACGCCAAATATATTCGATATTTGAAACGTAAATTAATAAAAAGAAGTAGTGAGTATAAGTCCAAATTCACGTTAAACCTTGGATAGTTCTAAATGAAGGATGGGAAATTTAAGGTCCAGGTTGCGTAATGAAGCAAATCCATTAAGAGGACTCGACTTCTGAGTTTTGTTAGAAAAACTTTCATAGATTAAGATACGAGTTAAGTTTACTTTATTTGAATAGCGATTTTCATATTTCTATAAGGGTAGTAAAAACCTTATGATCGCCTTCTCATTTTATTCGACCACTGTAAAGTAACAATCTATTTCTTAGTGGAGTATCTGTTAATTTGTGTGATTTTGTCAAAAGAAAATGCCAAAAGGTAATTTTTTTTCTAAACAGGGTCAACTTATAAAATAAAACGAAATATAACTTAAATTGGACAATACAAGCAGTTACTACAGATTCCACAACTAATTATTTGCAGCGCGTGTCATGTCATAATAATAATAATAATAATAAGATTTTATTTCAGACATAAAACATTGTGTTAATAAGTAACAATATTCCTAATCTAATGTTAGTATAAATAGTGAATAATTACATCATTAATAAATCATAAAATATGCAATAAAATAAAATCAATACTAAATGGAGTCAAACCCAAATTGCAGTAAAAAAATTTAAAATCAATACAAATTAAATCATAATAAATTAAGTCAATTAAATCAGATAAAATTAAACTGTATCAAACTACACCAAATTAAATTACTTAAGTCAGGTCAAATTAAATAAAATTAAATAAAACAAGTCAAAAACTACTAAAATCAAATTCAAAGTAAAATAGTAATAAAATCAATTAATTTAAAATCTTTTTGTCAAAAGAGGTAGGTCCAGTCGGCCCGCGCACGTGACCAGCATATTGCTGGAGCTTCCCGGCACCCTCGTCATCATGGACGCACTGCGCTTGCGCATTATAACATGAAAGTCGTCCACGCGCGCCTGCGCAAACATACCACTGGCGCTGCAGTGCCGCGGAAGCCCCATCAAGACCCTGAACGCGTTATTATATTGTACCCGCAGGGCGTCAAATGCCTGCCGCGTATAATCAACCCACAAACTGCACGAGTAGAAAGTCTGGCAGAATGCAGTGTAATCTTTACTGGTCCCGTGCATCGTGCAAATCTTCGAACCAACATATTGCAGCGCACAGTCAACGCCCTGCGTTCCCTGTCCATATCCAAGTCGTCCTTGAGGTCTTCATTGACCCAATGACCCAGATATTTAAAATAAAATAAAATGAGTGACTCTATTTAAAGATGTGTCATAGAGGGCTACCGAGTGACCTGGATATAGTTTTTTGGGTACTCTAAAAATCATAAACACACTTTTTTTTACATTGTATCGGAGTCCGTGATCTTCCGCGTACAGTTCACATATACGTAGCAGCTTGCGTAACGCGCCGATAGAAGGACTGAGCAGCACCATGTCGTCCGCGTAGCTGATGTTATTAACACACACTCCGTCTATATGACATCCGATTCCGGTAAAGGTCAGCCCTCCAATCAACCCGTTTACATATATATTAAACAGTTTGGGTGAGGTCAATCCCCCTGACGCAGCCCGCTCTCAAGACCATAACTTTTAAAGTCATAACTTTTAAACTCAAGCTTTTCCTCATAACTTATATACATAGGTTTTTTGTTAAATCCGGTATTTTAACAATCGTTTGTATTAGGATTTCACCTCGATGCTTTTTGATATGTTTAAAATACCGTTGCTTTACATTTATACAATTTCTTAACAGAAAAGATTTCAATATTACGTTAAGCAATAATGAAAATTCAGGTCACATAAAACATAGATATTACATAAAAAATTATAGAAGTCGCTTTATTATTAATGAAGTTGTGTTTATCATTAATTATTAAATACCAATTAAACAGTAAAAGCAAAACTGATGTTGATATGAGCTGCATTTGACATGACATATATTAAAATGGATCAAGTTATACAAAGTGCATCGCATGCGATATCCATCGCAATAAAAATCGTGCACAAATAAAGTAACATTGCAACTATACACATGTGTTTATAAAAAATATCTCACTTCCGACACCAGAGAAACGAGTCGCAAGACGCTGCAGCTTAACACAGATGCACGGAACGCAGCATTAGAGGCTTTCAAGTGATGTCGCGTCGTTCCGAATAGACCGATCTCGTGCAGGGTTACCGTTTAATCAAATCACATATATGTTTTATGTGAAATGTAAGTATGACATGTACGATGCGCCAAAATTCACACAATTGTAAATATATCAAGAGAATGAAAGCACTAAATCGTATTAAATCCAAAGAATGGAAATTTCAAAGCTCTAAACATAGAAAAACTGTTGTTTGATGTCACCTTACCAAGTGAATTCCTTATAACTTTAAACTGACGAACACAAATTTTCTTATAGCCTTAATAATGTTGCTGTAAAATATAAATCTGAAGAAAACGACTGAATTGCTTGGTTGCGGCGCCTTAGCACTAACCACCACGAACTACATTTATATAAATGTGACGTATTTTTAAGTAAAAAAGCTACAGATATCCCTCGAAATCTTTTATAAGGTTTATTGATGTGTAGCAGAAGTTAGTGCAGCTTGTCACGTGGACCACTCTATTCATTTGTTCTGCATGTCTGCGCCCGAGACCAGGATTGCCGATGTGGTATAGAAAAGGAAGTCTTTACCATTTATAAAGTACCTTTACACATACATTTAAAAAAAAAAAAAAAAAAAAAAAAATATATATATATATATATATATATATATATATATATATATATATATATATATGTATTTAACCCAAAAAAGTATGATTAGAATTTAAATTTCAAAGTATTTTTTTATTAAAACTTTAATGAAAACTTACATAGCTAATACATAAATCTAATGAATATAATTATATTCTATGTTAAGTATCCAAAGAGTATCCTGATCTTTGAAACGCAATTTAAAGCCACGTGCTGATAAATGTTTGAAACTGAGTTAGAAATATGGTGGGATGCGGAAATAATAAAGTCGGTTGTTTTTAAGTATGTTCTTTAAAGGTATTACGATATATAGTATTTCATTATTTTACTGTTGGTGATGCTAACTCGAGCGCAGCGAACGTAATCGCCACACTTCTCCTTTCACGCTGATCCGAAGTGTGGAACCGAGTTACTCCTCCGCGTATACAGGTTTAGAGAAATCTCTGCGCAGAGCCGCAGAAGGCAAGGCCCCGCTTTTACGTGACCACGTCCGGTTCGTCAACGCCATCTCTTATAGATCGATCCAACTTGTTTTAAAATGGTTATAGGGCCATAACAAAAATTTTCTTTTTTATATTTATAAATATGTATTTTTTTCAATGAAAATATTTAAAGTGAGAAACTTTTCCTTACCTCCCAATAAAGGAAAACAATTACATTGTTTTAATTACATCTGCCTTATTATTAATATTCCGGTTTTGCAATAAATACAAAGATAATGGCCGATTTTGATACTAATATGTTTACATGCTGCAGTAAATATAAAATATTAATAATAACGCAGTCGGACTAATAATATATTTAGCAATTTCATATCAATATTACCTTTCGTGTCAAATCTCAAGCAGACAGAAACCTTGAAACTACTATCTAAGAAAGGAGTTTCACAAAGTTCAAGAATTCTACGAATGCCGACGCTATTAAACAAGACGTTTATATTATAAAAAACGAGACTTTCACATTCTTCCAATAAAGAATACGAGTATGTCTTCTGCATTACTATTACCCTGAATGGACCTTATGTAGTTAAAAAGAGTAATAATAAAATTAGTATCTTTGTATCGTTAAAAATACGTAGTTAAGAAATATGCATTACTCTTTCATTAACAAGAAATAACTTCGGTCTTACGAATAAAATTCACTTGACCAATTAATTCTTAAATAACAATTGTGGTTTTTTTGTCATCGACGGGATGGCTGAAATGGAAAGTGTTGACTGGAATACTCTGTGGCGCGAGAATGCCAATTGAGATCAAAGGAAACGTCTATAAAAGAGCAGTAAGACCGGCTCTTACATATGGGTCAGAATGCTGAGCGTTGCGTAAATCAGACGAAAAGAGACATAATGTAACCGAGATGAAAATGTTACGCTGGTCCGGGGGATTCACCCTAAAAGACAAGGTCAGAAACATTAGGGGTACGTTCAAAGTTGCCAATATAACAGACAAATTGCAGGAGAACCCCCTACGCTGGTATGGCCATGTTATGCGTAGAGAAGATGATCATACGACTAGAACAAAAGGAGTCTGGGACGCCCGCCAACAAACGCCCGAAGAGAAGAGAAAGAAGATTAGAATTTTCTTATTTCCTTAAGTATATTTGTAGATCAGAATTTAATTCCATCACACGCAAACCGTATAAAAACACAATATTTTATTCAATTTCACTTGTAAGTTAGTGTGCTAAGGTCGAGGTTTTAAAACTCTTTCATATTTCCAGGTGACTTGCATGTGTACATAATTCAGATGGAAATAAATTGTTATTAATCTTCGACTTCACCAGATAGTGCAACCAGGGAATTTACAAGAAACTCCAAATGAAGGTTGGTATGTTTCTTTTTTATCGTTAGGATACATAACACACCAATTTTAATCTATTTATGTGGTAGTTATAGTCTGGTGTCAGATAGACTGACTATATACATATCGTAATTGTGATGTTACATTTTTTGTTACAAAAAAAATACGTAGCACTCAAGGAAAGTTTGGTTAGGGGGATGGAGCTGGAGTCTGCGTAATTAATCATCGCCTGCCTACACTATAATTCACCATAGCAACTAGTTGATATATATTTCAGATATTCACATAGTATGTTAAAACTTAAAAGTGTTAAAAGTTCAATTCATTTTGAACAAAAATATTCCGCTTCGAATAAATTAATCGGATAGTTACAAGTAGTTTGTTGCGATATTTGCACCTACTTTGTTGCGATATTTGCGAGTACATAAGCAATTTGGGTCAAGTTATATTTGACCTTGACTGTGATAACAATTAACGCCACAAATGGTATAGAATAAATTTCTTTGGTAACCAATTAAGCGTGACACATCATTTAACATAGACAAAAAAGGCTAAGCTGGTCGAGGTTCCATTTCATGCCATTCTGACCCAATTTCTTATGCGTGGAACATTCCATACACCTTGCGATTTTTCCAGGGTCCCATTATGATTTTTTTTGTACTAAAAGACACAGTCCATTTGTTTCTAGTCTAGTTTGATTGCTGCTGAAACCAGACGTGACGCACTACAAGTCTAACTATTAGTTTCCTGGAAACATAATTTTAATTATAGACCGTTTCGTATCCCGTGAGTCGATTATCATTTTTAAAGCTGTTTCTTTTAGAATTTAGTATATAAAAGTGAAAACAAATACTAATCGCGCGTTTTAGTGGCATCGCTACTTTACCAAACGAAAATAATTTTAGCATTTTAAAAACAATTTTGCTCTTTTACTTCTTATATATCTGCTTTTAACATTGAACACCTAAGCCATGTTACAAATGTGTCCTATGCACGTGCACATTTTTAACATGAACTTCCGTGTTGATGCGTTCTGCGCACGTCACCTCGTCGTCTGTCTGCTTTGGGTCGAGAGTACGACGAGAGTGATGAGATCACGCCCACCCACTAATGACAGCCCACGTTACTCGCGGGAATGTGCCCACTACAGAAGACGGTAAACGAAAAGGTTGTACCTGCATGCGTTTGGACGTGAGATTAGAATTAGGGACGTAGTTTCTGATTATGGAATTTTGTTAAAACTTTCCGCACTTTGCCATTCCGTAATGCCAAAGTTAAAAATCCGGAATCTTCTTAGTTTCACTAAGATGCCATTTCTATCACCGAGACACGCATTTCAAATCCTTGACCTACGATTTGTAAAACTAGTTACTCAAGTTTTAATAAAATATGAAGCATATACTTGCAAAATTTCATTCACATAGGTCTAAAACTAGAAACACTAGGGTTATGACGGACTGACGGACAGGCATATTTCACTACGAAACTTTACAAATTATGTTTTCGAATTATACCGAAGCCGTGATATCAACTAAGTCTGACAATCTTTTTGAATACAGAGGGAATTCGAAACAATCACAGAAAGACCACAAGATATATTCTAATTTTCACTTTTTATTCTAAACCCTAGAATATTAACTGAAAAATAAATTTTAGTTACCGAGAATAACATGCTTTTTTATATTATTCAGATAAATTTTATTTTGAATTCTTTATAATTTTTAACAGAATGTTTAGTGTCAAACATACATCGAATCATCGTCGCTAGAATTCTACGAACTGAAACCGAATCAGAAAAGTGAATACAAAAAACGGAGATAAAGACAGAGTGAAACATGCAAAAAGTGCAGTTTCATTACAGGTAACATTTGTAATACTTGTACATAAAAAAGACAAAATTTTCGTAATTTTAATCAATTAAATATTCTTTATTCAAATTAACTTACACTTTTTTCTCATTTTCTTCAAATAATAACAAATAAACTTTTAGATATGAAATAGATATAACTATACTCCATTCAATTTGAAAAGAGAATATTTAGAAACGCCTAAAATTTAGAGGGCAATATTGAAAAATGACAAGTCAGTGAGACTCGCTATAATCGCCATTGCGTTGATAAGCGTGGCCAGCAAGCGATGTATATACGTGGTATAGGTAAGCAAACTGCTATACAGTAAACAAAAAATATAATTGATCTCCTGAATCTATATGGCTTTGGACAATAGATTCAGGAGATTATAGTGTGACTTTTGTGAACATATAAATAATTAATAAATAATGAATAATTATACTAGCTCTGCGCTCGGATTAATTCAGGTTTGTTAGTCCTACGTATATTTATATATGGCCACTTCAATACAATTGTTAGGTTTCGTGTTTGTGCAACAGGTGGATAATCATACGAACCCGCATTGGTTGTCCTCAAAACAAAAACTAATAATTTAGTTTTACCAGACATACATATCCGAATGGAGAATGCAAGTTTATTGCCCCGCAAAATTCATAAGCACAAATCGGCATTTTTATCTAATAAACTGACGATTTTATGAAACTCGAACGAAAGTACGGTTTTAAAATAATATTATTAATTAAATCTCAAGGTGTATTGACCATAAAAATAGGTATTACATTTCTTCTCTTTCTAATATCTATTCAAATATTACATTATATATAATATATGTAATATTTGAATATTACATTTGTGCCAACCATATTTTAACATTTATAAATATTCTCTTGAAATTGAATGGACTATAGTTTGTATTTAGTCTTTATATTAAAAACATTTTCATTCGTTATAATTAGCCAGTAAAACTTAGTGCATTACTTCCGTTTAAATGTACACAAGCAACAAGAAAGTAAATAAGTGAGATAGCGCTTTACCTAGGTGTAATTTGATGCCTTTTATTGGCACACATGCAACAAATAAGTATGACCTTGAAATATAATAAAATATGGTGGTTTCGCTAAAACTTCTTCATTTCTGTAAACATCATTTCTCTGAAAGGTAGGATCAAAGATATCATTTATGTTCGCTGAAATGAGTTTTTGTAACAATTTTACAAACTTAAATTTATGACAGCAAAGAAAATAGGTATTATTCAATTAGATAAGGTTACATTTTCAAATTATCTGTAAAAATGTTGAAACATAATAACATGGTAAACATGAATTATTTAGGTTCACTGGAATAATGCCAGCTTTTTCGAAATTTTAAAGATCTGTTGAGGTTATTATTTAGGTATAATGCCAGTTTTAATGTGTAATCTTTTAAAGTTGATTTATTTTTAAATGTTATGCCTAAATGGAATGAAGATAATTCACATAAATCATATTGATAATTTTCATACTATATTCACATTTAATCTTATTTGGGACACTCTATATTTCATTTATTTTAAATGGCGAAGAATTTACGAAGCAAGAAAAAAAAAGTAAATAACGATCCACAAAAGCGTGAGAAACGAAGACATCAAATTAAATTGCCCATGAGACATAACCGAGTGAAGTTGACAGAAGACCAGATTGAGGAGAAAAGAAGAAAGACGGAGAAAAGTATAGACAGAAAAAGGAAAAGGTGTCGTAAAAATTATGGTGAGAAAAAAAAATAAATTACTAAGCAGACTGAAGTATTCGTAGAAAATGATACTCCACCAAATAGTTCACAACCATCGACTTCAAGTACGACATTTAGATGAGAGCCTGAGAGGAGGATTGCTCAAAAAAGCGAATGTTTGAGAAATTAGAGAACACTTTGCTGAAATCAAAGTTTTTAACTATATTACTTGATAGTTTAGTAGTTTTCTTTAATAAATTACCTCTCATCATTATCATCAACAAATATGCTATAAGACTTTTTAGCTGTAGAGTATTATTTGCGAGATTATTGATTATTAGAAGTATTAGATTTGAATAAACTGCGACTAAACGAAGTTCTTACGCAAGAAATTGCTATTTATTTTTAGACATTTACAGTAATGACGTTATTTATGTAAACTAAAATCCATTTTTGTTTTGTTGTCAGTCAAAGTTGTCAACCTTTGATGGAAAAAGTGTTATAAAAGGTGCTCGCAAGAAGTTAAAATTAGAATGTTACGTTAAAAGATACGCCTGCAAAAAAATTCAATGCTGTGCAGCTCATGTGGTATGACCAAGTTGTACGGAACGTTTTGTATGAAAAGTAAGTCTGTAGAAAAACAAGACTGAAAAATTGAAAAAGAAATATAATTCCAATAAGAAAAAAAGAAATAAATTCAATATATATATATATATATATATATATATATATATATATATGTATATATAAATATATATATATATATATATATATAAATATATATATATATATATATATATATATATATTAATTTTCATAAATATAATAAACCGGCCGAAATGGAGATAACCCGAAAACTTAATTAATCTAGTAAAATAACATAAAAATTAGTGGCAATGCTTTGTAACTAACTACACTTTTCGACTATATTTGTAGACAGATGAAGCAAAATAACTTTTTAATGCTTATGTCATTTAGCAAAATAACTAGGGACTTAGCGATGTCCCGGCGGTTGCTTTCTAGCTTCGGCTTATATACACTAAAGAAAGCATAATGCGAGCATGACAACGGGCATAAAGTTCTTTAGAGACTTGAATTTTAAAGTTTTCATATTTTAATAAACTTGCAATTTATGATTACCAAGAAATGACAATTATTACTGAAACAGACAAAATGACTGTCTGGGCACCCCCCAGACGGTCGCATCTTACGAGTTAAATTGGCGAATGACATGTAAATATCAATTCTTATGATATCAGAAATCAAGTATTTCACAGCTTTATCACTTTATAAAGAAATAATTACACTGATAAAAGGTTCCAGACCCAAAATACCATCCTCTTTATTAGCTGATACAAAACTTTCATAAAAGTATAAAAATTGTACTCCTTCTTCAGGCGCTGTAAGATCGGCTGTCAAAGTGGTTTAACAATTGTCTATAAGCAATACTATATACACTACCGCACCTCTGCTCTGCATACAGTACAATAAAGCGCGACAAAATAAACATGCCAGACGTGTAGAGTCGCTGTCGCGCCAGCTCAGCGTCGAGCCCGGCGGACGTGGGTGTGCTTACACACGATACCGGAACACACGCGCCTCCATCTCCTTTTCTAGTTCTGGATGACCGATTCACAAACGTGAATAAAACATACAGAGTAATAATATATCAAATACGCTATGAAAGTTATCGACGCCATTACCGACTGTACATAATCAATTGATTGAGAGATGTAAATGTAATGAATTCCGATAAAACCATGAAAGTTTGTAGCAAGTGAGTATACAAAACAAAACTAGTTTAGCAAAACTTCTAATCACTGACTTTTTCGTTAGTATTTCTTCATATGGGGAGCCATGAACTTAAATCTTACAACTAACTCGCCGTCTGAAATGAGTCTATTTTGTATCGCCCACTCCGTCACATATCAGTTTATTCGAACTATTATTGAGTAGCGAATAAATTTTACACAAAACAACAGCACATCTAGTGTTTTATCACTACTTCTTATCATCGACAGGCTGCTTCCTTCAACGGAACAACAGAATGTCGTCTCTACGAAATACGGAGTATTCCGTGTGATTTTACACAATCCATTTATTTATTTATTTAATTTATCAGACTCTCACCTCTTATGCTGTGCAATATGGAATACGAGTATGTCGCAGAGTACATCTGCCGTGAATTCGATAATATCATATTACCTTTTATTTTTGAATTACCCTTTCTTGGCATATTTATTTGCAATTGACTTCTCGTTATAGCAATAAAATTGCCTAAGCAATCCTTGCCTACGCTTTTCTCTCGCTTTCACATTCTTTCGAGGGCCGCGAAATACCTCCTGACTGGGTCGGGGCGACTGGACCGTGAGCGGGAGATTCGCAGAAACCGCGCCGCTATTTCCGTGTTAAGTATTTGCGTAGGAACAAATTGTAAACCCGGTGCCATCCATAAAATATTTATGATTCGCGAAGCAAATGTGTATTTATATTTAGTTTAAATATGGAGACAGTACTGCTTACAGATACATCACAGATTTAAATTGTTACGATTCGCATCGAAGTTATACGCCGGTATAAAACCCGTTACTCAACATTGCTAACCTAACTCTCGCGGAACTCAGTATACGTATATAAACGCAATTATGTTATATTGAATAGATACGTTATACCATTATAAAACATCCGAAAAAGTGGTCCAGCCAATATGCCTTCGGATGACAAAATGTTATGTTTGCAAAACTATTAACTTCAATACCTTACATTTATTTCCCTTTTATTTTCTTTGGAGATACATCAATTCTTCTGTAGATAAATCCTTGGAACTATTCTTCAGATAGACAAATGTCTCATACCAATGGATATCATCACGGTGGAATCTAAAAAGTATACCATGACATTAAGAACTTTATCTTATTCATATTACTTATTATAAAACTACTTTAAACTATGACATTAGAAATTTTCACCATTATTCACTATCATTTAAAAAAACAATTGTAACGAAGAGAATCTTTTTTTTATTTAATCATACATTTTTAATAAAATGATAAAGTGTTATGTAAAAGTAAAAAGTTCAAGTTATTGCAATTTCAATTAAATTTTTCTCCTTGATTGAAACCACGATAATAATGAATGACGATTTCGAACTATTAGTATGATTATTTCGAACGTTTCATGAAGCATAGAAAATGAAAATTAAAAAAAACCATTTTCAGTAAAATCAAAAAGGTGTTAAAATATTGTATCAAGCTGAGATGGTTTTTCAAAGTATACGTCAATTAAATACTAACTAGTCAAACTTTTTCTAAAGTTAAATATATTTGTAGAATGTAGTGGACGCAAAATTTATCTTGGCACAGGAGGTGGCTGCGAGTGTACCCAGCTTTCCCAGGCTTACTCTACATCCACGTCTTTCAATAAAATACTTAAAATTTATGCAAATGTATAAGAAGAAGTAGAAGGATTAGAAGTAGAAGCTTTTGAAGAAGTATAAGGACAGATATATGGACCGGAAATAGCTGGTTAGCAGATTATTAGTGTAAGAACCAAAATCCTCCTATCGAAAAGTTTAAAATGCGTTTTCTCCAGTTTCTTTCACGATTTTTTTTTAAATTTCCAGGCGTGATAATTAAAAAACTCAACGACTTATTGAATCGAATCAAAGTTGTTTTTCTTCTGTGTTAAATTCTGTTTTAAATGAACTCAAAACGTTTTTTAAATAATTGTTATAGCGTCTTTCTTTTCTTTAAACACATTTTTCGTTTCAAACCCGAAAAAAGTTATAATTTCACATTTTTTCTGCTTTTTCTTAATTGACCCACAACAATATATGATAATGCATTTTTTTTAAATTTTTTTGTTTGAGTCAAAAGTGATGAGCTGGATCATTCCCGCCGATTAAAGACTGCAGCGGCGGTACGCTCATGAAATAGCCTAATAAGTGTGCTGTAATTAATTCTAAAATTTTCAAAAAAAAAAATTATTTTTTAAAATAAAAAAATATATGTACCTCCAAGTTCAACGGTTTCATTTAATTTTTCCCTTCTAAAAATAACCTCAAAAAACGCTTTTTTTTAGCCTTCTAATTCAGGACATACTCTTAAGTATATCAACATCTCTGCCTCAACCCTCTATCGTCACTTTTTAGACACAAGGTTTAATTCATTAACTTCATAATCGCTTTCTGCAGATATTCCGTAATAATATCGTCATTTCGATATTTACAGCGACCCAATTGGAAAGAGACATAACGAATCATGAAACTTGATATGAAAAGGAAAACAAGAATGGGACGATTTAAAAATCGCTTGAACATGGGATTTCCAAATAGACATAACAACAACACGTAGAGAAATGAGGGAGGATGGTGAGCGACAAGCAAAGCAATGTGACATTAAATTATGCATATTTAATTTTATTAATTTACTAATCATGTTGACTACGGTCACCGCATAAAATTATATTGAAAATTGCTCTCAAATATTTGGTGTTAATACCCAGTTAGATAATAATTTCATATATTTTTGACATCCACGCCAAGAAAACGTGTTCGAGCTAAATAATAAAAATAAAATGGATCATTGGCTAATGCAAAAAATATTCATTAAATGCTATAAACAAACGCCCTCCGGTCCAGCCCACGAGGTGTACGGTCCAGCCCACGAGAGTTGTTTTATCAATAACTTATGTTTATAGAATCCACAGCTGCGATAATTAGTCTCTTCTCCGAATCGGTGGTGAGGCGGCGCGGGTAAGTCCGCCAATTAAACACCGCCTAAGTCGTTGTTAACGAATCGACGAGGAAATTTTTACCTTCGGAATTTAAACCGATCTTTATAATTCTGGAGCGTTTATTTAATTGTTCAACTTTAATAAACTGAATGGTTAGTAGAGATCCCCGTTTACACACTACCTCAACTCTGTCGAAATTGAAGTGAAATTCTAAATAAATAAATAAATACTATCATAAAATTGCAAGAGGTTAAACGAAATATAGTTTGCAGTACTTACGTTCTTCAAACTGCACTCTTTAAAATGCCGTACTTCTTCAAGTAACAGTCATTATGACGAATTCCAGAATATTTTTGAAGAGTTACCATTTAGTCCAAAATACTGTAGTCAAATGCTGACAAAATCGCTTTTGAAAAAAGAAATTAAAACGATTTAACAGGTTACTTACCGTTATAACCAAGTCAAATGGACTTTGGAATAATAAAAATCCCTTTTATATACAATTATGGCGTATAACACGCCTGGGGCACAAGAGACTTACAAAACTTCTGATGCAATTCGTTGTTTTAGAAATAAAGACCCTACGCTAAAAATTACAGTGGTTTTAGATTTTTAGGTTTCTTCTTACTTTCGAGACGAATAAAAAATTTGTGTCTAAACTTAGCATGGGGCCCATGTCCCTATTTTGGTCCTCTTAACGAACATATTGGGAATATAAATTAATTAGTATAGACAATTAGTTTGGAAATAATGTAATTTTGAATGGCGTAGATTGCCATTTTGTTTTGATATTACCTACATAGCACAAAGGTTATTGCAACACATTTTTAATACTTCCGTACGGCCTTTACAGGAATTCAAATTGAGTCTTCATTATTACTTTACATTAGATTAAATTATTTACATTACTGAGTTATTATTATGTTTACGTATTGGGTTGGTACCTACATATTAACTACTTTATAATTTACAAGTAAAGAAGGATGTTTTCCTCGGTCGTTTCATAACATTAACTTATTTGGCATTTTTTGCGTTACCTCTGCTTACTCTAAAGGTACGGAGTGTAGTTATGAAGTTCAGAAAAAGGAGGGACGACGTCATTTGTTAGAATTGTCGACTATCAAGTGCCGGTCAAGGAACATGTGGCCACAAACCTTTAATTTTCTTTCATTTTGCATTTTTCCGTTTCTTTGATAAGTGTAAACATTTCTTAGACTCTAAAAATACCAAGCCGCAAGTGTTTCCTTTAACTAATGCGCGTGATAATGTCACGTGAGCTCGACGACTGTTAGCGCTAAATTCGCGGCCGCGCATTCTATTTGCGACGCGGCAAAGGCACCTTCGTACCGCCACCGACGCCGAGTTTGGCGCCAGCGCACGCACTCTCACCCGACGCTTTAGTCTTAGATCAGCGCCTGCGCATTCTTTCGAATGAATAGAATTTACCAGCAATTTGCGTTACTCGTAGAGTTCTTTCTTTTTTAATACGATATGTTCTATCACTTAAGTATTGAGGCAAATCAGTAACGCTTGAAATAAATTACCGGTCCCAGCGAAGTGACGATCGTAAATAATATAAGCTTTGATTATAATGACAATATTCTTCAAAATTTACTAGTTTATTGAAATTTCATCAAACTATGTCTTTAATTTCGAGTAGCGTGAGGAGTAAGGTTGCCAAACTTCACAGAATTCGGTCAAAATTAGTTTTAATTTTTAACATCTCCCATGTCCTCAATTTATCAAAAACCAGGTGTTACAACAAATTTGGGCTTTATTTTAATTTCCTTTAAATAAATAAGAAAGGCTTTTAGTGAAATATATATTTTATCAAAAGGAAAGGTCTAATTTTTTTTTTAAGTTAACATGTCGTCGCCGTGGTGTATTGGGTTGATCACAAGGCACACGGCCTTTGACGATGCAACACACCGCGGCAACCCGGGTTCGATTCCCGGCCGTTCATCGAACGGGGCTGGACTGGTGTTGTGGTTGGCTGTAAGAGATTGCTCTTGTAGCAATAAGTGCACCATATGTATCAATTAGATACATTAAAGTAGATAAATAAATAAATAAATAAACATGTGAGATATAATCCCTTAAGAGTGGATTTATTTCTCAACAATAAAAATATAATATGTATTGTTCAAAGTATTTTTCTTCCGGATTTAGGTATCTTATTACGAATTGGCATTCCAAATTAAAAGTGAAGAAAATGTAATTTTTCAAAAACTAAATATATTTTATCGACATAAAAATGTATAAAAATTGGTACAGAATTTTGTAATGCTGCGAGACTTCTCACAATGATGGTGAAAAAATCGCTACTTATGATTATCTGGTTTTTATAATTATTTTTCCCTCGATTATTTAGTAAATAAAAATATTTAAAACATACCTTTTCATTTATTTCTATACATCATTTATATATTAATTCTATTGATGACGCTACATTTAATTCTATTGACGACGCTACATTTAATTCTATTGACGACGCTACATTTTTACCTTACTAATAAAAAATAATCATAATTGATTCATTCATTAATATAATCAATCACAATCGTTTTACGTTAATTGATAAAACCAGTTAATTGGTGAATAAAAATATATATTTTACAGGAAGACAATTATACATTTCGCTGAACTAAAATGGCAGTGAAAAAGGGCAAAATAATCGTCTTACAATTAGATTTACCTCCCAAGCGTCACGTCAAATGTCGACTCTCTTCAAATATCAACATATATTTTTACGTGACGTTCACGGTATTACATTTACCTCTTTACCTTCTATATTTGTATTTTTGGGTCAACATAATTTGAATTTACCCGTTTAAAAAAAATATGAATTATGTACTAAAGGTTTATGCTCCCATGAACTATAATTTCATAATCCTAAAAAAATTAGTTACAAAAACACAGGTCTTATTTAAGTTTTACCACGCCTGTAGATTAAAAAAAAATGGGTCCGTCGTAAAGGCATGTGTATGTACCGATATTTAGCTTCTTCTAATTCAATATATGATTTAAATTTAACATTGATTTCAGGCCTCCGCACTCTCAATCTATTGACGAACGGATTATGGTAAACCATTAATTATTTCTTATCTAAATTTTAAAATGAGAATGTGCAAATTTTCATTTTAACTCAACTTTGTCCTCACTATTATCTTCAGGAAAATGTATTCAAGGAAATATGTATATACACGTCAGCGTGCCGAGAGTCGCAGAGCTACACACGTTAAATTTTTATAGTATTTCATATAAAACTAATTCGAAGTGACATTCGCGTACGCCTAACTAGTGATATTTGCTGTACTAATCGTAGATGCCTACTGAAGATGTACTACATAAAAAACACCTCTAGGAAAACTCTTTAAAACTTGAAGCACCTCCCATAATACACACGCTCAGAGTCATAGTATAGAAGCTCATTACCATGAACAATCAGACGCGACTGGGAAAATGATAAAACGACGCTTGTTTACAGCGCACTCCGAGGTCGAGATCGACCCACGCACCCCGCTTCAACCGTCGCAACTTGGTCGGTGGCCAAGGCCCAGACTGCGCAACAGAAGCATGTATGTGTGTATACATAAAACTATTTCACTGTATTTTAGTTATATTATATTTTAATACGTAACGACTTGCGGCACCTCGGCAATAAAGGTCGGTCTAGTCGCGGCGTGCAATAAAGTGGATAATATATTTCCTTTTGATATTCGTGGATTTCAAGTGACTTTACGAAAGTAGAAAAATGTAATAATGAATTTCAATAATTGTGAAAATTTGAAAATTTCTTGTCTTACTTCAAATTGTAGCGTCTTCGAATACGATAATAATTATTAAAAATAAATCGTATGACATGTCACTCTGTATGTAAGCTCACTTAATTTAAAATTCATCATTTGTATAAAGCATAAAAATTACTAAACGTTATGAACGTTTAGTAATTTTTCAATTCCGAATTTTTGTAATAATTTAAAATGTCTCTACGAAATGTTTATTTAATGTTAATCATTTATATAGATGTATATATGTATATCTTTCGCTTTTTCATTTTTGTGTTTTTTTACCACATTGTTCATATTATTCTTCTAAATTATATGTTCTTCTGATTTTCTATCTTTGTTTTAGAAACTTTTACTAGATGATGAAAACATAACCAGTCATCTGTCTAAAATATATATTATTTCAACATATAATAAGTTCGAAGAGGGATTAGCCAAATTTATAGATTTTTCGTGAACTTTGACCCTTCCAGCAATGTTCTTTTCAAGCCGAATAGTTAAGAAAAGAAATTAAATTTAAAATTTGCTTGCATTGCCTCTCTTGGTAATAATAATTTCACAAATTTCATTAATAATTTTTTTTAACATACTTCTAAAAATTAAAACATTTAGACATCACTTTCACGATCAGAATTGTTATCTAGTCATAAACAACAACTACAAATGAAACTACAGTACTACAAACATTCGATATTCATAAATTAATACGAGCGCTTAACACTAAACACTATGATTTTAAAGAGCGACAAATAAAGTGTAGGCATCACTCCGGGGATATTCACATTTAATAGGATTTATGGGTACATATCTAATGAACATCTTCCCTCCTCCCCGGCGAGGGTGGAGCGCCGTGAGTCACGCGGCGTTGGCTCGCGTGCGTCACGCGTCCGCCTCGCGCAGTACTTCACTTCAATTGGATCAACGCGCGTAGTCGGAAGGTGATTCATGGATGTAATTAGACGCGGTTCAGCAGCGGTTGACTGCTTTTTGGAGAAGAGATTCAAGGCTAACGTCATGATCGTTAATATTCTTCATCGATGACATGTCGTAGTGCACGACGTTCAGGTCAGCGTACGTCTCACGTGTGAACTGAATCAGTAAATAGGGTAATGTGATCAGTGAACTCTTTATAATTACGTTCGATGTGTTCATCAATCTTAACGTCCTTGTACTTACTTTGTAATTAATGGCTATAAAATTCCGCAGATGAAGATTTCAAAAAAAATGAAATGAAGGTTAAATAAAAGCAAAAAGTAAGACGAAATAAATATTTCTAAAACACCTCTAATTATGCGTTAAGGATGTATTTACAAAATCTTGCTGCTCGAGAACGGATATTTTCTAGTCGTGAAATCACTAACACGTGCGTAGCGACGCCGCTTGTTGTGTGCGACAAATTTATAGTATGTTCGCATTACCTTGATCGTGGTTAAAATAAAAATGTGTGTTCAATATTTGTTTGATAACGAGTTTGATTTATGTTGTATTATCAAAATCATGTCGATAAAACAATAACATGTATTAGTATTATTACCGTATTAATTACTATTTTACCAGACCCGAATCTAACTAGAATGGCTACGATAAAATATTATAAAATCATTGCATTTTATTTTCTATATGCGGCTTTATCGAGGTAGCAATAACTCATGACTACTAATTAGTGTCTACTATTCTTTTGCCATTTGACACGGGCTTTGCTGGGTCCATTTGGTTTCTACCTCTAAAAATATAAACAATATGTGAATAATAATTTAAGTCCAAAAAAGTGATTTTTCTAATACTTTCTAAAACTGCTAACGCACTTGCTTCCTCCGTCCTTTCCAAAATGCCCGTAGTCTAGAAGTAAACAACTTAAGATCTATTTAATATAAATGATTGAATAGAGTAGCAATGATAAATAAGGGGGAACAATTAAGGTTCTAGTTATTTAGGGTCATAGGGCCAGCCTGTTGTAAACTAACATGTCCTAGAATACAACTACGTCCTTTTAATGAATCGTGACAAACTATCTCAATAAACCGACATTGTAAGGGCAATAAATGTGACATTTCTTTCTTTCATTTGTGGTTACTGCCTTAAAGTCACTTTTCAACTGTATTAAAAGTAATACGATATATTTAAAGTCATATATCGAATGTTAGTAATTAATCTTAAATAATAAAATCTACAATACAATATTCCTTGTTTACACGTACAGCTGAAAAAGTAGCTAATTTTTGAACTTAATGATCTGTAAATAAAACAAAGTAGCTAACGATTTATTTTCTAACTAGCTTTGCTCTGTTTAGAAAATATTATTCATTTAATTGTACAATAAATGCACGTAAAAATTAAAACTTCATTCCAAAAAAAAATGAAACTTCATTCCAATAGCAAAGCCAATTCTAAATCATATTACCAATTCGAAAATATGTTTATTTATTTTTTATTATTAAAAATTGACCGAGTTATAAAACTTTAAATTTAACCTTTAGAGAAGGACGGCAATACTGTGTTGTGAGGTCATTTTTAATATTGCACATTATATTCTACGAGAGGAAAAGAGAATGGGATATACCCAACTCTATCCGTATCTTCAAATTTACAAGCCTACAACTGGCTTATTTTTCAATAAATTTTTGAATTTTTTTAAAAACTGGATTTTAATTAACTTATATTTCTACCGTATTGCAAAAAATCGTTAAAGCAATAAAAAATAAGGTGGCAAATTTTAAAAATAATAAGTAATCAATTAAAATATATTGGCAAGAATAAAGGAAAGGATTGACAATAATAAAATAAGACATATAATTAAACTTGTCTTGCAAATTGTATCCAGATAGTATTAAGAATCTATAGAATATATACAAGTATTCATTAGTAATATAAAAATAGAATGAATCATGAACATATAGCTAAAATATTCAGCATACAAAATTAAGAAAAGTTTAATAAGATTGTGCATTCTGCCCAAAAAATTATTTACTTCTAATTACTAACTTGTGATCGTAGTAAAACATTTTAGCACGTTTAATGACATGCAGTTGAAATGTCACGGTGTCAATTTATCGGAACCCGTGTATTCTTATACAATTTCCGCTAATTATAATAGCTCACGATATTCCGATGTTAGAAAATGTCCACGACCATTTATCGAGATTCAGCGTCGATTTTGTATTCCTACTACGGATGTAAAGCGATAATAAATTTAAATTTGAATGTGAATATATTTAAATTCAATTAACAAACAAGTGCGAGTTTCCACACAGAACGTTAAGAGTAAAATCAATATGAATAACAGGACAAACGAAACTTCTACCGTTACGGGACATCGGCGGCCATGCGAAACGACAGTGCGATTCCAATATTTTTCGTCACTGTCGCCCGAGACCGCACACTGCCGTAGCAACGAGGGGACCTATTACGAATACATGAAGCGACATGCGAGATTGCCGTCATGCGTAGGTCAAATCCCAGGGATACGTACAAGTTTAATTGATATACTATTTTGTTTCAAATATTTATTTTAACCATTATCTATATGAATTTATATCAAATAGCCTAATAGGCATACACTCAGCCTTCTAGTTTACAGAATCTAATTCCTTTTACATGTTTTGCAAATTGTCAAAATAGTCAAATGTAAGAAGCATCACTTTCTAATGCTTATATTAAAATACAAAATTGAAAAGGAAATGTTATGCAAATATTAAAAAACGTAAAACGGAACCCTACCAAAATAATTAGGTTTCAAACTTACGATAAATAAAGGCGCAAACGTCACGTAAATGGAAAATCATCAAACCATATACACGATGCATTATAACAGTTCATTCGTGATTGTGAGTACATTTTTCTCACACTACTAAACTTATTGCAATGAGCTTCTATTTGAATTTGGTAATTTATACGTATAAACATAAATTGGCATTAATTTCCAAACCTGTACAACGACTCGCGTGCGTCCAGAGATGGAGCAGCCCTCAATTGTTTCAGGAGTGCTCCCGTATACTATGGTATTTTTCCATTAGTACCCACAATGGGTACGATACCCATTGTTGGTATTTCGAATATGAAATAGAGAACGCGTTATATATTATCATTAACTTTTTCCCTTCGATGATTTCGCCCATATAATGAAGAATGTACTGGATTACTTTTTACGTCAAAAAAATATTTAAAAATCGATTTATTTTTTCCAGGACACGACTTCGGGTGATGACAGGTTTCACGTATTTTATTCTAGGTTTTGAATTTTTAGGATCTATCAAAGCAAAATTGGCAGAAATGGAAAAGTATAGTCATCAAATCTGTACTTTAGTCTGTTTATCATATCATTTATTTCTGATAACGGTGTTTAGAAAAAACATTTTCTTCTCGCATCCGTTGCATATGTGTCACGTAATTAAAGAACAAATAACTACAAAGTGTCTTTGGGAACTATACTCACAATAACTAGTAGGGAATGGAAGTAAAATGAGCATTAGTCAGTCGTACTCCTGGTCAGTGTCTATAAATATTATAAGATTTCATCTCGTGGACTACATAACCCACCGAGATGAAAAATATGCTGCAATATTCCTGGCCATAGACTACATATAAGCAAAATCAAACGAAAATCATTCACCCAAATGAGATGTGATTCAATAGCAAACTAACATAGGAATAAGCTTTAACCGCAACAGAATGAACCTACAGTCCAAATTACACTTGCGTTCTTTAATGAGAATTATTATTCCGAGACTAAATTTGCGTTACTGTAAAAATATGAAAGTGCACCGATGTCACTCAATGTATCAAAGTGCTAACTGTTTGCATTACCCACACAACACAGACAACAAGCGTCATTATAAATAGTTGTCCGTGCAAACAGTGAAGCACTCCCTCACCACCATCCCAACAGCTTCATTATTTGCAGAGTTGATGTCGGCTGGCTTCGACCGAAGCTTTACTTTCGTGCTCCTTAACACTTTCCTCTACAAATCGTTTCAAACGAGATTCGATGTTAACAATAAATTTTGACGTTTTACTATAGCACCTTTTATTTATCGACATTCCCGTGTTACTACAAAATAATCATTCAAGTCATTTTTATTAAGCTGTGATGTCATTTCTATTACTTTCAAGATCTAATCCTGCCTCATAGTAATTTGAATAACATAATTGAAAAACCTCTGAGTGTTTGTCCCAATAAACCTCCTTAAATACACGGAAATTTACATTTTATGGACTTAATAAATATGCGTTTCTAAATTTCTATTTCTTATCAATTAAACTTTCCTCGGTGTCTCGCGGATAACATATTCATTTGAAAAACTTGAAAACCAACATGAGTCCGTAAACGTACTTAGATGTTTGTAAAGCGAATAGTACAAATAAATATAAGGAATTTTTTTTCGACTCTGTAAATTTTAAGAACAGTTTTGTGTTTAGACATATGGAATGCAGTTAAATGGGGAATATCCAGAAATAAGTACCCGGAACCATTAATTTATACTTATTGTATTTTTTGCAGTAGCATTTTCAACCTAAAATAAATTTCGTATAGGCCCATACTGCAATATACACGTGTTCAGTAACGAGTGGACCAACGAAATGTCGGTGATAGAGGAGGGTTATTACACATACGAAACAATAAATTTTATTATCCTAGGCCTAATATATTTAGAGATATGATTTTTTAATTTTTTTTTAAAATTGTTGTTACTGCGCTTGGAAAAAAAATTATTAGGTATTATTACTATGTCTGCTTTTTTATTGTCCAAAATCTTTAAAAGAACATTCGTCTTCCTAATTAAAATTCATTCGTTATTATTGGCAATATAAACATTAAACGTTGAGACATATGTGTATTTTTTTAATTACAAAACGTGAAAAGTAATTTTTGAACAATGTTAGTATAAAAAAAATGTGTGGCAACCTTGTGGAACTTTATTTCAAAAAACCCTACAATTCACACAGATTCCAAAAAGGTAACATTGTTACAAATAATTCTGTAAACATTCGAAAAATAAAAGTAGGATAATAAAATTTATTGTTTCGTATGTATAATAACCCCTCTATTACCGACATTTCATTGGTCCACTCCTTACGGGACAACCTGTATATCGTCAATTAAAATAAACACGCTATTCGGTCTTTTCTGTGACATGTTATACGAAAAAATTTGGAAAATAAACAATTTGATTAAATTATAGACTCGCCGAAACGATTACAAACATAATCCATGTTCATCTCGATAACAATAGATCGAGCAACAGACATAATTTATTTACCCTTACTTCTGATCTATACTTTCATTACTGTAGGTGTGGGCCGCCTTAGACAAGTATAATAATACTATCTGCTACGACTTACCTCGCATACAAGTTGTGATGTTTAAAACGCCGACGATTCACGATTGAAATTGAAAATCTGCCTGACACAGTGACGGCATTGCTATTCGAAGGACATACAATCGTTCGCAGAAATCGCATTTATTTTTATGGTAATCAATAGAGCAATTAGCGTAATGAAACGTTGTCTAGTAAATTTATTCGTAAAACCAACACTTAGAGATAAAAAGTGGAATGTCTGAAAATATTGTATGGAACAATGTGCAAGATGCTTAGTTTGAGAGTTGTTGACTTGGCCTTACTGAAGCACATTTAAAGGTGTTTACTTAAAATCTATATATATCAAAAACATCCTTGTAGCGGTCGGTTTGCCTGATACATAGCACGGGAAATGGCCACTTCTTTTCGTAAATCATATTCGGAGTTCATTATATTACGTACTGAATGATGAAATACTAATCATTTTGCAATTGGAAATATTTATTCAATATAACGTTTAATTTTCAGTTAAATTATCTTTAATTTTTAGATGTAGGAAATTAATTTAATCACTAAATTTAATAATGGATTATTGAAATTGATTCAGTTACTAGATTATCCGGGCAACAATGCACTCGTAATGATAAAGAAATAGTCAAAAATGATTTATTTAGCAATATATAAAATGCCATCATAGTTAATGAGGGTACTTTATATTCGCAAATATCTAATCAGTCAATAAATATTAACTGTAGAAGCCGTTAATGTAGTAAAGAATAGTTTACCCATTATAAATTGCAAAAACGCTACAGCTAACGATGAGCGGCGTTGTATAAAAATTAATTAGGAGAACAAATTTAAAACAAAATGTAATAAAACTCAGCTAATACTTACTCAAAAGTGTGTACCTAATATAGTGCTTGGCTACTAATAACATTACGAACAACACTAATATCAGAATAAAAGTTATACTCAAAAGACATTACTATTGTTCAGTATAACATTTATTATGCTAAACATAAAATACTTAACATCTCATCCGTAAGTAAACTTAGAATATGACTTAACATCCATAAGGCTCCGTGTCTATTTGCCTCCAAGGACATACATCACAAATATTAACATAACTCTGTAACTTGAATACCTACACTAATTTGTTTATATATAAAAAACCTTCCTGACTAACTATTCTCTATGAGAGTGCAAACTGTACCAAAATCCATCTAGTCGAACTCAAGTTATAACTTTGTACTTATATTTTGTATGAAGGTCAATAAAGATAACACAGTACTATTGTAAATGCTGTATGTTCCGAGGTAAGTACGTCTAGTGAAAGTAGATTATAATTTATATTTAAATGTTAACCAAAAAATATCAAGTGCAAAACGCTTGATTCTAAGCATTCTTGTGGATAAAATTAATAAATAGTGTTTCCATTTTTCGGCCCGACGAATTGCGAGTTTAAATTTTTGCGAAGCAAGATAGATGGTAAACTTTCACATCCTCACATCCGGTAGCTCTAACACTAGTGGGTCATTTGAACTACAGCGGTGTCGAGAATATTAAAGATGCACGAGCATGTCTAGTTAGAGCAGTACGTAAAATAAAAAAAATGATTGCACTTCTTTATAAAATCTGTTGTAACAATTATCGTCTAATTAGAGTAAAGCATAATTTGAAGACCCTTCGTTTAACATATTGCGAATCACTCGACCGGTCTACTCTTATGCAGCCGAGTAGTCCAGTGTTGATAACATATAAACTATCCCAGCGAGCGCTAATCCTGATACACTAATTTTGACTTTTAATTATCACATCGTGTAGAAGTGACCGTTCGAATTATATATACCGTATTGCACATAGCAAATGGGAGAAATGAAAAAATATGTATAAAATCACTGAGGAACCTCAAAAGTTATACAACTGGTTAGGTTGGCCTGGCGACGTATTGAGATTAATATATAGACACGAAAGAGCTTTCTAATTCATTCAAACCGAAGTGATTTATCTTTATTATAAATATTAGGTATTATGTAACTTCTTTATAACGTTGCGTTACACGCTCGGAAATTGATAAACAAAATGTTTAACACTGACGGTCGGCGGGCATAGTGCGTAACGTGCCACTTCAAATCTTATCTCTTTTATCTTCATCTTGCTTAATTGCGGGCTCTTTACTCAAAACTTAAACAGTCACTTCCAGACGTTAATTGTAGAATGATTATCGCAAATGGTGGTATTTAATTGTATTCAAATCAGTCGATTATTTTTACCGAACGAAAGTGAAATCGAAATGTTTAATGGTATCGACTAAAGAGAACGGATGTGTTTAGTATTTTATCAGCTAAACCGTCGAGCCCGATGATATAATTAATAGGCAGTATAATCAATATAACACAAATTAGCGGACATGACAGTCACTACACGTTGCCAATTATATGACAAAAATAGGCAGTATAACCAATATAAGACCAATTAGCGGACATGATTATGTTTCGAAACGTCCCGTTTCTAAAGCAGTATTTGTCTACATTTATTTGTTGTTAAGATCGCTCATAGCTTTTAAAACTGCAACGAATATTGGATGCGACTTAAATAAAGTAAGATATCAATTCGTAAACAAACATTTTTAGTTCTCAAACCTTTCGACACAATTAATACGACAGGTGAGAATATGAGTTAATGCTCTATTCAACTTTTTTATAACATTTACGATAATTGATTTAATAAATCTGCACAAACAGAGTAGAATCACAATGATTTTTTTGCATATCGTTTTAAACCTAAGAGGATAGACAAAAATTTAAACAGATTTTTGTCATCATTAAGATAATTAGCATTAAAAAGAAAAACGATTAAAACATTTCCAAATTTTATCCAGTTAGTTTGTATCAAATGTATGGGTCGCAAATAAAAACATGCAAGCACGTAAAAAGCAAAATTAATTTACATACTTTTAAAAAGCATACATCAGAGATTTGTTCAATGTTTTAAGGAATTAATTAAACAATTGAACACATAAATACAATAATTACTGGATTATCGAAAGAAGATACTTATATGTATATTAGTGCGTGACCTCAGAGATTTCTCTTCTAAAGGCAATAAAGAGCCAAACATCTTTCATACTAGCACAGCGTACCAACTTTTTCAATATTCTTTCGTACCTATTATTTCTAGGTAGATAACAGCGGAACAAAATTTTTGTAAATTTTTGTACAAAACTATAATTATATATTTAATTTCCCGATATTTGAAAGCGGTATTTATAATTTCAATTTGCAACGTTGCATCTTCTTGATAACGCTTTTGTCACTATTTAGTTTTATAACGGATTTTAGAAAAATCCACACACACTACCAACTCGCAACGGACGTCGAAATGAATGTATCATTTTAGCGTCGATTAAGCAATGAAACGGAATCAAAATCGGATGTTGGCAAGGGTCAAAATATCCGTAGATTGAAATTTTGTTTAAAGCCTTCCCTTCTAAATAGAAAGTTCAGTTTAGACTGACGTGACATTGGTAAATGACAATGACACTTTCAAAAACTTTTAACATCTCGTTGATGAATGAAACCAGTACAAAGAAATATAGTTTTACGAGTGAGTATTTATTAACTTTTATACAGTACCTATAGAGGCGGATGCAGGTACAGACTAGGCTTACTGCCGGTGTCCGGGACTTCCGGAATTGCCCCGGAATTTCTGTTTTACCGTGTCCAGGAAAGTATTAAGTTTATCCCAAAAATGTAAAAAATACGGTAATTTATTGCATCTTCACTCATTGGCATTTTTATTTCGATACCATAAGACCACAGATGTTTTATCTGTCATTGCCGCATTGCAGCCAAAACTAACTTGATCAGTGGAAAGAGCGGATTCGGATATCGGAGTCGGATAACGGAATCGACATAATTCAAATTCGAATAAATTGCAGTCTTGATTTGTAATTTGCTATTTGTTGTATAATCCCAATGGTAATTAATTGATTAAAAGAATTAAACCATATGATAGATAAAATAAACCTATTGTCATTATCATACTACGAGAGTCAAATTCCTAATTGCAATAGATAAGATTGATTATCCAAAGTAAAGCAAAAATTTCTTTTGCCAAATATTAAAATTATCATTATCAGAATCTCTCAATTTTGTTAAAATGTAACTTTATATTTTGTTAGTAAGAAACAATATTCCTTTTTATTTTTATTGATCTGAATGTTTTGTTAGGTTAACTTATTTTTTTTCCTTGAACTAAATCAGGGAGTTCTAATATGTTGATTTTGGCAATATATTTTAAATAAGAAGTAATAAATAATGTTACTTTAATGAGGTTTTATTTATAGCTTTGCCCTAAATTACAGATCCGCAGTCGGCAGTAGAAATGTACCGGACCAAGTGGTTGTATTTAGTGCAGATAGATGAACAATGAAGTTCTGATGATGGGCTTTAATTGTTAACTTTGAATGTAATTCTAAAAACCATTAAGTGTAAATTGGGCATGATCGCCAAGAATACATGCATTTGATTTCATTTTATATTAACGTATTTTACACAGATATGTATTTATACGAATTAAATACAAAGATACATACACTTTTCTAAACCTCGAAAGGCAAAGAGAATTTCATCTATAAATCACGAATGAATATAGTCAATGTAGCATAATATAACTCCACTACATCTTCCGTTTGTTCAAAGATTCTTTTAACGAATCTTATAAAAATTTGAAAAAAAGGAAAACATTAAAACATATATTATATAGCCAAAAGATAACGTCAAAACATTCTTTGCTTAATACCCATGTATGGTTGCTCCCCTACCTTTGGGCATACGAATCTGTCTATTACTTTTTTATAACAATATGTGGTTCAAATCCTAATTGGATTCGAGAAAAACGATGGCCCATAATATTTTAACTTTTAAAAAATTTGTTATATCTAAAAAAATTTTTTTTAAGTTTTAGTTCCTAAATTTTCAGAATAAAGAAAAACACACCGTTTCTCAAAGCAAGTTAAGAAGATTACAAAAATTACCAGGTAACATAAATCTGTCAGAGTTATAAGGGTCACCGTGTTCATAAAGCGCGCTTTATATGCAGATCTTTGGTAATAATCGTTTGTGAAAGTTGAAAAAAAAATTTCCTTGAGTTTGCAGACCCAATGCGGTTTTTACAACTAAGAGAGGCATTAATATTAAAAATTGCAATAGTTTTTATTTACTTAAAGTTAATTAACAGCTATTATGAAGAAAACAAATCTTTACTCACTCGGTGGGTAATGATGAGATAAAGACATTTGTAAACGAAAATTTAAAAAAAATTGTCAAAATACATTCTAGTGTACGATTACTTTTTACAGTTGTTGTAAAGTTTACAAAACCGATTAATTATTATAGTTTCAATTACTTTTAATTTAATTTTCTCTCGCATAATACCTCACCTTAACTACCTTTATTTTTTGAACTAACCTGTTTTCGTGGAGAGCATGCACCAGAAAGTACTGAAAATTATAAAATAGACCCCAGTGTTGATATTCTTCAAGAATATCAGGCAGTAAGAAAATAAAATTCACTTTATAGTTAAGAAAGAGCTACGTTATACCCATTTAAAAGGAACAAAAAATATTCCCATGTAGAGCCATGCATACACTACGACGCAAGAGGTAGAGTCAAAAAAAGCACGTGTAGAAAAGAAATAGTCATGTTGAAAATGTGAAAAACCCTTCTTTTCATAACCATTTTTAGAGCGCTGATATATATATATATATATATATATATATATATATATATATATGTATATGTATATGTATATGTATATGTATATGTATATGTATATGTATATGTATATGTATATGTATATGTATATGTATATGTATATGTATATGTATATGTATATGTATATGTATATGTATATGTATATGTATATGTATATGTATATGTATATGTATATGTATATATATATATATATATATATATATATATATATATATATATATATATATAAACACACACACATTTATATCATATATAAAGAATTATTGTATAAATGTATCCATTTTCTTTACACCCTTTCCCGTCCAACTCGTAGCACATTCTCGCTTCGCCCCAAAGCTTCAAGTTATGACGCAGACCGACGAAGTGCAGCCCTCCTTGCGAGTGAAAAAAGAAGGGTTAAAGGAAGGTGCGGATCGATACTCCTCCGCAAGCTCCATTCAGTTTCGCTGCGTAGACCGCGTGTTTTACTTACATATCTATATAATATATATATAAACTTAAGAAATATGAACGTTATATAAGGATAGTGTACTATACTCAGGTGGGAGCTTACACAATCGTGGAGAAGTGGGTGCTTTATTAAAAACAATGTAAAGTAACATTTAAATTTACAAGTGTATACTTGTAAATTGAAAAAAAATGTGGATTTGACCTTTCGACATTGAATGAAAACCCATTCAGTACTAGTTATCGTAAATACTTTAAAGTAACAATTACGTCAAGAATTAAAAAAATCAAAGAAATTAAATAGCATTTTAATGTAAACAAAACGTAAACACCACGCGTAATGTTTATGTTAGTAAATTGACGGTGCGGTGTGGGAATTCGAAGGACATACACAGTTGTTTTCATATCTATCTCGGTATGTTCGTATAGCTTCGGCCGCGTTTCCATAACATTCTCCTTAAATCAAAACCATATTAGTGTATTCTAATCTGTAACCGTGAAATAAGAGGCATTGTGCATTTGAATGCTACCTACCTACTTAGAGTAAAAGAAACACACAATTCACTTATTCCACGTTACGTGTCCTATCACGCACAATTATAAACAAAAATAATGAAAATTACACACTCACAATTAAAACTATATTCTGTCGATATCACAATATGTTACAAATTATGAAAACTTAAAACAATGAAAAGTGTTAAATAAATTGAAACAGCGCGTGATGGCTGTAGAGTGGATTTTACGCATGTCCTTTCAGCTCTACCGCTAGTACGTCACAGTCATTGACTATAACTCTTAATGACACGGGCATAAGAATTGTTTTACTATTTGCCTGTAATTAAGAAATAAAATAACTTTATGAGGTGTCAATGTGGCAATGTATGGCCTAGCGAGTTCTTAGTGAAAATACATAGTGTTACTATTCCTGTGACTGAGCTACTGAATTTTTTAAATTTAATTTTTGGGGAACAGTTGAAAAACAATTACGATAAAAAACAAGTACGTGAGGATTCATTTAATGTCGAAAGGTCAAATCCACCAGTCCAGTTAATAACCGATTCAACTATCATACAATTATCAACAAATAATTTTGCCATTATAGATTTTGTAAGTACAAACGCAGCTACTTGTATCGACAGTGAACAATAGTTATTCCTAGACCAGGTTAAATTAATCTCGATCCGATTAGATAATTTTGTCTGTATAGATTCTGCAAATACAAATGCGGCTCCTTGGATCTGATAGTGAACAATAGTTATTCCCAGACTGAGTTAAATTAATCTCTATTAAATTAGATAATTTTGTCAGTATAGATTCTGCCAGTACAAATGCGGCTCCTTGGATCTGATAGTGAACAATAGTTATTCCCAGACTGAGTTAAATTAATCTCGATTAAATTCGATAATTTTGTCAATATAGATTCTCCAACTACAAATGCAGGTCCTTGGAACCGATAGTGAACAAATAGTTATTCACAGACCGACTTCAATTAATCTCTATTAAATCAGATAATTTTGTCAGTATAGATTCTGCAAGTACAAATGCAGGTCCTTCGATTCGATAGTGTACAATAGTTATTCCCAGAGCGGGTTGAATTAATCTTGATTCAATTAGATAATTTTGCCAGTATAGACAATCCTTGGACCCGATAGTTAACGATAGTTATTCTCAAATAAGCCTGAATTATCCCGATTCTAATACATCAATTTGCCAGTATAGATTTCGTAAGTGCAAAGGCGGTTCCTTGAACTCTATAGTTAACGATAGTTATTCACAGATTTAATATCAAGGTAAATCCTTTGGTTCAAACTCAGCCATTTTTAAACATTATACATGGGACAGAAATTAAAATGCACTCATTTCCTGAATAGTTTACAAGATCCATTATTTTTTTTATCTGTATTTAAAAAAAAATTCATTCCGACATTCGAACCTAATAATTCACTATCCAAATGCCAAATTTCAAAATCTTAGCTCAAATAGCACGATTACATAACTGCGCAAACGTCCCCGTAAACGTCGCCAACGTTAACACTTAAAGTTAAGACAGTTTTCACTGAAACGAGCTTCATATACATGCTAGGAACTAAAATACGCAACAAAATTCTAAAAAATAATTCGCCGAGTTCGTAATAATATTCTAAAAATATCCTTGCTTGCGCTAATATATCATCTGAATTGATCGAGTGAAAAAGTCCTGCC
Organism: Druceiella hillmani; assembly: GCA_039881145.1. NCBI lineage: Eukaryota > Metazoa > Arthropoda > Insecta > Lepidoptera > Hepialidae > Druceiella > Druceiella hillmani. The sequence goes on along the minus strand of JAYKKI010000012.1, from coordinate 43,793,783 downwards.
TCTCCTGAAACCTTTTCCTTTGTGCCCTTGTCCTTTCCTGTCTTTCCCATTCCAAATCATGTCAATAGTTTGTATTACTAATACTTTTTTGTTTTTAATTTCAATAGAAATTGTTATGGTTGACTGGAAGAGATTCTCTTCGTATGGGGCCTGATGTAAAATGTGCGTTTAATTTGAAATATTTAGTCTTAAAAGCAATATATACGCGCACCGTTATTTTTGTAATTGAATATTTTGACTTATATTTATAGTCACATTATTAGTTATACTGTTTGCTATAAAAATGTACATATGGGTAGTTTTTAAATTAATTGCATGTCCCGGCGTTTTCCAGGAAAAACGGGACTATTTTAATCATTTTTTACATAATACAGGTTGATATAGTATTTTCATTGATTTAATTTATTAAACGTATTCTCAACGATTTAATAATTTGTTAAGTGATTTAGTTCAGTTATATAAAAAGCATAAACTGTGCAAGTTACAAGATAGGTAACATAAAGACGTATATAATAAACAGTGTCTAATAATTAGCCATGTAAAACCTGTTATTTTTTGTAGATTTCATTGTTGTCTACAACTTTTTCAAACGTTATTTTGATGTAATTATAATGGTTTCGCTTATTTGGCACAAAACACTTCTTTTGAAACCGTAAAAGAGGGTCATACCGTCATAACGACATTCCGTAATAATTAGCAGATTTTTATTGTCTACAATCTCTTAAAACATTTTTCTTAATGTGGCTGCAACGGTTTAAAATTGTAACGGACATATGCATGCGGCACACTTGAACTTACTTCGGTTAAACCGTCAATGCTCATTGCTCAACCGTACTATGCCCGTCTGGGCACTAAGCAATGAGATGGTGAAAGTTCCATAATAGAACGCGACTCAATAAGGTAAGCTTTTTCTTGTGCCTAACCCTAAAAAATAATTTCTTTCTTTTTCCTCTTTACAAAATTAGTACGATTTGGAAAAAATGATCATGAAACTTTCATGATGTTTATACGGACAAGTATGGATATAAGAGATTAATTAGTTACAATTATAATATAAAACTACTGGGTGTTAGTTAATTGATATAGCAAGAATTTGTTTCTAAATTCCTCCCGAAAATACGAGAAAAAAATAATTTGTAACATTATTTTGATTTGAATATATAATCGTTTAATTTTTAATAACAAAATATTTTTCATTTTCAATATTTTCTGAAACCTGAAACGTTTCATTACCAGGAACAGAAATCCCATGCAAGAAAGAAACTTAAGAAAAGTACTAAATTATCAGTACAATAAAGTTTCTTATGGTAAAATAACATTCGTATCGCTCAATATCCAAAGCCGAATAAGGTGTTTGCAGCGTGTCGCGTCATGTCGTTTGATGATGCCGCGCGGCGCCCGGTGCGCGTACAATGCAGGACACTTACGTTTAACTTGAAATAGTGCATTTCGAAAATGGAATTAGAGACGAAATTTTTTTATTGATCATAATCCTGTTATTTTGTACACAGAAACCCATAAAAGTCGGCTCGCTATACTAATTTAACAACGGCCAGTATATTTTAGCAATCATTTAAACGTTGAACCTTCTTTCCCTCCCATCAAACTTTTTTTTCGATCCATGAATACGCAAAGTTAGCAACCCTAATTTGCACCTGGCGGGTTTGTTATTCTGAGAATTAATGGCATCTATTTGTATGTATATCACAAATTTAACTTCGAGATCAGCTGACAAAATAAAGAAAACTCACTGTAATTTTCCAGTCGTACTTTGACACATCGTACTTTGACAATGCACTTACCTGCTACAAAAGAGATAAAAAGTAAACAAAATTGATCATTTAAAAAAATCATATTCCCAACAACTAGCAGAAGATACAGTTACAATTTACGAGTTAAATTCCTTAAAAAAATATTGAGTCTATCACTGCACAAAAATTACATATATATATATATATATATATATATATATATATATATATATATATATATATATATACAGTATGTACAGAAAGGAAACTTTGCCACTTCAAACACTTGTCCCGTTCATGGGTAATCCGACAATATGTTATTTTTGCCAGCTAGTCGCCTACTTTATAAAATAATTAAAGTTTAAATGTTGTATGACATCCTAATTATGTTTAAATTAACACCTATAATCTTTACACTAAATATCAGTTTGGCAACGTGTACTAAATATCAGTTGGCCTACTGCAAACTTTGCAAACTGTCAAGTGTCAAAATGAAATGTCACTTATTCGTTTAAAAAAACCAAGTTTTTTAAACACGCATACATAGTAAATAAAATACAAATAATTTTGTTTTAGAATGTATTGTATGTATGTATTTAGTATTTACACATACCTAAATTTATGTTGCGTTTCCGTGTTAAGTGCCTTCCTCGTACTTCCCTGTATCGCACTTTCGCAACCAACGACAATAATTATGACTTAAATTATCTACGTTATGCGTCTACGATATTTTGCTTCCTTCTAAAATAGAATTAGCACATTTTGTTCCATGTTTATCGATATTATTGGAGAAGTATCACCTGATATCACTGAAATGACAGATTATCCTCCTGTATTGAATTGATCGTAACAAGACTCTATTGTCCGTAACAAGACAATGTTGGTGATTGTTTGTGATAACGTTGGACGTACATTATTAGGGATGTCATGACATTTGGCATACGAATACTATGTTCCATCAACACTAAAAAACGACATCGTAATTTCACTCATTCGACATCACAAATAATGCCTTAAACCAACAACTGTTGTCAAACTTCAAAAAACATTCTAACCAGAAGAAATGGGGGTTGCCATATATTTTTTAAATAAAAAATAATCCATAAAGATTAGATTTGAAATAAGCAATTAAAATTAATATTATTTTATTAATAAGAAGCGAATAATAATTTGTTTAAAGGACAAATGAAAAAATATCGCATTAATAGTTATTCCAACAAGTTTATTTTAAAACTCGATAATAATATTTGTTATAACCTAAATATTTGAGGGAATAATGAATGGATGTTAAAGATTTTTAAATGGCGATAATTTTGATTTACGAAATATAAACAGTTGGCCTTGAAATTTATTTTGTTATCCTTTTCTTTTTTTATTCTTTTTACGGTAAAATTATGCAAATGAAAGTGATAGTCAAGTCAAATTCACTATCGATGGCTAAGAAGAGTAATCACGCAATATTGCCACATTTCTTACGTTTATCGGAATGTAAGATATAGGTTGATGCATTTTCATGTTCATGATTTATGGCAATTTTAAAATATCGAAAAAAATGGTATGATTTAAGAAAAATTGTATTGCAATTTACTCATGTAGTACTATTACAGATTAAAATCCCAAAGTTTACTAACTTTACATTGTGTGTGTGTGTGTGTGTGTGTGCGTGTGTATATATATATATATATATATGCCTATACCGATCTAGAAATAAACAATCTTCAAATACTTCAATTCCGCTCGATGGTTATGACAATATTATATAAATTAAACAAATAATTTTCTAATTTTCACTCATATCTTTCCATTGCTCTTGAACTTGGAAGTAAAAACTATTTACACTGATTGATTTTTCCTTGCTTCCTTCTTTGAACTTCTGACTTAATGTATAAATTTCATGTGAAACGACAGCTAATATAGACGAAGAACACACAAACTTACACACGATTTAAGCAAAATTCCCATAAAGTTATGCACGTATTCAAAAAAATCCTATCTTTTCCAAAATCCTTATATTTGTTTATGTGTACAAATATGAACAAAAATATTTCACTCGATAATATTAGACTTTCTGGCCTTTTATTTCCTTTTAATTCGTCTGATATAGTGTAACGGTTATAGAGAAACGAGCCTCTAGTTTACAAAACGTATATAACGAAAACACCTGTGCTTTGCTCGAGCTGTGCTTTGCACTTGGCTCGAGCGAGAAAAGCGCACAGTTTGCGTTTATAAATAAAACTTCGCGCACACGTGATCTTACTGAGAACTATCGACATTCGTGGGAAGACATCTGCGGCTGTCGATATAAGAAGCGACGCATACGCAGCGGTCATAAGCACAACGGTCACATTCTGTAAACTTAAAATTGATTTTGTTCAAGTCGAACTGAACTTCGTATTAATTTGGTTCACACTGTATTCGCCGAGCCGCGTAATACGATAAGCATACAAAATTACACTCATCACCCTACTTTCATTTTTGTCGACTTACCTATACCTATAAAGCTGGCTTGTGTAAACGTGTACAGCCATGTCGCCTGATTAGTGTTGCCGCTTCGGTTAATTTATGACTTAGTGCACCTCACGTCATTCAATTTGATTGTAACTCTCTGTGCATTTAAAACAAAATATGTCAAGTACGACTACATACAACCTATTTGCAAATAGTTCTCTATTTAATTATTTACAAATATTAATATTATTTTTACTCTTTCTTTCAAAAAAAAATTAGAATACTCGTACGCTTTTTCCAATCCTATACTATTTCTTTATTTTGATTTGGCTTTATGGCGAGTATAGGTGAACTTCGTGTTTTCTTTCGTTTATTTTCCATTTCAACCCCATACAACAGCCTCATAACCTTTCAAAACAAATGTTTAATAACACGAAATTAATAAATCTTATGAGAACTGCCGATAGAGATTACAATATGCGTCACACTTCACCGAGTTAGAAGTTATTGTACTGTGCAGAAATTTTCAGACATGCGAAACGAACCCAAAATGATAACATTTTTTGGTCTACACTTGACATTCCAATTTTTTTTTGTTCATTTAACTATCGAGTGAATTGGAAACAATCATTAATTGAATTTATGAATTGGAAATTATCAGTTGTAGACCATATCACCAAAAACATAATTCCAAATACTCAATATACTTATCACTCTTAAATACAAACAAACTTGACTAAAACAATTTGCACTTTTTATAATGAATACTTATCCTCATTTAAACAAAAAAACTCGTAAAAATAGTTCCCTTCCACTAAACCACAAATCTACATTTTTACAATTGAAAGCCGTTATCAAGTATTCGTAATTTACTATAATTATTAAGTTACATTGAAATAAGAAATTAATAACTTAAATGTAATGTTTGGAGCGGTCTATCCTCCAATATGTTTTGGCTTCAAATGAACAGTATCTGAATTGTAGTCTGGTGGCACAATCACTAATAACCAACATAATTCCATAACAGACCGACACCGACGGAACAAGTGCTAAATGCATGGAAACCTTTGTGGCTCTTGACTAGACGTATTGTCAGCCGAACGCCTTGAAAATCCTCTGTTAATGACTAGCATCAAAGATGAAGCATTTTAGCCGTGGCCGATTTGTAAATAGGACCTACCGTCAACGTAATCTGCGTCACGTTCACACACTCGCCGGGACAGCCCGAGAACGATTGTGTGAAAAGCATGTTCGTGCTCGGCTACCAGTTTCGTCTCGGGCGCTCGCCCGATGAGTAGAGGTGATCGTGGAGAAACGTAACGTATATTTGCAATAACATGTTACCCCACTAACGAAAAATTATTTATTTCTCCAAACTACTTGACGTGTAGTAACGTGTACCGTGTCGCTCTTGAAGTTATCTATACTGATATACGTGTATCGAGGCAGGGAACACTATTACCGTATAATGTTTATGAATAAATATCTACGATTGCCGACTAATAACATATAGATTAGTGTAGTTATTATTCGATACCAATAGCAGGATGAACGATAAAATTGTAATATGATATGTGTGTATATATATATATATATATATATATATATATATATATATATATATTTACATATATCTCAAATTAAGAAAGTCCACAAGGACAAGGAGGAAAGACGTATTTGTAATGAGACTTTGATAAAATATGACGTTATATCAAATTCTTATGGAGGCTTCGTCGAATTCACTCTACGAAATTTGCCGAGAAACTTTATATGCACCTATTCTAGGCGGTGAAATTTGGCGTTGAATATTTTGATTAATATATTGTCTACAAATTGACTTATATTTATCATGAAGATTGATCCATAACAATATAAATTCATATCAGACCCCAGGCACACCCCCGACACTCCATACTAGCGAACAGATTTAATTGCCTACACTATTACATACGTACTCGCCTATCCGTATCCGTTTGTGTGTGTGCGTAAATTAATGTAGGGCTGCTGCAGCGCGCAAGTAAAGAATATTTACTATTACAACATGTCAGTCTCGACCGTTGCGGGCAATCGCGCAGATCGAGCGAGTTGACTCTATACATCAGCAACATAGCTATTTCTCTTTCTAACCAATAATCTCGACAGCACGATGGTGCAGTAACTTTGTACTGGCGCGCACGACTTTATAATTACTTAATTGTAAACATTTAATTATATAAATAAATATTTTATACTATACATTTAATTGAGTGAAAGTGATATGATAATAGTAATATTAAGATAGAATTTGAAAAAAATGTACTTAGAATTAATCCTAAAAGCGAAATAAAATCTTAAATAAAAATTAATTTTGTTTATTTATCAATGTGATAGACTGAAAAATTGTCTTCGTTGTACTTTTGACTTTACTAGATTTACTTCGCCGAAATAAATACACTCAACTCTAGTAGCTTGTTGCTAAATGTATTATATACTTGTACAAAATTTCTAACAAGTTCGAGATAAAGAGCGCTTAAATCCCTTCTAAAGATACCGATTATCGATATTAATGGTAATTCTTTTACGTCTGTCTTTTACAGGTAGAATAATGTATATCAAAATACTGACAAGGAAATATTTTAGTTTGATCCTCCGCCGGACGTCCTGTATATTTAAACCTTTTAAGAACATTGAAACGCCTATATTTTTTAAGAAAAACAAAATTTTGTACTTTGAAACCGATTTTACCAAATTTCAACAGAAACATAACAACGAAGAATACCCATGCAAACTGATATATAACTATTATTAATAACTAATTACGGTCATTGACATATATTGATAATATTTAATCGTTATTTAACACACAGTTATATATCCTATTATTCTACACAGGCACAACATCCTAACATAGACTATGCACCCTCAAATAACTACTAAGTAAATTGAGTCATAGAAAAACTTTTCTAGGTTCAATTTGACATTTTATCGTACAATAAAGACTTAATTTAAATGTTGAAGGTTGGTCTAGAATTTAGCTAAACTTTTTGGCAGCTGTAAAATCATAATCAATTACCGTTAAATTAAATAAAAACTAATATTACATTCATATACAATTGTTTATAGTTTTGAAGAAACAATTCCGTATTCTTTTAAATTTTAATTTCATAAATAATAATAACAAACTTGAGAATTCTGATTGACAAATTATATTTCGCGTATATTCGTTGTAAACAACATTACATATCAAAGCACCTTTAACTGCAGATAAACGATCGGGGTGTAGATAATTAATTTAATAAAGTAACTGTAGTTTTTGATTTGTGAATACATAAAAACACCACTGCGTGTTTTTCCTATATTTTGAGAGCTTTAATTTGCAATAGGTTCCACTTAAGTCTGATCGGCGACAATTAACTATAATTAAGATACATTGTATTTATACTGGATCAAACAATTTTAAATTCTTCACAAACACAACCGTCATGTGCAATGCGCGTCTATTTATGAGAAACTTTTGCTCGCGATTTAGCACGAGTGATATTTTTTATCATCAGAACATGTACTCTATCAATGTCACAAAAAAGCAAAAAAACATATATATTGTGCAATAATACTATTGCTTTTTTGTGCAATATTTTGTTTATATTACTTGCATTAATGGTCTCTTTGAAATATCAGAAAATCGTTTCCAAAATATAGTTAGTATTATACGTTTTCTGCAGGTGCATAGTATTCTACAAAGGGACTAAGACACTATCTGTAAATTTTAAAAAGAAGAATCAACTGATCGTGAGAAGAAACGTCGAAGAACATTTACTAAGGACCTCTTTGCAAACAACATTTTTAATTTTGACCTCAGGCACTAGAATTATTAAACTGCTAACGAAACTCACTCTAGAACGGAGCACGTAGAACTGACCGTGTGCAAAAACCATTCATTGGTCGATCCCTGCACGTTCAGTCACTTCGCGGGTGATTTCTTCCTAAGGCTCTCTATTATGTAAACATCTAAAACCACCCGAATATTTATTCGGCTGCTATCGATCCACATTAACTCGTAAAATGTCAGTGAAATATTCAGCAGCTCAGCGGTAATTATTTCCGTCGCTATCTTGAGACATGATGGAAAACTCGTCTCAGTAATTCACCACGTGATTATCCCATATCTATTCGTATCACATGATCCTTACTTTATAGGTAAATAATAAACGTGTTTTGCCTTTGTAGGACGAAGAGCTTGCGTACGTATTTAAGTAATTATTATTTTCTATTTTACTATAATTTCTTCTGAAATACTTAATAGTATAGGAAACTATTTTCTTACGCGTAATTTAAATATATTTACGAAGTCTTCCTTTCTTAGTTTCATTTTTGTCAGTTTTCAAGTTTTTATGAAAAATGTAAGGACATGTTAAATCAGTAGTTACAAAGAGTATACTTGCAAAATTTCAATATTCTATCTGGAATATTTCAGTTGCTCCGTACAAACATTAACAACTTATTCCAATTAAAATCATATTATACCTTTTTTTCAGACATTTGAACGCCTATCACCTGTCAGAATTTCAAAAAAACTCTTCGTCCCAAAAGAAAATTACTTCCAAAATTTAGTATTCCAGCAGTTTGAGCTGGACGTTGATGGGTCAATCATCAGTCAGAATATCTTAAAAATATATAAAATACAGGCATTTATATATTGATATTTTTCACCAAAAAGGATGTGGTTTTGGCGTAGTAAATAATTACTACCCCGAACTTTCTACATTAGTAGATGAAAATGTTTGCAAAAGAGAAAGATTATTAAGCAACAGGTAGTAATTAAATATTATAAAGCTTTATTAAATCTAAAGAAATGACTATAGAAATACAATTAAAATTGTATTGCAGACAACAGTCGAAACTTCAATATTAATAAATCAAACTTATAACGACCGTTTGCTTAAGATCAATTATTGTTCTGATTCATTTAAATATTGATTGCGAACATTTTCTGTACCGCTTTTTACATAAAGAAACAAAAGTTTGCTATAACATCACGAGAGATTCCAGTCCACGTCATCCAATTCGCTATTTCGGTTATGCGTGAAGTGGCAATATTCTATTGAAATTCAATTGAAACTAATCAATTTCTACTCCCGAAATGTTACAAAACGTCGTTAATTAAATGGCAAAATTATTTGAAGGAAAGGATTAATCACAATGAACTAAAACGCCAGTAATAATTAAAATTCAATATGTCTATCGGCACGTTATTACTTCAAATAATTATTAAGTATACTACAACACAAGTTGTATAGCTTAGTTAAACCTAAATCTATCATTACATGGTCGAGCACAGAAAGTACAATGTTCGATCTTGTTCATTATTTTATCGGCGAATCACCAACACAAAACTTGCCATTTATAGAGCCACATTGCAAATTGCTACGTTATTTAACAGATACCATTAATTGCTTATTCCCTTCACGGCCATTAGTTCTGATGAAATGTATTCGACCAAGCTCATTTTGAGGCTAAGATGTTACCCCACAGTTTACATTATGATACTTTATTGCTAATTCGAATCGCAACGGCGCGGCGGTTTTCAAGCTGTTTATTTATTTAAGGACCGTATGTAATATTATATTACGCATTAAACGTATTCATTTCTCATTAGATTGATCGGATGTGGAATGTTTATACCCAAAGAAAAAAGTTTATTTAATACCGTCTGCCATCTATACTTGAAACCTAATAATGGAATTAATTACTTGCGTTTTGATTCCCAATACCATTTTGTATACTACAAATGAGAAAATAAAAAAAACTTAACAAAAATGTCCACGAAGACAGAAACATTAAAATAAGAGACGGCAAGAAATACAGTACCAAAATAAGTTTTTACAAACGTATCCTCAAAATACATTACGTAGTAACCTTCGTGGAATTGTTGAAATGAAAAGTATGTTATCGTTTTTTAATTCGAACATTACATAATTAAGATTAAGAAAATATCATTCACATTCCGTGACAGATTAAAATAATCCTTATCTCGTTCCATCCCGAGCGTTTTGAACTAATACTCGTATTTTAAACCGCAGATTTAAATAAATGAAAATCGTTGTGAAACTTTTCAGAAAACCGAGATAAGGTCAGGGCCCTTCACAATCACTCTTGACATTCAAACATAACTTTCAATTTCAAATGTACGTAAAACAAATTTAAAAACGGACAAAATTTGAAAACAACGATACTATACAGACATGTCATTCTTAACATTCTTAGCAAAGTGGTCCTCAAAAAACTTGTAATCTATCACAACTTTCTTAGGACTCATTAGTTTGAATTTCTATTCTTCAGTTGTTTTTGAACTGGTTTATTATATCATCATACAAAAACTACTACACAAATTGCGATGAAACTTTTATTGACCTTGAGCTCAAAAGTTCACGGTTTAATACCTGTATACGCTAAACGGCCAAGCAAATACGATAAGTTTCATGCTTGGGAAATTCTTAGGTTCAAGTCCGCCGACATGATTTACTATATTACCTATATACTCGTAGGTTAGAATCGTGTAATAAAACTGAGATATGCACATTTCAAGTTACGACTTCCAGACACTAATTAGTTAACAAACAAGTTTAAAACACAATTGCAAATCTTATTCATGCATGAGAAGATGCGGAGGGGAAAGCTCATTCTATCGCAAAACAAAATTGCGGTCATCGCCACAGTGTAAAGTACATGTTATAAGTAATGGTTTTCATTAAAATTTACGTCCAATGATTAACCACTTCATAGTTCGGAAAAAAATCTGTAATAATCGATACAGATTTATTAAAACCGATAAGTTATTAGTTAATTATTTATTAATATTTATTTTAAAGTATCCATCATATTGTTTAGCAAATTATATTACTTTCGAGCAGTCGTTTAATTAAAAAGTAAGTCTAATGCGTGATATGGCCCTAATTAATAATAAACGTGTCTATTTAATTTAAAAGGATATTTATTAATTAGTTAGTAATTTGTACTTTGTAGACCAATAAGTCTTTTCTGCCTAAATAAACAATACAAATGTTTATATTCCGATATGTATTATTATTAAAACACCTTTTAAATTTGAACGCTATCGGTGGACTAATTTAATTTCTGACATTACAGATAATAGACGAACGAAGGAGTTCTTAGTATATTTATTAAAATTGTGGTTGATTATTTGATGTAACAACACACCCTCACTACGTCAAGTAAATGCAGTTCCACATATTTATTAGACACAATGCCTAAACGTTTAATATATTTGTGATGTTTCACCGAATTAAAAGCTTTTTTAAAACATCACTGCCATACCAACTGCTGATTTTTATAATGATTATTTTATATCATTAACCCTAATCTTTTACAAAATGGTATTTGATATCTAATGCAGCTGAAGCTACCGTATGGAGGGGAAACGCTAGTAACGATTAGTCAGACAAAATTTGAATGAACGTACAGTGCCTACTAAAATTACTTTTAATATAAAAATTCCTTAGATAATACACACTTATGAAAATAACGTCTAGTCAATAATAAAATAAAAGAAAAATATAAAAAAGGGATAATTGTAATTGGAAAATACATTAAACTTGGCGTGTTCCCTAATCCAGTAACTTTTTTTCTATTCTAGATGTCTACTTAACAAGAAAATAATAGACAAAAATTTTTTAAAAAATGATGGTAATTGTTATTAACAAGAAACCGCCAATGCTACAAAGCAAGCTCTTATGCGGTTTAAATGAGCTGAGAAATACATTATAATTGGCGTGTTCCCTAATCTAGTTACTTTTTTCTATTCGTAGATGTCTACTTATATCTACATGTTACTTTACTATGATAATTTGCCACAAGCTTTTAGTGCACTCCGACTGTCGTTATGTAACACCATAGAGTAAAACATCCAAATATTTTATCAAAGCTATCAAATCAGAATTGCTTGTTTGCGTGCTTCAACGATTGACATATATTCAGCTTTCACGGTTGACAAATCGTTTTGCACAAGTCTTATAAGCATTGTATAACATATATCAAATTGATTCAAGAAACTAACGCTAAAGGATGCATTCGATTTTGTTAACACCGACAAATACACACGAGACTGCAAATTAACTGCTGCTAAATTCTATTGGTGTATTAGAAAGTTTACAACGTTTAATTATAATATAAGAACTTAACAAGGAAATTAATCGTGTAGTTACCTCTTAGTCTACTTCGTTATTCGAGTAAGTAAAAAAACTCTCTGCGTAAAAAGCTATAACTAATAATTTCAATATTATAATTTATTCTGGTAACTACACATGACTAAATTATATTTCTTAAAACCTATTCTCTTAAACATTGATCAATTATCTCATGCTAAGATCTGATTGACTGCTTTAAATAACAGATGGCCTTATTTAATTTCAATTTATTTTTATGATTTACCCCGTCTAGAAATATATCAGGCTGAGCCATATAGGTAACTTCATTAAGATTGTCATTTAAAAAATCATTTTTTTAAATGTATAAACATTTAAAAAGTGTCAAATAACAATCGGAGAATTGAGCGTCTTGCGACAGGCATAATGTCTCTTCATAATCAACATCGGAATTCTATGCAAAACTTCCACGCCTTAACACGCTTTATGACGCTAACTTTTATCGCTGTTTATTGTTCTTTTGGCACAAAACATCATGTTTTGTTCGAAGGCGCTTCAATCACACCGAGCCAGACATTACTTTCCTCAAACGCCTCTAGCACTTTCTTCAGTGCTCCGATCAATTTAATCCTATCTGGACTATTTAGGGTTTCTTAAGTGCGAACAGGATCACTTGTCGACTCATTCTTTGATGATATTCATAAATTGGAAAAGTTAGAACGTTCTGGAGCTCATTTTATTCTTTCTTTTCATGTTGCGTCTCTTTTTCAAATTCTACAATGTAGAGTCAATATCAGTCTGAGCATTAGGATATTCTAAATCTGAAGAAACTTTCAAATTAACAGATTCATCTTTTATCACATTTTCATTCCTACCATCACAGTTCGAATCTGTGCCCGAGAAATTCTCCTCCCTTAAATGCATACGCTCAAATCTTCTGTTCCAGTATTATAATGAATAATAACAACTCTACTAGTTATACGTTTTTATAATATAAATTCTGTATCCTTTGATATTCTCAGCATAATCAACAAGTACGTTTCTTAGACTTAGTATAGATCATCGCCTGACTCCCAAATATTCGAGCATGAATGAAATCGGTTTTTCTATTTGTCCGCAATTCAAACAGTGTTTTGTTTGTAGCCTTACCCTAAAATATAATATAAGCCTCTCATCTAATAAAAAAACAGCGACCTCTCTTTACAATGGTATCCGCTCCTTTTAAATAATTTTAAAACTTATTAGTACGAAATTTCAAGTCGTTTTCTGTCCAAAAGACATTATGTTATTCTATATATTAATAGTATTTAAAGTCGTAGATGAAATCATTTTCATCTAAATACTCTAAAATATTCAAAACGTCATTTTTGGCTTTAAGTAAGTAAACAACTGCCATATGACTAAAATCATCGACAAAAATTAGGGAGAACCTAGAACCACCAACTGAAACTATCTACATAGGTCCACACACATCAGCATAGAAAGATTCCAATACAACAGTAACCCTTGTATGCGTGAGTAGGAGGTAATCGCGATTGTTGTGCTGCGTTGTTGTACCGTGCGTATACTCTTGTCAATAACGCGCAATCTTTCATTTTATTGATGTCATTTCACTTTTTATGCCATACTTTACAACTGACAAGATGATGTAAACAAAAAATGTATGTACTCCAATTTTAATTTTTACACTCAATCAATTAAGTTAGCCACATCGACCGATTCCATTCTCTTTATTATAAATGTGACAATATTTATCTTTAAAATAACTATAAAGTTATTTTAAAGATAAATATTGTCACATTTATACGGTAATAATACCGTTTTCTATCAATCGATTGACTGGTATGAAATTTGTAGTTAAGTTGGGTACAGTGTCTATGTTACATTTAATAATCGGCAAAAAATACAATTAAATGAGGATTACGTACAGGCAGGCTGTCCGGAATTTAGATTTCGGTGTAATTATTGTAATATATGTAATTATTATTGTTTTATTTTTTATTTATGTTTAAAAATCACTTACAGTCTACAACAGCACTTAACGTTCTCATCAAATTCATTGTGGTTGGATGCAAGAGATTGCTCTTGTGACAATAAGTCTACTACTGTATACTTAGTTTTCTAAGATTGCAGAAATAAATAAATAAATAATATAGAAATACAATACAGGAATTAGAATATGTCCTAACAAATTATCTAAAACATTGATTAACAGTTTACGTTGAGCAATATACAGAGACGTTCGCCAAAATATAAAATAATTACAATGTAATGGCGCGTGACGTGATAAATTCACCTCAGTTAAAATAACATTGAAGCGGTAAAATCGAATGGCTATAAACCATAAAATGCTTGCAGGTTGGTTGCCGCAATATGTGAAGATCATACACCGGCAGATTAGACGAGAAACCACTCGATTAGAGTTGACAAATGTATTATATCAATAACAATAACTATGAGCATTATAAAATTATTTACAAAAACAGATAACGGAAAATATAGTTTCAAAATTAATTTAGGTTTTCACCAATTTCCAAATATTTCGGTGGAATTTAAATGTAGGAGTAGACAAATAATACGCAAATTCATAAATAATACACATTTACATATTAAGAATAATACTTTAGAAAATCTAGATAATAAATTAAATTAAATATACATTCAAACGCACATTCTTCTATCTTAGGAGATCAGTGGAAGATTATATGTATTCGTGATAAAACATGGTTGTCAGCGTATATGACTTAGGAAATGCCTTCATTATCTTTTAATATAGGTACACGTCGTGTGCCACTTTACTCGCGCCGAGTCCGCGTAACTCGTATGCCATACATGTAATATAGAAACTTGAGTAACTCGAATAATTATTAATATATTTGTCGTTACGTGGAGTAACTTTCACTTCAACAAAAGTGTTCAAAGGAACTAATTTAACGATCTTCCTCGACATGTTGACTGTGCAGTGTGTTATTCAATTTCTGCTCTTTACTAACTTAAAATAAGCTGGGACCCGGGAACATTAATTATTACAGCGTGTATTAAATGAAAGGACTAGTTTTGCCATAATTTTAATAATAGAAGGACGTATGTTATACCGTTAGCTATATTATTTTCTAACTGTATAAATCAATATTATCACAGTCAATTCTGCAATGCTTAACCATTAGTTATATAATACAATATCTTTTTTCTCTATCGTTGAACATACATGTCTTATTGTATGCCACAAGTATTAATGACGACAAAAAATGGCAACGAACACTTCTTTCAAATGTGCAATTATTTGTCGAGTCAGGTTCGTTTATGTACATGGGGATATATCTTACCGTGATTCAATGTCTGTATGCGTTTCCTCTTCCACTTCAACGATATAGAATATCACAGAAATAATTCATCATTAATCGAAATCAGTATTGTATTTCTGTACTGCTTCTGTTCTTTCCCCCGTCATGAATCAATTGTTTGAACAAAATATTTGTGTAAATTATCACAGCAAATCTGCTTTCAATCTACCATTACCATTGTTTATTTACAATCTACCATTGTTTACTTACATCATATCTTTCAAAAGCCCATCGTTTAATAAAATATCCAAGTTTAACTTCCATTAATCATTGTTCACGGGTATATCTACTAGGGAGGAAAATTTACGGAAATACTAGGAGACGAACCAGACTATTAATTCTTGTGCGGTGTCTTCCCCCGCAAATACCTCGCCGCGTCGTACCGGGACTGCGGGCACCCTAGATACCTAGCGTCACTTCAGGAGCGCGAAGCAATGTACTTAGCGTCAAATGATAATATTTACTTTTACATCACCTTTAGTTAAATATGCGTTTTCAATGATGACGTATATAATTGAAGATATTGCCTATTTACACTGAGGAAAATACCTATACACTGAAGAGAAAACCTATTTTTTGTTTGCGTCAATTATTTCTACTTCTATACAATATCATCTACTTAAAATCTTACAACTCACCAATATTCAAATATTTTGAAGCAAATACTTCTTAATTAAAAACTCAAACTAATTGAGATAACTATAACTTGTACACTCCTAGTTGTTGAGCCTATCGTTAATCAGAAATTAAACCGCAATCATGAGGGTGACGAAGTAAATCCTACAAAGAAAAGCATTTTTTTTAACTTAATTACTTTTTTAAATTATTCAATATAATAAGAATATGCAAAATAAATATATCCACCGCTTCACGATGTGCGTTGGTGAATTCTTTCCAAATACCGCTGTCTGTATTGTATCCTTCTATCGATTTGACACTGACGATAGAAGTGTACAACTGACAAAGGGTAAGGATTCAAGTATTTAGATGTTACAGTCCAGCCAATGAAATAGTTATATTTATTAAAATAAAGAAATCCAATTTTATCTATATGCGGATGATCCACTGAGGACAGTCCGCTTTATTTACGAATATTATGATTTTGTCCGCCGTTATAAGCTTATGAATTCATCTAGTTTTAAAAATGAGCGGACAGTCCGCAGCGGTTGCATAGACCCTAAATCTAATTAAATAGAATCTAATTAATAAAAGCGGAACGTAGGATTGTTATACGTAAAATGGCTTTTTTCGGAACATTTCTACTACAGAAAGAGACAGACGTGGAATTTAAAGCTAAGTTGAAAGCAAAATATCATTAAAATAAAATTATTTATTCTTTTTTATTTACACTGTACAATAAAAATCAATATAGGTACTATAACTGTTAGTGGTTTAAGGAAAATAGTTAGTTTTACCCAACAAAAGGTTTGTTTGAACTCAACGAAACATTCAGATCAATAAAAATAAATAAAAACATTTATTATCTACTTTAATGTATCTAATTGATACACAAAGCGGACTTATTGCTACAAGAGGAATCTCTTACAGCCAACCGTAACATCAGTCCATCCCGGTTCGACGAACGGCCGGGAACGGCAGGCGAACGGCGGGGGGGGGACGAACCCGGGTCCCCGCGGTGCGCCGCATCGTCAAAGGCCGTATGCCTTGTGATCAACCCAACACACCACGGCGACGACATTGCCTTCTACTACCAAATATAAAGTAACATTTTAAACAAAAGAGACTGTCTCATTAAATAATATTAATTTAATGCAAAAACATTCGTAACGTTAGTCACGTCTATCCAAATTATTAAAACCTAATATTAACTTTTGGCAAAAAAATTGTAGATTTATTTCTCTTTTGATAAATAATTTTATTCAAATGCAATTAGAAGTTTAACTTTCGTAATTTGACAATTATAATATTTAATTTATTATGTTCTTGTTTTGATTATTTTAATCAATTTCGAGCAAGACTCTTCGCAACTTATTCGAATTTGATATTATGTCTTGATTAGACTACTCCATATTATCAAGCTAGTAAAAATGCAATGCGGCCGTGTCGGTGTTATGCGCTCACATATGGGCATTCCCGGGTTTACTCCAAATTGAGTGATGGTCAAATGTTGACGTTCACTCAACAATACGTAGTTCATATTAAGGCAAAGACAATAATTATACTAAATTGGGTAAAACGTATCCAACATCATTCAAGTAATCAATTGTAGATACGCCATATTTTATACTGAAAAAGAGGCGAGCTTTTTTACATCGTTGATACCAATAGAATGATAATCAATAGTCACATTATACCCATATAACAAGGAACAGAAATACAACGCCTGTGCAGAAAGATCCAAAAAAGCACGTTTATAGAAAAGTATTGAAATGGAGATAACTGCCTCACATTTTAAGGACGACTTTTAAAGAGGTAATGACATTTCTCAACATATAACACCATTGGTGATTACAAAAGGGGCGTTGACGACATTAGAAGTGAATATTTATGTTACAATTCTGTGCTAAATTAATCATTTCTCGTTATTTATTTAGTACAGCAATTTCATCTGTAGTGGATACATCAAAATGGATATATCTAGCAGTAAAATTTGCATAGAAACAGAAATCGAAATCATACTAATGTCAAAATTTGTAAACAAAAATACTTTACCATTTGGCCGTATATCACCAGCTCTTCTGATCCTCATCATCCAATATGTGTACTGATGTGGAATATATAGATACCATCAATAAAAATCACAAATATTTCCAGAAATCCTTTACAGTCTGATAAGCATTTTTTTACTAATGCCTCCGCTTAAAATCTTTACAATCATTTAACCACATATGCCGCAAAGCGGGTATTGCTTATTTATTTTCAAATTTAAATTTATTCCACTGAATACACAATTATTATTGAATATAAAATATAATAACCACTTTTCACATTGTTTTTGCACTAAGTCAAAACACAATAAAAATGCTGTAAAATAATAGAAAAGTATATTTATTAATATTCACAAGAAACAAATTTTTATATTAATTTTGACAGCTATGTAATGGCCGTATTGCGTTCTCTTTTATACGCGATTAAATAAGGGGACGTTGCGCTACACAGAAACAAATGAACGAAGGAATTAAAACATGAATAGAGTGAACATAGTTGCAAATGCTTCGGGATACTACGGGATAGTTCGTATGAGATAATAATAGAACGGGATTAATCCCACTGCATGGGGTGTAGCCGGCGCATAACAATACTACCTATTTATCGGGAAGATTCTTTCGACTTAGTCAATATGAATATACATATATATATATATATATATATATATATATATATATATATATATATATATATATATATGTATATATATACATATATGTGTGTGTGTGTGTGTGTGTGTATATATAAATATATATAAAAGGAGTAAAAATGTAAGCTAATACAAATAAATGATTATCGAATCGCCCCGATGTCAACGAAAGTTTGAAACTGTTTTATGCCATTTTCTTCATTATTATAATTAATACCGATTTAAAGATGATTTAGAAATATCCTTGACAAAAATAACACTTCATATTACTTGAAAATAGGTTAATGGGATTGTTCCATTATAACTTATTGTTTATATCCACGATATTAAGTTGAAAAAATATCTATAAAGATTCAAATGATTACGAAAAGGCAAAGATTCTTGATATAGACAAGTTGAATTACTTCACAATAGTGAAGGTTTTTAAGTCGAATCAAAATATGAAATAACGTGTTGGGTATTATAATAAATATTAGAAACACTTCATTATTATTCTTGAAGTAATATTAATAAAATATTAGGCAGAATAAACATTTATTGCATAGACATTTATGGAATCTAAATTGTACAACTGAAATTATCATTACACAAAAACTGCATAACAATTGAGCGAGTGACTAATCGAAGGTTTTCGAGAAAATTATAATAATTTGTTATTTTTATATATTTATATTATTATTTTACATTAATATTAAATATATTATTATTTTACAAGTGCAGTAGACAAGAGAATAAGAAAAAAATTATGAAAAACACAAACTGACGTTATTATGAGGATCAAGACTACACCACCGCCAAATAATACACCGTTCGCGCAAGCGTCACGCAGTCAACTAAACAACTTCACGTTGGACGCCATTTTAATTCTGATATGAAAGAAACAAACTGGCGAACAATTCTAATATTACGAACGCTATGCTCGGCAATTTGTAAATGTAAATTGTATTAAAATTTAATTGTTTCATTGTAATTATGACCAAAAATTATTAGTATTACTCGTAACAATCAATTTGCGTTTAGTTTATTTTTAACACCTTAATCACAGTGAGTATAAAATAACAATCGCCTTTACATTTAATATAATTATAAAATTAATTTTTCGTAGAATAACACGATAAAAAATAATGTTCAGTTATAGCTTACTTTGCTGATTGCTGTAGTGGCCATCATTTTAAACGTTGTACTTGTTGATTCTTCTTATAGATTACTCGCCAAAAAAGTTCGATTTATTCGGAAAAATACCAATCTTCCAAAAGTTAACATTTCGCAATAATATGCAAATTATAGATTAAGGAAATGTTTTGTCGGCTGTGAGTTAAATGTATGCTTATTATAATGTCATTAAAATTCAATAAAGTATAGGCATAATAAGTAACATAGATAATATTTAATACTCTGAGCGGAAGAGCCGAATAGTAAAACCCAGTCTCGTAAACCGAATTAATTTACTTTTCTTTCTCATAAGGAATGTTTCAATTAAGAATAATAAATCACGATTGCTTATAATAATGCAACAAAATATCGAAAATGGTAGACCTATAAAATTTCTTAATTATTATGTTAGATTCCTTAATGATAATGCGATTAGCAACGCCGAACTTACTCTTTAATTATTTTCACTAGCCACATTAATAAAATTTTGTAAAGGAAAGAGAAGGTTTGAGCAATCTGTTATTTTAAAATTTGTTTTGTGAATATTGAAATATAACTACAAAGTTCTAAACATTATTTTCCTTCGAAAAAACTAGCGGTTACCAATGCCAATACAATTTTGTTTTTAATTAAATGTAATAAAATTAAGTTTCCTCTGGTTTTTAACTGTTTCGGAAACTTTGCCTACGTAACATAATAAGATGTGTAAAGCTAAAAAATCCTAATGCGCATACCGATCTCAAAAGTTTTAGAAATGCAGTTGTAATAGGATGTGTTATGGTTCAAATAGTCTCTCTAATATATAGTTGTGCCTATTTTACTCATGAAATTATTAATAAATGGAATACACAGAATCAATAACACGACAACAAGTCATCTTGCTTTTATTTTATCTCGGCACGACCGACATAAAACGAGTGATATTCGCAAGTTGAGTCAGTACAACATATTTTTACGTTCTTTCGCAGTTTCTAATAAGTGTACGAATGTCGATGCGTTAATTGGTACTGGATTGTAGACTCGCTAGGTACTTAGTTATTTTCACTATTTCGTTCATATGACACAGTTTCGAATAGCAGTATTATTCATACCATGTAACAGATACGAGAAGAATGAGTGAATGAGCCAATAATTAATTGATGCTGGCGTGGAACCTTTTGTTAGGTAAGAAAATCAGCAGATATACTAGTGATCAAAAATAAATACTGATGTAATTTAAATTAAGTTACGTTTGAAGAAACTATACAGTGAAACATTATTATACACCTGATTTATATACCGCGAATTCCGTTAGAGTGCGGGTAGTGAGCAGCGCGCGTCTTCCGACGCAATCTAATGCGAAGGAACCAGAACTAACAGATATAACTTCTAAAGGTGGATTTATAGGAATGCAGTAAACGACATTTGTCAAAAATGATACAAAAACTGGTAACTGAATATGAGCAAAACACTTATGTGAATAAATGTGCCAAGTTTTTCACATTTATTAGGTATTCCAGAATTTCAGGCTCCAAAAAATAATTTTGAGTAACTTCTGTAAAGTCCAAAATTCAGTATTAATTTAAAAATATGTTTTACTTTGTCCTTAACTTTCTCTTTATTTTTAGTTACAAGCTTGATACGGAAATTGCGATCACATAAACGTTTTGGTGGGATTTCATTTGAAATAAACATATGCCACTGTAAAATTCTATACTTATCAAATTTGTTTGTTTCTTGTACTTGTGTTTGGAATAGTTAGAACTTTGTAGTACCCGTGTTTTTTGCTGAATGTAAAAAGTTTGAAAACGATAGATTGTTGAATAGATAATAGATTGTTGAATAGATTTAAGACATTTTTAATCAATGTGTTAGATACTTTTTAATCAACTAGGGACCCGCAAATATAACTTTTTCCCAATTTTTAGGTCTTCACACAAACTTTACCACTTAATTATTTTCTTGTTAAGAACATATATTAAACGATCTATATTGCAAATTTCCAGGTCTTAGGACCATTGATCTGCGAGTGAGTGCCAAAATCAATTATTTTTCTATGTCCATATCTTAAAACCCAATAAAGCTAGATGTATGAATTGTGGTATACCCTATATTGTCTTTGCTACATCAGCAATGCTAACTCTATACTACCTCTAAATTCCAATTATTACCTAGATATACAGGAGTAAAAAGTGGCTTGAAATGGTTCGCATAAATACATATGTACAAATAGCACGTACGCAAGGCCATTTTTACGAGAACTTGACCTGAGGATATCGTATTCACAGTTGCCGTGGAGGCAAGAAACACAAATAAATGAAAAAGAAAGAAGAAATTACTGATGATACGTTGCCAGTGACCAAAGAGACATTAATAATCATGGAAACCGTTAGAAATGAAGAAGGCAGAGTACAAATAAAATTATTTTTCTCAAATTATTAAACCTGTTTGACTTATACGCGTCCGTTATAAAGAAGGTCGCGTTTTAAAGAAGGTTCAATGATATTTTAAATAATAGTCATTGCGAAGGCATCGGTTTATGTTACAGAGAAAAAAGCTTCAGTGGAAGAGAGTAAGAAAATTTTATCGGCGAGCCCAAAAAAATAGACGGGTGCGTGAGTAGTTCCATGCAAAACTTTCAGTGCTACAAAATTTTTTGAGAAATTTTAATTTCACTTATTCTTTCTGCAAATAGACAAATATTAATTTACTCTTGCTATATGGAATCTATAAGTTGGGGCCGACAGAGGAAAAAATGTATACTTGCATGTTGGGGCCTTTCCATTTAATTTACTATGAAAATATGACAGAAATGCCTTTCAAAAATATGATTTTTAAAATTATGTTTGCATTTTATTTATTTTGTTGGGATGTTTCATTTATTAAAGACAAAATAATCAAGTACGAAACTTTACAAAAAATTTCTAGCTTTTGTTAATTAGTCAAATTAGAAGCAGTTTTTAAAATATAAATGTTTATATGTGGTATAAGCAATTTCATCAAATTGTAGGGTATTTATCTAGTCCAAGCAGTTAGATACACGATAAAGGTTTTACATTGCGGTGGGTCGAAAGATTATTTTCTATTATGTCCATAAATATGTATATAACTATGTAAAATGATAAGAAATAAGGTCGACCATGCGTTACAATTCCAGTGTAGTGCGCGGCCTCTTTTGACCATGATATTATACTTTTTCAAGATAGCTGACAAGTGACGGATATGCTAGTAAAGGCCACCGTCGTAATACTTGAATATTTCTACTAGGGATACTCCTCATAAGTATATGCGAACTCGAAGATTAGAATGAGAAACTACATAAGTTATCTGACCAATACGTTTTACAAAACCGGCCAAGCGAACTTTTATGTTACATTCGTGTTATATTCTGCTATTGTAATCCATATTTAATGTTGGCATAACAATGTGTTATAATTTGAAGTGATGCGAAAACAACCTAGTTATTATTGCTGGAATAAAATGAATCAATAAAATGCATGTAATTAAAATAAGTACAGACTTCCAACGGGCACTTTGACTCTACAACATTTCAGACATCAGGTCTGGGTCGTTTCGAAAAGATATTTACCCCTAAAGTTTAAAATGGATGCCAAAAAAGATATCGAGACCATAATTGAATGTTAAGTCGAATCAAGCCACCCGTATCTAAATAATTCTACGCGTCATAATTTCTTTGTTATAAATATGACAAGATAATTATAAGGACAAGATAATTAATTTTAGTTTCGAAATTGGTTATAGTATCAATTGCAGAATCAACCTTCTACTACTTTCAAAGACATGTGCACATAGAGTTGTACGAGACATGCAATAGGTGTACCGATTAGTATCTGTCTGATGTTAATCCAAGAAGATATGAAAATGAAAACCTTTAAATATTCAAATGATATGGTTTAACAAGGTTGGTAAATCCTTATTTGTAAACAAGTTTATATAAATTAAATTGAATTTTGTACATGCAAAAATATTTGAGTAAAAGCTGTTAAAAATGCAATGAAAAATCTGTCCAATGCTCTTATTTTTTGTTATACATTGTTCACTCGGTAGGCTCAGGGAAATCGATGATCCCATATAATTTTGACAACGGTCGACCTAGCAATTTTTGGGATTCCCCGTTAAATCAAGGAACTCTTACAATTTTTTTATGTCTGTCTATCCGTCTGACCCTCATAAATTCTCATGAGATCTCAATAAATATCTGACAGATTGTTAAGAAACTATTTTTAAGGTATGTCATTTCCCATCGAGTGGGATTATCATTGAAAAGGTATTTTAAAATAGAAAGAGGTTCCATTTATATTTTTTTTAGTTTGTGCGAAGTGTTAATTTGTAAAATGACATGAGGACACATTGAGAAACATGAAAAATAATTATATTGGATTAAGACGCTGAAATGAAATTAGTGTTATTTAATGTAAACAATTTCAGGGGATATAAGAAACAACAGAACTCTTTTTTGTGTTATTCCGACACGAACGTGGCCTGTTTTTTGGGATATCTTACCTCAAAAGCACCCTTATAATATCACTCGTATAATATTACTCACGTGTCTATCTGTCTGTCACAGCCATTTTTCTCAGAAACCGCTCGACATAAAAACTTGAAGTTATAATATAAATAGTAATAAAATACATTGATCCGCACATATCTCAAGCTAAGTCTTAAAAAGATTTAAATGGATATGTATAGGGGCATATGAAGCCCTTGAAAAAACATGTATATGTATCTGTATACCCATACCGTTTGAAAGTCTTATATTTTTTTGGAATTTTTGGTAGTATATCTTTAGATACATACTGAATATTATGTAAAAATATATATCGCCCCTTGTTTCCGAAACTCCTCAACACAAAATTATGAAAAAATAGGGTTTTGTACAAGCTTAGGCAAAGGTTATAGGAAAACTAGCAATTATCCTAGATTTTATAAGTTTTAGGGTTCCGTTTCTTAAAATGAAAAAAAATGGAACCCTTATAGGACCACTCTGTTTTCCGTGCGTCCGTCTGCCAAATCCCGTTTTCTCAAAAACGTTTTGATATATCAGGCTGAAAGTAATATCATATACCGGGGCCTGAAACTTACATTACTGTAAATTTCAAATTTTTGTTCAAGCAACAAAAACACACGGCCCTTTCAAGCATATTTTTTGTTATTTATACTTGTACTTCCAGTCAACCTACAATCTTAGAAGTTGGCATAATAGGAGATTTTTTAGCATAAGTAAATATGTATGTAGTAAAATCTAAAAATCAATTATTTCTAATTTTCAGCCGAATTATACATTTTTGTAAATATGCGAAAAATATAGTAGCTAATAATATTTACCTTTTTCTATATTCACAATCGATTTTCTCAGAAATCATGCGAAGTAGAAACTTTAAATTTGATATAGTAACACTTACATCTTATTAGAGAGGGAAGGAAATAAATTAAGTAAGTATATAGGCAATATATTTGCGTTGTAAAAAATATATATATATTTATAAATAGTTTAATATAATACCAAAGTACCCTTAAATATTCCTTAATATGTTTTTAGGCTTAGAGTCATTTAAACATATGTGTTTGTGTGTAAAGAACATATATCAACATATCAAACATATACGCATCCCATTACGATTAAGAAAAGCAATGGTGGAAAATATGAGCAGCCGATTTACTTCATATTTAACTCTAAGAAAAGGAGGTTGTTAATTCGATACATATACACAGTTGGGTCAGATGTAACAATTATGAATTTTGACGTGATTATGGAAAGAAATTAAGTAAGTATATAGAAAGGATTAAAAAATGTATCTTCATCAAATATATAATTTGTGTAGACATGTTTAGATACTTACCAATATTGGAAATACAACAGACAAAATATTTATATACTTAATTCATTGAAGATATACCTAACACCTCAAGAAGTTTATATGTTCGTAGATCGAAGATATAACACCAAAACTTGCCATATCCGGTATGATAAATAGAAAAGACATAGATTCACACTTATTTAAAAGAAAGCTCATTTTTAAACGTTTTTACTTATTTTAAAATTTACTATATCGATAGATGAACAATTTGCAATATCAAAGAATACCGGAATAGCTCGGAGGGAACATATCTGCACACTTTGTTCCATTTTTCCAGCACAAATATTAAAACTTGTGCCAAACAAGGAGTACCTGTGATCAATTTGTGTCTTGTCGAATACGTATTTTGAATTTGTTGAAATTTACCAGATTTGGGATTATCCATTAACTAAGTTCTTTCATGTTATTATTTTCCGACATCCGCACCACTGCCAGTTCGTTTATTCTTTTCTTAGACGATTGTTTTGCCATGTATTTATGTAAAAACCAGTTCGACATATTTTTTCCAATCCGTTAAAACGACAATCACATACGAATCGTTATTGTTTCCAAGCTCGGTTAAAATATTATAACATCCAACACGTGTCGAAGTCCCTAAACAATAAGTAGCTATAGATTGAAAAGGTTAATTTGTGATTACCATACTACCCAAATACGATTTCTTATCTTTTTTCTAACAGACTGTCTTTCATACACAATTGGCGATGTTAGCTTTATTTATAATCGCCGTATTTTATCAATTTACAATTACATAAGTAGGAAAAATATGTCCTTACTTAACAAATTAGTGATAGATTTGTATATCATCGGAGAAAAACGATTGAAAATTCTCCATGGCTCTATTAAATAATCAATTTATTTTAAATCAATAAAAATGTCTACGGGTATTTCTTTTTTGAGTCTTTTTCGACACTGGATTAATCAATAAATTCAAAAGTTCATATAAGCAATGATAATAGCGATCGATGTGCCGTGTATTATTATCTACGAGCCGATTGTTCTATGCGAATGGAAGGTCCGTGGAAATTTGGCAAGGCCATTCTATCGACTGTTACTGATATTTTTTTGCCGCTCCGCGCGGGTACGAGGAAGCGAGCGAGGTATTCAAGCGGCCGCCAGCGTTTATGCATTTGTTGCTGTATTGTTGAGAGAATGAATAGCTCTTAAATTGAATATTTACTTTTAAAATTGCTTAATTGTGGTTTCAATGTGATTACGTTTTCTTTTTTTTATTTTTATAACGTTTATTTGAAGTTATTATTTTTTCAAAACTATGTTTCGGTTTATGTAGATTGCCGGTACTTGTTCTTTGTTTCCATAATTATTGTTTCAAGGAGAAGTTTTATGATTTTGTATTTTTAAAGTTTTTTTCTTAGTTTTTTTCTTATTTTAGGTTAGTCAGGATTGCCAGGTTAACGAGTAATTGAAGGAGTGAAGTAGTTTTGTACCAACTACTTCACTCCTTCAATTACTCGTTAACCTCTCCATCCACAGAGTACTTTCCACAGCTTAGCTCTCATGCCTCTATTATTGGTCTTCTCAAGGACAATTATATATATATATATATATATATATATATATATATATATATGTATGTGTGTGTGTGTGTGTGTATGTGTATGTATATGTGTATGTGTATATGTATATGTATATATATGTATATGAATATGTATATATATATATATATATATATATACTCTTTTGCATAAAAAACGGGCGGTTTTGATTTTGTCATATTATTAACAAAATATTATTTATTAAGAGGTTGTATTAATTGTAATTGTTACTGGCAGGTATAGTGTATTCTGGCACATAAAAACGAACGTTCTAAATTTGAAATTTATTCTTTTTTAATGAAAATTGTTTTTCACAGACAAAACGTATTTTTGGCGGTAAATGAAATCCAACTCTTATTAAGTTCTTTTTCATTTGTTACGTTTTTTATTTTAACGAATAAATTTCTGCTGTTTGCTGCATTAGTTCACTTCTGTTTGCTGTTCTCGGAAAAAAACGATCAGAGCTAGTAAAATTATTGCGCTGCTTGAAGAAGGGTGTAGCCAATGTTATGTGTCTCAGCAGTATAATAAGAGCAGTTCCGCCGTCCAAAGGACTTGGCAACGGTACCGAGTTAGTTTTTATTGAAAATGGCACACTTAATGCGCAAAGGTACATAACAGAGGTTCTTATCCTCGTGCCCAACCCGCATTAACATCAGTTGGAGCGAGTCCATTTTTATGGACGACAACGCTCGCGTCCACCGCTCTAGAGACGTTGATGCGTATATGCAGGAGGCCGGAATTCGTCGGTTAGACTGGCCAGCTAGACGTCCCGACCTTAATTCGATGGAATTGTATGAAAATGCTCGCCTGTGGACTTTACATCGTTTTTTTTTATTTATTCGCGTTTTTAATGACTGAAGTAGGTAAAAACGATATCTCAATAATAAATAACAATATACTCATCATATCGCCATATAATAATAAAATAACTCTGATATGGTTTATTCCTATAAGTGCCCGTTTTTTTTGCAAAAGAGTTTATATATATAAATATATATATATATATATATATATATATATATATATATATATATATATAACCAAATATGAGTCTTAGATAGCATATGATCTTTCTTTAATTTATAAATACGAATATAACTAAATCAAAACTTGGGTTTAGTAAACTCCATCATCCTCTATTTCAAAACAATACTGAGAACTGTGCCATTAAAAAAAACAATATAGTTATGGGCAAATCTGATGGCGCATTTCGCAACTCTAGATATATGTATATGAATCTGTTTGCAAATATGCATCATGGCGAGGTCATGCATCATACGATTATATTAATTGCAGGGGAGATCAGACGAGGTACGAATGTCATTATTTTATTCAAACTTTTCGCCGTGAAGCAACTCACAATCAATAACCCAGAGTAGTGTGCACAGTACAATGAAATCGCATGACGAGATTAAAAGAAAAGGAAAGGGATTGAGATCGGAAATCTTCTGCAGACAATCTATGAATACGTGTATCGTGTGTCATATATAGGCATAATAATATGATATTATTCACGTATGTCAGTAATTTCATATAAGAATAGTTTGTAAATAGATAAATACGTAACTTTAAATATTTTTCTTTAGTATAAGTCGCCTTTCATGGATTTTTTCCAATGGGGCCCAAGAAAAAATAAAGTTAAGCCTAAGCACTACGTATTTTAGATAGATAGAATTAATATAGTTGAAGAATACATAAAGTTACAAAGAAATTAATTACCTTTTAAACAAAAAAAAACTAGATGTAATCTCAAAAATGTCCAATTCGTTATCTCACATTTGATTATGCACATATACTTCAAAGGCAAAGTATACTTTGCCAGATTGGAATTGAGAAATTAGCCTTAGAGGCTGGTAGATTTGAAACGGTTAACATTACAAAACACACCGATCGGCGAGTCCGTAATGGGACAGTCTCCGTCCGTTTAGGTAACAGTAACGTGAACAAGTTTCATAATACGATTGCAAAAACGATGTCTTCAAACACTGGTCCAAATAATTTTGTATTGTTAGATACAAATCATATATTAATTATAGTCTTCCAATATTTTAAATTAACAACAGTTGTTAATTGTTGATACTTTCAATATGAGAATTATGACGCAGATTTAATTTCGAAATAAGCGCTTTACTTCTTTCACTTAGTTATCTTGCTAATATCTAATGAGAATGAAATACAGGATCAGGATATTGTTTTAGAAAATTATGCTAGAAATTTTCAAAATAACATTTTATCTTCAGGATATTCCACATTTAGTGAAAAGAACCAAAAAGGAATGTATAATTTAATGTATAATTTAAAAACTTGTGTTGATTTTATTGCAAGCGAAGCCGTAAAAGCTGATTACCTTTCGCCAAATAATTATTTCAAAGCGTTCCGGTTTAAGAAGTTGTCCTCAGTTGTTTATCATTATTATGTCAAGGTTAGATCATTATACAGCAAAAGGACTCGGACAGAGATTATGGCGCATCATAGACCGTACAAAAAGCAGCACTTCTATTCCTAACGAGTTTTAAAGTTTTTATCGTTTATAGGACCATAAAAAAGTTTTGACGCGACTAAACAGTACAACTAATAAACTATATCACACATTTTCTCAATATACAAAAGTTAAGTTAATATGTATATTGTAATTTCTAATTTTTATTTAAACATTTTTTGACAAAAATAGCCACTTTAAAATAACCACTGAATAAAAAACGCACTTCAAAGTATAAAATAACAAACATGCGAATACTTTTTGGAATTTTAGCGGTACCTATAATATTATTTCCGAGCATAAATATACGTAAATTTCAAAAGCTCTATTGTTTCACATTTTAAGAAAATCTCTCAATTACACGCACATCGCACACACCACACACCGCACATAAACGCCACATTCAGCATGACACCGCCTCCTGAAATTCCCAAAAACAGCATTTTCCAAATTTATTTAAGTTCCGAAATAACTTTTGCAATGCCAAAGTTCTATCTATTTAACAATGAACCTATCTACCTACTCTATTTAACAAATAACCTGAAAATGTTGTAACACAACGAAACCTAGGTCGTGGTAAAGAACTTAAAGAAAGTAGAAATAATACTACATCACGTAGTTTCATTTAATTGTTAACAATAGTTATTTGAAGTCGGTTAATTTTTTCTTGAAAAAAATTGTTATTTACATTTTTATTACTTATCGTAATTCACCCTTACCCTTCAAGTATTCTCCATTTATTGAAATTGAACGCGTTTTTGCTGTATTTAATGGATGTAAATACATTCATATCTACTTTCAAATATACATATGTGCATACCTCCATTTATATATATATATATATATATATATTATATATATATATATATATATATATATATATATATATATATATATATATATGGATGTATTAAGTAAATAACCACAGTCAGTACTTCACGCTTTTCTGTATACATGTGCACACTAATCTACCCCCTACTTAATAATATCTTAATTGCTTCATGTCTTCGTATATAAGTGTGTACATACTTGCCTACTAAAATCCTAGTTGAAACACTTATCCACCTATCTACCCACCTGCCTTTACCTACCTGCCTACTTACTTATTACTAATAGCTCAGTTGCTTCATGCCTTTGTGTATAGCTATACGTACGTGTACTTTCTTGTTTACGTCAAGTCAATGAAACAAGTTCAAACTCGATGGATAAATAAGGTAAAGTTTAAATATAATATAATATAATATAATATAATATAATATAATATAATATAATATAATATAATATAATATAATATAATATAATATAATATAATATAATATAATATAATATAATATAATATAATATAATATAATATAATATAATATAATATAATATAATATAATATAACACCACTACACTGTTCGTCTCACCACCTCGTGGCTCCGTTATGAGACTCTGATCGTCACGTCACAAAAAGATTTCGTCAGATAGGTGAAAGGAGCAAAAAGTATATGAACTACTACTCACTATTAAGGAGTTCCTGTCGCTACCTTCCAGTTTCATCATCAGATCCTAGCCGCTATTTGTGACTAAAATCTTATCAAGGGAAGCATCCCTGCTTGAAATAAAACTAAATATTAAGAAGTGTATTCTCTAAAATATTTCAAATTTACAACACGTATCTGCCACATATCATAAAACTCTCGATAAACTGTGTTGGTAAAGAAGTGGGAAAACCTTGCTTCTAATATCTGTATAGACCGCAAGGTCACTATAAACATTTATTGTCTTACACTTTGTATTGTCTTCGCTAGTTTTGCTGTTAATTAGGTGCAATAAAAGGGATTACAGAGGGCTGAGCATCCCGAAGGTAGGCCAAGTAGCCGCCCCACCACAATAATTTAAGAGATTTTTAGGCAATAAGATAATTTTATTTTAAGCATGGATGTTTTTTGTAAATCTGACTAAATTTGTAAACGACACTTCGATCTTGGTAATCGAACAATTGACACCATTTTAATAAACATCACATATTAAAAATCTGTATCAAATAATTAATTTTTTTTGTCTTAATAAAATAAGTCGCTAGTGTTCTAACAGTCTAATAATAAGTAATATAGATGTTGTTATTTCACCTCTACGCCCCATAACAAAATTCAAACTAGGTATCATATTTCTCAAAGATCTCTTGTACTCTCATCCGCTCAGGAATTCTTTAGGATGGGTTCCATGGACTTACCGAAGACAGCAAATTCTTTCAAATAAAAAATATGCGGTCAACGCATCTCCTAGTTATTTTTTTAATACATATATTAAAAAAATATATGGGCATAAAATTGAGAAGCTCCTTCTTTTTTGAAGTATATCAAAAATAAAACTACAATATAATTATGTTTAGCTCTATGCAATAGTATGCGTTCGAAGTCGACTTGTAATCAAATCAGAAACTCAAAAAATGCTTCTTTTCTCTTAGGTAACCACAGACATATTTCTTCGTAAGGACAGGCCCATAGCAACCGAAAAATGTCCCACTAGAAAATAATTTTCCAATTCGTTTAGTATAAGTAGTGGAAAAAGGATTTCGTAGCCTAGACGTAGACTAAAGAAAATGTTAGGCATGGTACTGTATATATATATATATATATATATATATATATATATGTGTGCGTATGTGTGTGTGCGTGTGCGCGCGCGTGTGTGTGTGTGTGTGTGTGTGGGCGCGCGCGCGCGCGCGTGCGCTCAAAGAACGTTAATATAACTAATTTTTGAAACTACTGCCTTTCGTTAGACAAGAGAATTGACGAATCTAGATAGTTCCTCCAAAATAATAATTATCTATACATATAATAATATTGTAACAGAGTGAATTCTGTACATGGAAAATATCTTAAAAAGAATGATTGATTTAGCATATAGAATGATAATAGAAGACAGAAAGTCATTTTCTGGAATTTT
Organism: Druceiella hillmani; assembly: GCA_039881145.1. Classification (NCBI taxonomy): domain Eukaryota; kingdom Metazoa; phylum Arthropoda; class Insecta; order Lepidoptera; family Hepialidae; genus Druceiella; species Druceiella hillmani. Next base: position 43,760,798 of record JAYKKI010000012.1, on the reverse strand, counting down.
TGTCTGTCTGTAATTTTGTGCGTCAATCACGCAAAATCTACTTACTGGAAATTTGGTAGAGAAATAGTTTATAAGAGCAACATAAGAGAGAGAAAAAGAAATTCTAATAACTTTTCTTATTCAGAATTTCATGCGAACGAAGTCGTAGACATAGCTAATTTGAAATATTTGCAATCAACTCGACATTGTGTTATCTCTCTCTAAAACCTATTTAAATTCATTGTGTCAAATGTTTGTTTAATTTTTAATGCAGGGAAGAGCAATTAGAAAGACACTTTTTTGTAAAGTTAAATAAAACAGGGAACCATAACGTAATTGAAGATGATTTAATAATATTCGGCATAACATGTATTGTGACAGAGTTGTCGACAATTCGCGTTTTCTTATCTGGTCAGTAAGAAATTAAATGTGATTAAGTATATATCGGTGTTTGCATAATCATCTTACCAACGCTGCCAACTATAAGTGCACAACCTCCTTACACACGGAATAAATTAAAACTGATTGGCATAGCATGAAATAGATATAATTAAGCCACCTAAATTTCGAATTATTCCTAACATATCTAAGTAGTATAATGTCGTTGTATGTCTATATTATAATTGCCTTTTGTTATTTAAAAGTCATTTTTTTCATTGCTTTACATAAATCCTCAGCTAATTAAGCATTGTTATATCAATATACATGCGTATAAATTGAGAACCATTTTTTTTCAATTTAGTTAATAAATAATAAAATACGATAACGCCATGACAACATTATATCTACGGTCGCAAACAGTCGGCCATGTGACCGACGAAGTAGTTTCGTTTAATTGTAATAGATAGCACAAATGAATTGGTGTTGTCATTTTCGACTTTGTTTATGTTCCTTTGGACGTATCTTAATATTTAGATTAATGTAGGTCCAACCGATTCTTACCATGACGGCCGATCGAGACTTACGTGCTATATGAAATCTATCGATTATATAAATCTATTGATTATATAGACATACAAAATATCATTTGCAAAAGATTACGCCATTTATATTGACGTCATTTATTTTTAACTACAATGTCTTTTGTTGTAGCCAGAAAGAAAGGCGGCGTTCGTTATGAGCAATAATTTGTTTATGGAATATGAGAAAACATTTTTATAGAATCAACATAAGAGATGTATTTTAATAATGTTCATGTACGTAATAACAGTCTCAAAATATATTATAATCGTGAAAATGCCACATCACAAACTATGTTCTGTGAGTCGTATCAATAAAGCTTGGTAAATTAAATAGCCGACGGTTAGATGTGGCTAGCTGTTTATTGTTAGTTTTTTAGATATTTTTTTTATTTTGCGATTATTTTCAGAATCACATAATTGTTTGGTTATGAGGAAAGATTCTTGCACACGTAAATCGGTCATACGTATTTGTAAATTGAAGATCTTTATTTAATAAACAATAATATAATAATAAATTGACCCGATACAATACTCGATGTTATCGAGGGCGTATGCAATTGTTTTTATGTCAATTCTGTGCAGATTGTCGGTCAACAACATAATTACTCAGCAATATTTTTTTTACATGAGCATTCCCAACTCGCCGTTAATCTAATGCAAAACGTAACATTGCAACTAGGTGAAATAAGTAGGGAAATACGAAAAAAATACAAATTGTGAGGTCCCCTATTGGTTTATTTTTCAAAATTATTTTAAAAATAAACCAATAGGGTTTATTTTATAAACCCAATAGGGTTTATTTTATAGTCAATTGAACATAATTACTTGTCAAACGTCATATTGACGATTTCCTATTTTATTTGGAAGAAAACCTTCAAAAATGAAAAATTTACATAATAGTCTAATTATATCACTTAGTGACTAAATGAAAGTGTTAGCATAATAGGGCATATATTAAATTATACCATCGCATTTCCTATTATTACATTATAATTAGGTGGCGTCACGACCTAACAGTTAAAGAATTAAAACATAAAAAATATCGCACCAATTCTTTATTAATTTATAATTAACTACGTCTCTAACGATACGTGTACCCAAAATGTGTTTACCTCTGAACTATGTACAATATGTAATGTGTTTCTGCCAATTTATATAATTGTTGATAAGTTATTATGAAGATATTCTATACGACGATGAATGATGTATGGATGTCAGATAAAATTAAAATTTTCATCGAATAACATAGCAATGGCTACACTCATCAATTATTGTTATTTTGTGCATATAACCTTAAATTACTCCTTATTTTACATTGTAACTCTACAAACACTTCATCTTCATTTATGCTGAAGAAACTTTTGGTACTTATAAAACAATTGTACAAAACTGTCCGGTAGTTTTTAGTTTAAATAGTGGCTTACATACATACAGGTGGCTTGTTTACAATGGTCCAAAATTTTTTTTATGTGCGTTCTCTACCTAGTGATGGATACTATTCTCCAACCGTGACAAGTTGTTTTAAAAATAATATTAGTCGCGCAAAAATCAATAGTTTAGAAGCTATGATCTTTACTTCAGTCACATATATCATTTTTGTTTGAAAACTATTCCACTAAATCTCATGAAAATTGAAGTAAAGTTGTTTTATAGCAAATATGAAATGACCGATTTTTGTATTTATTCTTAACTTTTTAGAAAATTAATGTTGATTTCTTTCTGTTTTCAGAAAAAAAATGTATTAACACAATCAGTGTCGTAAAATCTGTACAATTAGAGACTTGCTTTTGACGCTAAAAAATACCTGGCTATGATGATAGTCTAGAAAAAATATCGTACCTAGTGATGTAACTATTGCAACATCTTCAGAAATTACATTATGTGCTCTAAGTCACTAAATACAAAATATAAAATTTTTGTTACAATCATAATTTTAGCAAAACTAAGTGTGTTTTATTAAGGAAAAGCTTTAATTCAACTCCGTTTTCAAACTTTTAACCATAATATGTAATTAAAATTGTGCATGTGTAGAACCTTTACAAGGTTGACGGTTGACGACAAAATCAGGCAGTGAAAAATGATTTAAAGTTTTCACTAAGAAGTTAATCAAAATTCACAAAAAAATCTCAAGTGTCTGCTTAGTTTTACAATGAACATACGACCTCGGCGTAAAAAGTTTCTTTTCAGCCTGTAAAATGGTTGTCGATTCTGTCTGATTGTTGCTATCGCCACTTGGATTAGTGACTTAGTACACACGATGTTAATTTCTGAAGATGTTTCTGTTGTTACATCACTACGATTTTTTGTCTAGAATATCACTATATCCTAAGGTAGTTTTTAAGAACATAAGCCATCCAGTTATACAGATTTTACGACAGTGATTTTTAAAAAAATATTATCTTTAATTGTTGATGTTTTATGTCAAGAAATCCGTTTTGTATTAAAGTCGGTCTCACAGTTTGAAATATTGTCCAAAATTCATAATGAAAATCATACTTGCGGAAAACAGTTTATTAATAGTGGAAAACTCAGGTTATACGCATCTGAAATGCTTTGCAAGCCAAGTTTCTTAGTGACTGAACAACAATTTCCTTGAAAGCCACAGCAGGAGTAAAAAGGTTATTTAAGATTTGGTTGCACAATTTTATTTCCGGTTCAGCCTATTTTTTCATAATGGACTGGTGCGCTTATTTATTAATTTTATGATAACAGTGTTTTTGATTGATTGTTTCAGAAATGATTGTGTGTATTGAGAATTATGTTTACATTGACGAAGCTGAATCAGGTAAGGCTGTGTCTAGTGAAGAAACTTCAGATAAAGATGTAAGTAAGACACATTTTTGATTTTCATGTTTTTTTGTTTAATTAATATTTATAATCGCTAAAGTTCAGTGCTTTTTTAATTTCACTTTCTGGAGTAGGAAAAAGGAAAGGAAATAAATCTGAATGGGCAGTCACCACTAGAAAGAAGAATTGTAACTCAGGTAAAGCTTATATTACCTACAATTTTATAATTTTTTTGCATGTCTCAAAGGCTGGTTTCTGTTAGATCTGGGATGAAAATCGTGGCAAAAAGGTGTTATACAGGTGGAGTGTTGCATCTATAGTTATATTCAAAAGCAAGTTGACAAAAAGATAAAACACTTAATATATTTTTTGGATAACTGCGCCACTTAAGACAAGAATTAATTTCTTGCCACAATGTACAATTAACTTTTACAAAATAGTGAAGCCCTGGACACCATAACTCACAAATATCTGACAGCGGGTCATACACAATAGTTAGACGATTCCATGCATTCCTTCCTGCATTGAACGTCAGTATAGGAGAAGCCTCAACAGCTCATCTATTTATACACCTTTACAATTTGCTGGTGTAGTAGGTACAACTAAGAAGACTGGAGTTCCTTAAGAATTACACTTCACGTATTTCTATTATTTTAAGAAATTAGCCGCAGAATTTAACTTCGTTTTAACACAGAGAAAAATGAAGTTGAATGGCTAAATGGTGGAAAAAGCCATAAAAGTGTGATGTTTTATAAAACATCTTGGAAGCAGGAAGCATTTTTTAATATTCAGTTGAAGACGGTTAAGAGCCACGGAAGAAAACATTCCAGTTCACCAACATTAGATGCGTGTACTCAACCCCACCGGTTGAGAAAAAAAAGATTTAATGTAGTTAGTAAAATAGAATCCCATACTTAGATTGCATGAAAATGTTTATGAATCCTTGGTAAGCCATCAGAAGCATACAAATTTTGTGGTTGATTCACAAGAAGAGAAATTTTTGGTTTAATCCACTTTAAATATTCTGTATTATCGGAGACCGTTTTTAATTTTATCTTTCTAATACTACATTTTGTAATTTTTTAATACTTTTTTGACAATTATTAAATAGTTGTATACTGTTGTACATTAATTTTCTAATGGAAAACTGTTGTGTGTTCCACTCGACCGTTCCTTTAAATTAGCTCGCAGTATAAGAAAACTGTTGTGTGTTCCACTCGACCGTTCCTTTAAATTAGCTTGCAGTATAAGACGGTAATTTTTGGCCTTAAAATATTTTATCTCACGTTTAGATTAAATAAAATTAGTACTTTAAAATATTTCGGTACATTATAATAATAAATTTACTTGAACCAGTGTAACCTTTCAAATACGATTATCTCAAAACTTGGTTTTTAAAGTTACGACACTTGTCATCTCATGGTGCGATTTGACTACCTAAATTCCATACTAAATTTCATGTGATTTAGTGGAATAGTTTTCAAACAGAAGTGATTTGTGTGACTGGAGTAAAGAATTTTTCAAAAAAGTACAAAGAAAATCATAACCTTTAAAGTGTTAATATTCGCTGAACTAATCTCTTTTTTTAAATGACTTGTCACGATGTTCTCTACCTAAACTATTTTTTGGACCATTGTAAACGGGTCACCTATATAAATACACACACAGCGTTAAAACAATACCAATCCCTTTCCCTCAGCCATTCGAGTAATAACAGGACTTTTAAAACGATCTATGGTTTCGCATATTTCTCCGTTATTTAAAAACTAACTTCTCGCTAAAAACGTAAGTGCACAAAAGTAAAAGGAAAACTCTAAGTAAAGAAAAATGCTAAGTGTAAGAACGTAATCTTGGTAGATAGATCAAATATATTTTCAGAGAGAAAAATAAGAAAGTTTCAGTAGAAAGACTTGCCTCCGGGCCTTATCACGGAGCGTTCCGTATCTCGTATGAAGTGAATTTATTTTATTTATTATTAGTCATCTCTAATTCGGACTTCCTAGCGCAATAAGTATTTAATATCACGTAATATAATTCGGAGGGGTAGCATGTATGCTATAGTGAATATTTGAAAACTATAACATTTTGTAGTTTTGTTGAGTTGTAGTTTTCCTACAACATTTACGTACCCGTCTAAAAATCGTATTTATCATAATATTATGTTCAGTAGTTTCAGGAATAAGGATGGAGGCGTGAGGGAATATATTTGTTTTGTGTAATTTTCAATACATTTCTGGAAATGTCTTAGCTAAAATTAGGAAAAATATTTTGACATCCTTATATTCCCATTCCCTTAAATATTTCCATGCAAATATATTTGTGCCTCAACTATTGAGATATGTGCTGATTAAAATGCTTTATTTCTATGCCAAATTTCAAGGTTATCCGTATGGAATCTTAAAAATAAAACAAACCTTAATTTCATTTTGAAAGACCTATCCAATGACTGCACTTGAGAGCCTGCGCACAAAACACATTTTTTGTTATTATTTGACACTTTTATTACTTGACATATACATGGAGATATTAGAAAACATTTTTTTTTAAAAAGGGGAAAAATCACTATGCCACCAAGTAGGTATCATAAGAAAAGCATTTCAAAATAAACTGGAGGTTCCATTTATATTTTTGTTTCATTTTTAAATCCTGCTTGTGAAAGCTTTAAGTTGATGTGTAATGTGTTTCTTTCCCTCCCTGCTTTTCCCATAAATTAAGAGACGGTTAGTTACGCTATTGTAATTTTTCGTGTGAGGTGTCCACGGCGTACATATTGTGATCAACCCAAATTATTTATATATCTAAATGTGGTGTAGTGTGTTGCAGGAAAGAATTTTTATAATTCATATGTACAATACAATGTTTAGATTTTTAAAAATATAATATCATATTCGTGTCATAACCCTCAATGACGTTTATTATTACCTGTCGATGAAACACTATATTCGAATTCAGAAAAAAGGTGTTTTTGTAAATATCGATAAAATACGATATTGACAAAAACTCCTTATTTCAGTCGTCATAGAAGGACCTCCGTTTGTTCTACGGTCTCTATAGTTAGTATCGCCGTGTCTAACAATCCGCTACTATAAATGTTTAAGAGTCAAATACTATTTGCGATATAAATGTGCCATCCAAATAAATTATTTTTAAAGTTCTCACTGAATGGCCCACTTACTGTACGGTACGCGAATATTTATCGTCTGCCGGCCGGCCGACGTGCGATCATTAAATGCGACATTGAGCGCCTCGACTCGAGTCGGCTAATGGCGATTGCCAACATTACTCCTTATTGCCACTGTTGTCACGAATCACGCCCACGCATGAGGGGTATCGATGTTGAGAGAACGTTCCTGAATTATTCAATGTTTGATAAATAAATGAATTTGTTAAAAATAAACATCGCTGCGAGCGATAGTTAACAAACACCATTCTGCTATACTAACTATATTTGTTTTCTCCCTTAAATATAAAATTATAGCAAGGGTGTTATTATACCGAAGTATCAGAAATCCATTCCTTTTAAGGGTTTAAAAGTTAATATGGCTTGATTGAATTCGTCCACCAACCTCTTAAGAGCCCTAGCCTTGTTTAGCCACCTTATAAATTATCATGAAACTTATGGCGAGGACAAGTCTCAGCGAAATTGAAGGATTGAATTTTTAAGCTCCGCACCTTTCTCTTTCATATAAACTAGAGCTACTATAAGTCAGGCGCTGGGCATTTTAACAAACTCGCTAGCCACGAATTATATTTGTGACTTATTCTTTTTAAATGTTAAAATGGTTTTTAAATATTACTTGGAAGCGAAAATGAATTTATAATAAACTTTGCAAAATAAGCGATTTTCTCAAAGTACATATACTTTGACGAAAATCGCTTATTTTTGCAAAGTTCATTATAAACTCTAGGAATATGTACTATAATTATTTTAATATGAAGAAATAGATTAAACCTGCATTTATAAGTCAGGCAGATTACTTTTTATTGTTTTTATATTTTATATGTATATATATAATTATGTGTGTGTCTGTGCCAAAGTTATAAGTTACATATTCTTTACTTTCTCATTATGTATTTTAAGTAAATGTTATAATTTTAATTTTAAATTGTCATATTAGTTGCGATGAGATTTCGCGGGTTGAAAAGTAGCTGATATAATTTAAATACCTTTGTGCAGAAAATCACGCCACGAGAATAAACTAACACACTGTGTTAGTTTATTCACAACACATTAATTTGTAATATATGTTGGGATTGTTATATTAATTAGGATGAGATTTCCGTAGTAAAAAGTAGTCTATATATCATTTCCTGGTCCACCAACTATTTGCGAGCAGAAAATCACGTTGACCTGTTGCTCCATTGCGATGTCAAAGAAGAATAAACAAGTTTTGAAATTTTTAATATTTATTCCCCAACAATATTTATTTTATTAGTTAAGATGACATTTTCCGTTCGGAAGTTATCCATAACATTTCCTGGTCCATCAACTATTTCAGTGCAGAAAATCAGGTCGATCCATTTTTCGGTTGTGGCTTCAAAGAAGGACAAACAAACACACTTTAGAATTTTTAATATCAGTTTATATTATTATATTAATTACTATTCAATTTTTCGGATTAAAAAGTAACCTATTTAATTTCCTGGTCCGCCAACTGTCTAAGCATAGAAAATCACGTCGATTTGTTGCTCCATTACAACGTGAAAGAAGAACAAAAACACAATTTTGAATTTTTAATATTCATTGGGATTTTTGTTCTAATTGGGATGATATTTCCCGGATTGGAAAGTAGGCTAAGTTATTTCCCGACCCGCCAACCACCTCTATGCGAAAAGTCGCGTAGATCTGTTGCTCCGTTGTGACGTATAAGAAGAACAAAGAAACATACTTTTGAATTTTTAATGTTATTTGGGATTTTCATACTAGGCAGAATGAGATTTCATGGATGGGCAATTAGTCTATTTCATTTCCTAATCCGCTACCTAATTATGTATAGAGAATCACGTTAATTTGTTACTTCAATGTGACGTGAAAGAAGAACAAATAAACACAACCTTTAGAATTTGTAATATTGGGTGGGTTTGTAATATTACTTAGGGCAAGATTTCCTGGATATGGAGAGTGGCCTGTTTCATTTCCCGATTAGCCAACTATTTCTGTGCAGGAAATCACGTTGATCTGTTGTTCCATTGTGATATGAAAGAAGGACAAACAAATCTACTTCCTAATTTGTAAATTTTGGGATTCCACATTAGTTAGAGTAAAATTGTCCGGGTTGGAAACTAGTCTATATTATTTCCTGGCCCACCAACTATCTCTGTGCAGAAAACCACGTCAATCTCTTACTCCATTGCGACATAAAGGATGGACAAATCATTAAGTCTTCGTATTCGAGAGAAATAATGCGTTTTATTTTGTTTTATTGGAACCCTATTTACTTAACTGAAAATAAAAAACAACGAAGATTTTAAATAAGATGTGAAGTTTTTTAAAAATTTTGTTCATAAAGTGTTATAAACAACGGAGTTGCTTTGGTTTAAAATTTATGTTACAAAATGTATTTGGATTTTGTTTTCAGATATAAAGGATATTTTAACTGTGTTTTGGAAACAACCAAGACTTTAGAAATATGGTCAAGAATAACATATATTTTTTCGTGGCCATAAATTTAGCAGATTTTGCTAAACAAATTTTGAATCTCTCAATTTGGTGTTGTCAGCGTCTTAATATAAGTATAATATTGTCAGAATAGTTGAGTGCGTTGAGGTCTCGGTGAATTTGTTTTATGCTGCTACGGTTGTAACGTTGTATTTCAAGTATATAATGTATCGGTACAAGCGTGATAAATAAATAAATATAACATAAAAATAAGTAATGATATCAAGATAGTTTGATAAAAGTAACCAGTTTTTGCCAAATATTGTGACATTGTGTTCATTTACAATTCAAATATATTGCACAGTGAGAACATAAAATAATTTAATGGCGGTATAATTAAATATTAATAATATTAGTCTATTACAAATGGATTTTTGAAATTCAGTCTTCTTAAATAGCATTCTAATGCGTGCCATCTCTGGAGTAATAATAAAATGACCATATGTGTGTAGATAGATTAAATGATTATTAAACACTATTTACAAGTGTGTATAGGGTTGCCACCCGTACTTTATAATAAAGTATTGTACGATATTTCAGGTAAACGTACTTTATACTTTATGAAAGCAAGAAGTACGTGAAAATACTTTTTTTTACCTATTTCGATTGTTGAAGGTTTTATTTGTTTACGAAAAGAAACAAGAAATGTAAGCGATTTTTTGCGTATAACGGGATGAGTCACATCGATAAAGCATACAGCGATAAAGTTAAATGCTAAGCAGCACTGTCGTTTTTTAACGTAACTTAAAACGTCCATGTCAATTATCATCTCAATTTGTCATTGTTTACTGTTTATTGTTCAAATATTAATTTTTGTTCTTGGTATATTGTCCAGTGTTGTGATAAGTATTCGATTATGGATGCATATAATTATAGCTCACGAAATACACTTGAAAAACGAATACAGGAATCAGACTCTGACATAGAATTAGACGGCATCTGTAACTCTGAATACCGTACACTGAATAAATGTCCTAAAACAATGAATGCAAAGCAAACAAAATGAATGCAAAAGTATAAAAATCTATTGGAAAAAGAACATGGTGTTTGATTAACCAATGATCCTCAAAAGGATTTTAATGGGAAATGCAAATTATGTGTTTCAGCTGGAATATGTGGAAAAAATTTAATCTTAGGTGGATGTTTGCCTGTGTGAGTATAGGTTGGACAAACAAGCATGCAGGGATAAAATAACAATAAATCTGTCTATTGTTTCGTGATGGTTTGGGGTGTCTGGTGTGTATGGTGGTAGGTGCAGGGTTTATTATTCGTTTGCAGGTTAAGCAACATCAGGAAACAAAACAGCATAAATCGAAATATAAGCTGAAAAAATCATCTGAACTGCTTGAAAGTTTTCTTGGATCTGCTTCTGTTGCCACTTCTTCCCAAAGTTAATTTTAACAATGTCACGGCTGCTGAACTACCTAGCCTTAACATATCACACTGTTAAGCATATTTTGTCCTTTAATTGTATGGAATTTATTGTTAAGTGAAATAAAATGATTTATGTTAATTCAAACACAGCTACAAGTATTCATTTAGCCAGGATCAAAATGGAAACTCTAGTTACAGAGGTGTTGGGGCCATATGCTTTATAAAATGTAATAAACTATTTAAATACAGGCAATTTATTTTTCTGCTTCCAACAAAAAAATAAAAAATTTTCCATTTGTTGTGAAATATTTTACAGCTGAATATGGCATTCAAAGAAAATTAACTGATTTCTATGAAAATAGCAATGAATCAGCTGATTGCATGGTTCATGCAATTAAGAAGTCAGTAGAGCAATGCAAATTATCATTTGGGAATATATCTGAGTTAAGTGCTAACAACACTAATGCCAATTTTGGAATAAACCATTTATAAACATTAGAGATTTGGTACCGGACTTGATTATGAGAAATTGTTATGCACATATAGTGCACAATTGCACGAAACATGCCAGGAACTTTTTATCCTATGACATTGAGAATGTTATCCTTAAAATCTATGCTCATTTTTCCCACTTGGCTGTTCGGAGATAAGAATTTAAAAAAAATCATAGAATCGGTAGATGGAGATTTTCGTGAACTCAAACGCCATGTAGGAACCAGATGGCTCTCTCTCTCCTACCTTATGTGGATACAATATTGTTAAATTAGAAAACCACATTTTATATGTGCTTAGTAAAACTGTAAAATTTTTAGAAGGGAATAAGATAACAATTTTGGTGTATACAATGTTATGCACAATCTTAGAAAAGAAAAAACGATCTCTTCTTTGGATATGAAACTGAAAAAAAAATTAAAGAAATTGAGTTGTCTTCGCTTGAAGTTAGTCAGAAAATTATAAAAAAATTCATGTTATTCTTGGATAAAGCCTTAGAGTACCTGGAGTCACGTTGTTAGTCACACAAATTGGCTCTTTCCATTGAGCGTCATAAATTAAAAAGTAGGTAATGTTGAATATGAGCATTTTGTTCACATACTTATAATTTTGAAACTGCAATAGCTTGATATTAACATGGATGACCTGTATGAAGAAATTAATTTATTGAAAGAGTTATATGCACAAGTTAATAATTCTGTAGATGTTTCGGAATTATCTACATCGCATGAGTGGCAAAAAATCGTCCATAGTAGTAATTATTTTGTAAATATTTACAAAATCGTGTCATTTCTGCTATCCATTCCCGCCACTTCAGCATTTACAGAGAGAGAGTCTTTTCTCTGATGAATGCTAAGTGACGGGACGAACGAAGTAGAGCGTCCCTAAACTTAATAAAAACCGAATTACTGATCTATCTTAACATGGACATAGATTGTAAAGATGCGGTTTAGACGTTTTTTGATAACAAATATTTGTTAGAAGTAACAAAAAATACGTATGGACAAAAAAAACAACTAAATAAATAAATAATACTTTATTTTTAGACATTGTACTTAATTTTTTTACCTTAGAAAGTAAATATACTCTATTTGTTTTAAAAAAAGGTGACAACCCTAAGTGTATAGAAGCGGTGCTAGATGTCGCATATTGCAGATATAATTAAATTATGAAAATTGCGATAGCTACCTTTTTTAAATTGGTCTTCTTACAAATTAACATTACTATATTATGCATATTGCAACAGATCTCTTGGTAAAGGTTGGTTTATTGAAAATTCTACGTATTTCCGTCAATTTAAGCATACGGAAAAGCAATTACGTCATAAGTCGTGTTTAAAAACCATATTAATGAAAGATAATTCTATTCTATGACAGGTGAAAGTTTCAGTAGATATTCTTTAAATTTTATTTTTTTAAATAACAAGTATAAGACAATCCGAGGATAACTTAATAATTATTGACATGAAACCAAATTAACCCGTTCAATCCAGATAAACTTATTATCTTTTGGATTTAGTCCCATTAATTATAGTAGTAAGTAGGTATATTTATAATTACCTCTTCTCTTTTTGAAACGCCTCCTTTTACGTCTTCTTCCAGCTTTATATTCACATCTCGATGGAATTAAATTGCTTTTCTCTTTTTTCGAAAACTCTACAATCTTCATAAACACACACATAATTAAGGCTAACATCGCTAAATCGAATATTAACTATGGATTACCGGTATTAAATAAAAAAAAACAACAAATGTAGTTTTAGGTTGGTAATCGTCGTCTTTTTTTCTTAGCTCGAATAAATATTTCAAAAGTTTTCATATAATCAGTGTCGCAGTTCAATAAAGTTCAAAATCGTTTTATAATTAAAAAGAAATGAAATGTCACTCATAACACATTGGTGCTGAATGTTTCAATAACTTCACAGGTCACATGTTTTCAAATAAATGGTATACGGCATGTGATGTTTTACTAGTCGTGATTAAAGGTGCTATGAAGCAGTTTCGTTTCAAATAAATATTCCACTAACAGCTTTGATTTATAACATTGAATTGTGAAATTGTCATAAATACATTTTTTAACCATAATAAATGCACTTTGCGATATATCTTATTGCGCGTTAACAACAAACGCGACGAACCGAGTTCACAGTGTCACTATCGTCAAGTCGTCCGACGTGATATTTTATCTGTCTATTTTTCTCGTTCAACCGGACCTTGGTATTATGTCTATCAAAAAATGAAACACTGTCAAATCTTTTGTCACTTTAATATCGAAATAAATTATTGCTTAAGGGGAAGTTAGGTCAAACAACGATAAATACATAGTTTTTTACAAAGTAACCAAGTCAGTATCTACTTATAATCAATTAAGGACGAGTTTATACAGCTTAGATTAATGTTGTTGAATTATTTTAAGGTCATAGTCATTTTTATATAAAGGACAATGCGTGATTATTAAAAAATGAATGACAAATATATATATATATATATATATATATATATATATATATATATATATATATATATGTATATGTATATATATATATATATATATATATATATATTTGTGTGTGTGTGAGTGTGTGCGTGCGTGCGTGCGTGCGGGTGTGCGTGCGTGTCTGTGTGTGTGAATAAACGATTTATATACGCCTTAAGCAAACATTTTTGGAATAAATCAGACAACAGTTTTGGTCAGTTTGCTATTTGATGAAATTAGTATCGGTTAACGGCCGGAGCAGATGATAATTTAGATATAATTAAGGTAGTTATAGAAAGTATCAATAACATTTTAGATGCGGGATTAATAGACAAAATTTCTGATCAGGGACCAAAAAATCAAGGATTGGCCAAAATATCAAACATTGATTTAAATATATAATAATGTTAAGATTTCCTTTTTTATGATTCGCTCGGTTTACTAAAATATCTTAGAAATAATTGAAATAAATATAATTCATTATAAAAACGTGACATTGTAAAATGGTCCAATATTAAAAAGATAGCGCTAGATATCGATGATTCTCTAAGTTAAAATTATTTCCAAAAATTAGGCATCATGTATATCTAACTAATTATATGTCTATGAAGACAAACTATGCAGCATATATTTAGTATGAGATTAGCAATTGCTTAAAGTTTCAATATGCAAAATGTTTGGAAATTATTATTTATAAATATAAAATTCAAGACGTTTTAGAAACTCTATATCAATTTTAATACGAAATGTTGTGATTGAACCAAACATTTTGAAGTTGTTAAAGGAATAATCCACTTTGTTGCAAATTTTCTTGTGCAAAATTTTTATGAACGCTGGTGGGAACAAGTTTAACTAATAAAATATATACTGTAATAATTGTAAAAATACGAACTCGAATTGACAGCTTTACCAAAATTTTTGAAAATAAATTTCTGCCATTGAGATACGCCAAGAAATATACCACACCACAGAATATGCAATAACATCCATTAATATGTATTGTTCTTCTGTATGTATTTTTTTTATTTTCAGCTCTATAGTAGAGGATATCCGTAAACTATTATTTTAGTGTATGTGAATTATTAAAGTGTATGTGAATTATTATAATCGCTTTTCATGTTTAAATGATTAATTGCGCTAAATTAGTCACTTTTAATTACAAAAATATTATAAGATCAGTTGATTGTGTAAGGAACATATGCAAAACAGCGGATATCGTAGCACTTCAGGAAACATGGCTATTGCCACACGATATTCCGTTCCTAGGCAGCATCAGCGATGAGTTTGCGTACACGGGCAAGTCTGCCGTAGACACCTCGGAGGGTGTGCTCCGTGGCCGACCGTACGGAGGTGTGGCAGTGTTGTGGAGGAAGTATGCGTTTCCATCAGTGTCACTGTTACCGTGTACTAGTGATCGCGTAGCGGCTGTTAAGATTGACATCGGTGATCGTTCTATGATAATTATATCAGTGTACATACCTACGGATTCGAGAGAAAATCTAATTGAGTTTACGGAATGTCTAGGCGAGGTAAATTCCATAATTGAGAATAGTGATGTGGAATCTGTGTATGTGATGGGGGATTTCAACGCACATCCGGGTGAGTTATTTACTAATCAGCTCTTATACTTTTGTGTGGAACAATCCTTGACATGTGTTGATATCGATGTGTTAGCGAGCGACTCGCATACCTTTGTCAGTGAAGCACACGGGTGTTGCCGGTGGCTCGATCACTGTGTGGTCACAGGCGTGGCGCGTGAGAATATTGATCGCGTGACTATATTATATGACACTTATTGGTCTGATCATTATCCGATGCAGTAAACGTGTAATATAAATTTAGTTAAGCCCAAGATTGTATCTAATTGTAATAATTTTTATAAAAATGAAATAATATGGGGGGAGAGGCAGACTGATCAAATTGAATTGTAGCCGAATATAGACCTCCCAGCCGACCTTGCAACTTGTACGTGTACTAATAAAATGTGTAATTGTGAAATTCATAAGTTATTAATCAATGATTTTTATAACAACCTAGTGTATATTTCAAGTGAGGGAGCAAAGCAGTCTTATACTGTGAAGGCGATACCCGGTAGGGGTAAACGCATAATAGGGTGGAACAAGTATTTGAGGGAGGCTCACGGGAAGGCTCGGCAATGTTATCAAAATTGGTTATTGTATGGGAAACCAGGCAGTGGCTGGGTATATAGTGAGATGGTTGAGTCTAGACGATTATTTAAGGCAAAATTAAAACGGTGTCAAAATAATCAACAACAAATTAAGATGGATATAATAGCACATCACGACAAAAATAACTTCTCTAAATTTTGGAAAACAACAAACAAGTTGAACCTTAAGCCCAGCCGGCCCGTGAATGTTGACGATGTGTAGGACCCCTCTGCAATAGCGGAATTGTTTCGTCAGCGATTTTGTGTGAAAGCCTCTAGTGAGTATGCGCAACCGGGGTCACCGACCGTGTGTGCTGGGGGGACTGTGCCTGGGGACATTAACGTAAGCTTCACAGAGAAAGATATAGCCTCAGTGATTAAATCAATGAAAAGAGGTAAGTCACCAGGTTATGACAGCCTTAGCATCGAGCACCTTCGGAATGCTGGAGAGCACTTGCCTAGAATCCTAGCATTATTATATAATATGTGTGTTAGCCACGCCTACCTACCCGAAAAGCTAATGTATACAATTGTTGTACCCATTGTAAAAACAGGACAGGGGATGTCTCGGACGGTTCAAACTACACGCCTATCTCATTAGCTACGGTTATTGCGAAGGTGCTGGATGGTCTGCTTGATGGTCACTTAACAAGGAGTATACAACTGCACGATGGTCAGTTCGGCTTTCGGGCGGGCCTATCCACTGAAAGTGCCATTCTGTGTCTCAAGCAGACTGTGCAGTACTACACCAAGCGTAAAACACCAGTGTATGCCAGCTTCCTGGACCTGTCCCGGGCATTCGATATGGTTTCGTACGACTTGCTATGGGCCAAGTTGCGAAATGACACTAGTTTGCCTCCTGAAATTATATCTATGTTTGAGTACTGGTACAATAATAAAAAAAACACAGTGAGGTGGGCGGATAGTGAGTCGGACGAATATGGTCTTGAGTGCGGGTTGCGTCAGGGGGGTTGACCTCACCCAAACTGTTTAATATATATGTAAACGGGTTGATTGGAGAGCTGAGCAGTACCGGAATCGGATGTCATATAGACGGAGTGTGCGTTAATAACATCAGCTACGCGGACGACATGGGCTGCTCAGCCCTTCTATCGGCGCGTTACGCAAGCTGCTACGTATATGTGAACTGTACGCGGAGGATAACGGACTCCGATACAATGTAAAAAAAAGTGTGTTTATGATTTTTAGAGTACCCAAAAAACCATATCCAGGTCACTCGGTAGCCCTCTATGACACATCTTTAAATAGAGTCACTCATTTTAAATATCTGGGTCATTGGGTCAATGAAGACCTCAAAGACGACATGGATATGGACAGGGAACGCAGGGCGTTGACTGTGCGCTGCAATATGTTGGCTCGAAGATTTGCACGATGCACGGGACCAGTAAAGATTACACTGTTTAGGGCATTCTGCCAGACTTTCTACTCGTGCAGTTTGTGGGTTGATTATACGGCGATATATCGGCGGGCATTTGACGCCCTGCGGGTACAATATAATAACGCGTTCAGGGTCTTGATGGGGCTTCCGTGGCACTGCAGTGCCAGTGGTATGTTTGCGCAGGCGCGCGTGGACGACTTTCACGCTATAATGCGCAAGCGCAGTGCGTCCATGATGGCGAGGGTGCCGGGAAGCTCCAGCAATATGCTGGTCACGTGCGCGGGCCGACTGCCTCTTTTGACACACTGGATAGGCCTACATGCGCCATTATGATTTAAGTTAAATGAAGTTGTGATTGAGTTAATTAAATTAATTGATTTTATTACTATTTTACTTTGAATTTGATTTGAGTAGTTTTTGACTTGTTTTATTTAATTTGACCTGACTTAAGTAATTTAATTTGGCGTAGTTTGATACAGTTTAATTTTATCTGATTTAATTGACTTAATTTATTATGATTTAATTTGTATTAATTTAAATTTTTTTTACTGCAATTGGGTGTGACTCCATTTAGTATTGATTTTATTTTATTGCATATTTTATGATTTATTAATGATGTAATTATTCACTATTTATACTAACATTAGATTAAGAATATTGTTACCTATTAACACAATTGTATGGACTATGTCTGAAATAATATCTTATTATTATTATTATTATTATTAAAGACCCAGCGCTGTAAGCTTCCTGATTATTATCTATCTGAACAACGCTAAAGTCTGAGAAACCTAGGGGCATGCTTTTGAAGTCACTTGAGAATCCAAATATATTTTTGAAGTAATACCTTTTAGAATACTATAATTGTAAAACCTCCGATACATGTCTTGTAAAATTTTAGTTATTTCATAGTTCTAATTGAAATTTATGAGAATGAAAATATACTTAATATACTTTAACAGGTTTTCAAATTTAAAGCATTTGAATTGAAAGTTGTGTCATAATGCCATCTGTAGGTGATAATTCTTCCTAAAAAGCGCCATCTACCTTAGCGATGGTACTAATCGAAGCGCCACTTGGTGCGTCAGCTTCCTGTTGTCCATACAAAATTACGACCAGTTTTAGTATGGGTTAGTATGCGGAGTGTCCATTCTGTACTCTACGCCCTGTGTATTAATTACACTTAGTATGTCGAAAATATTTATAGAATAAATCTAGTCGAAATATTGGAAAATATTTATAGAATAAATCTAGTACAAATATTGGAAAATATTTATAGAATAAATTATATTATCTATGCGCTTCCGCTATTTGTGTAAATGGTGTCAACGGTATACGTTCTAAGTGGAAATTACACGATTGATTAAACAAGTTGATATAAATCTATACATTAGATGTATCACAATTAATTAATCAAAAATTAAATATCGGAATTTTGAACTGCTAAATAATACGATAGACGAAAATAACATTTTTGGAATCCTTACGAGCCTCTCTTTCAGTTGATATCCCACACGATACAAAAAAATGAAAAGAAAAACTCTTTTTCGGGTACTTTATTTGATCCCTCTAATACTTCGATATTAATAATTTCGAGTTTTAACCATTGAAAAATATTAGTATGCTTTATAACACAGATTTAAAATTTCAAAGATTAGATTGTCAAATTTTAAGTTTCTGTGTCAAACGGTTTCTGAGAAAAACAATTGCGAAAAAGGGTGAGCGGTGGGTTTGTCGTTAGTCAAAATACAAAAATTATATGAAAATACACACTACAGTAGGAAGTATACAAGAGTACAGTTAGCAATTTGTATAAAAATATGAACAAATCGAAACTAATTTCCGATAATCTACACACCAGAGTAGCAAATAAAGCGTAGCCATAGAATATAACATTGATTGCGTAACGCATAATAATATCTATGTGAGCCAACTAGTATTTACTCCATTACAATGCGATGCGCAGACGAAGACGTCAATACGCATCGCGGAGACGTACGTACACCTACAGTCTTCGCATAAAATAATTGAAAGTGAGGTTTAGCTGGCAGTGAGCGCGACTGGCTGCACGATCGATATATCGATATGGGGGCGAGTGTGAAGCCCGACGACGCTTTTAGAGAGCAATGCAGCAGCCGCTCGTAGAGTCAATGTAAACATTCGTAATGCAGCTCGGTTACTATCTGATTATCGATTTAAGACTATTTCATTTGGAAGATCGATGACCTAAGCACGAATAAGCTATATTTAGGCAGCCATGAAGCGAAGACTGTTACTTCCTTCTGCATTCCGTGCGCTTTAAATTCTTACGCTTCTATAGGAATGTTTTAATAAAAAGCCATTTGGATTATTTGCTTTTAATACACACTTAATGTAAGATGTTTATATTATCTTAATATTTTTATCAAAATATATATTTAATTGCGCAATATGAAGTGTGCATGTTTAATGAGCGGACATCAAAGTAGATTTCTGATTTAAGGTCATCTGCAGGCGATTCGTGCTTATTAATTTATATTATTATGATATAAAAACATATTTCCAATGAGTATTTTACAATAATGAATCTTTTTTTATACAATTTACAATTTTTACACAAATTACATTTCCTTGTATTTTATACGAAATCTCATCTAGTTAATGTTTGTTATTGTTATGATTACAGCTTAAAAACAGTTTCTTCGTTCTTTCAATGAAATTAATTAAATGCTTATATATATATATATATATAATAGAAATACTTATTTGTATATAGATCATACGTGGACAAGGCAACATATGTTGTAGAGAAATTGTAACCGTAAAGTCGCAAATAAGCCAAAGGATATAAACACTGTTACGCACTCACTTCAAAGGAAATGTGATTTATTAGTTACATTGGATGTGACCTACAACTTTAAATAGAAGTATTTAATATATGAAAATTCTTTAACATGACAAATATTATTATTTACTACTTTGAGAGCAGAACTAATTTTTACTTAAACTTTTAAAACGCAAGGCCGAGAGCTTTTAAAAATCATGTCACAAATAAAAAAGAGCGAAAATACACAATCCAAAAATTAAAAACACACGTAATTAAATAAAGCTTCAAGCACCTTTTATCCAGACATTATAATAGACTGTCGTCGGTTTAACGCTAGTTTAGCGATTATGATATTAATAAAAAAATGTTAACTTTATTGGCGAGCCATTTGTCAACTAGCAGCGTTCTGCGGTTACTGCAGGCGCGAAGTGGATAGAGCGAGCGCGTAAAAATATCCTTACAAGCGTCCATCCATTTTGTTGTTAGTTTATTATTAGAGAACGTTGCTTCAGATTTTATTGTTGTGCAGGCAGGAATGCATGGATTATGTGACATATCACATAATCCACCTCACATAATTCACCGCATGTTCACCGTTACAACAAATGTAACAGATTTAAGTGCACTGTTATATGCTGAGACCGCATTCGTTCGTTCTTCGTCAAATGGAACTTCGAGAATATTCTTATAGGATGTTGCGTAACGCGCACTTTGTGGGATTCGATGGTTTTGGTAATATGTCAAGAAGACGCGTTCGAACATTTCTTCGTGTCCTTTCACTTAGACTAGTTACATTATCCAAAATCACTTAGTTACATTTCCAAAATAGACGTCATGCTTGTGGTTGACGATGACTAATTGTTTTTAGTTTAACATGATCGCAAACAACCATTTGTGAAATATTACTAACTTCTATTTCACTTGGATTTAATGAAATAAAAATATAATTCTGAAATATTGAATATATTTGGCGTTAATTTTGTAATTTGGTGAAGAACTTAAAGAAAGTAGAAATAATACTAATTAGGTCAATCGTGTGTAATCCTGAAGTAAACTATACTTTAAAATAATTATGAAAGACCAATAAGTTAATCTATTTTTTATATGTACAGAAATAGCCTACCAAAGGATATGGTAATTAAAGTGAAGTATGAAGTCATGGAAATCTTGGAATGTTTTCATCTATAACCAAATAAACTCAAAAACATACAAGTTTTAGAAAAAAGTAGCCATTATATTATTTTAGCAAGTCGAGTTTTTCGAAAAGCATGCATATGAAAATTCAACGTCTAAAAGACTTGCGGCTTCCCTGAAAGCTCGGCTCCAAGCTGCCGAATTATAGCAACAAAGGTTTAGTGACAGCTTAAACGCTTAACAGATGATAGTATTGTAATTTTAGCAGTAATTTAGGAGACGACGTCGTGAGTTTAGAAATGTAAAATAGTCTATTATGGTTTTAGGCTAAATATTTTTCACTTGTGACGTCGCTGTTCATTCACCAGGTAAGATTGAGAACAAACATAAGCGATAAACAATGAACACGAACCCGACATTAGGGTAAATAAATTGCGGTAATTATATAGAAATTGAGTTATTTATTGCAAGAGTTTAATTTTAACTTAGCAACACATCAAACATTGAGGAGCAATTCAGTACAAGAGATGTAAAAGAGAAAGGAATATTAAAGTTATGGCTGATTAAGTTTGCATTTGCACCGTACCTTTAACATCGTGCAGTATTGTTTGCGACAAGTATTACGGAGTGTTGCATTAGTTTTTTTTTATTTATTTCATTAGTGCAAATAGTCGTTTGTGTTATTTAATTTGTTTTTTCTGGCACGTGTCTAAGGTGGAGGGCATGCATTATTTAGTCTTTCTTAGCCATTTAGACCAACAAGACAACTATCAGAAAAACGCAAATTATGCCCTTAAATAAAAAAAAAATTGAAAGAAAATTATTACAATAGTATTACGTAATATATATTTATGTACATTGCATATAATAATTACCTGCTACATACGCTTGGTAGTAGAGACGCAAGAATTTTAAATAAAAATCTTTCTGTAAAATTTACTTTTTATTGCTTACAATAAATCAACCAGAAGGGGTCGATTTATTGCAGACTGAAATGAAAATTAACCAAGTCTTTTAACCCCAAATGACTCGTGGTAGTTATTTATAAACAATAATGTAAACTATGTAATGCCAACCTAAAGAGAGCAAAATAATTATTTGGTATTAAAGTCTTAAATTGTCATTTTTCGTTCATAACTCATGTATATGAGTTGATGATGTATAAGAGTTACAAGATTAAAAATATCATATCGATCATTTCAAAAAACGATTGCCTTTTCAAGAAATCGCTTTTAAATTAACTTAAAGGTTAGTAAAATGTTAACCAATATTACTGCCTTATAAGAGTGCTTCATAAAGTAAAGAGATGTTCAGTAAGTTATCTTATGTATTATCAGATTTAAAATATCAGACTAAAGGGAAAGACACCATCTTATCATTTGGTGCTTCAAAGTAGATTATACGATTTTATTTTGTTAGGTGCAGTAAACTACTTTACATAGTCGTACCAAATATTATAGTTTCACATAATGATAGAGTTACGCAAGTAACGTAATTAGTATAAGATTAGCATGAAGCTTTTTCATATTGGGTGTCCGGAGATGAATAAAATGGTTAAAGAAAGTATTAACTTCGAAATATCTCCCACAGCGTCGTTACGTCATTTATGCCTATAAGAAACAACGCAATGCTGTAATTTGTTATATTTGACATTGGTAGTCTTTCAACGTTAAAGAGGTTTATGGGGACGTTATGCTCGATTATGTAATCAAGTTATTTGCGTATCTTTAGTCGAACTAAGAAATTTAAATACTTGGATTTTTTTTCAAACTCGAACGGTTGAAAAATACAAACATTACCAGCTTTTAACAACACAAAGAATTGAAACAGGTGAATAAATACGTATAAATACATCTTTACTCTATTCCTCTTGTAAATGAGTCCCGGGTTAGCAGTAAAGTACTGGAGTTTGAACTTCGAAGTACTGCGTTAAAAACTAGGAAAGTCTTTTTAGACTAATATAAAATAAAATAATTCTATAGTCTAAATTCTGATATTAAACGTAGTTAAGATTAAATAAATTCGTTAATTTTTTAAACAATTCAAGCCATGAGTACATTTGATTGCATATGACGTTCGCAACATTAAATATCCGGTCCAAGGAGCCACACAGGATTTTTACTTGCAAAATCTGTAATATAAGTACTGGCAAAATGATGTAATTGGATTAGTCTAACAATAATTCTTAATAATTTCTTTGATTTAAGATAATATTGACCTTAGAATATACTTTATTTTTACTGTTATGTAGAAATCGAGAAAAGTTAGTTTAGTATTTTTTTGCTTCAACTTAACAAACTTTTGCTTCAACTTTACATACACGTTCATAAACCGCGTTCAATAAAATACTGATAGGTAAACACATGTTATTAGATAAAAAGATAGAAACAAAAATAACGGTGTGATATATATCGCTATTGTTGCTTCTTATTTATGACATTTTATCGAATTGCACGATGCTTTGGAATCTTTTAATTTTTTTTTGTTTTTAATTCTAACGAATAATGGCAGTTTAAATAAAGATTTATTAAATGATAAAAAGGAACTTTTGATGGATGATCGCTCTTATTCAGCGAGAATCTCACGAGCATGCGGAAACCGTCTTCACCGTTAGTGACGGTCTGACAACGTAAAAAATAAGC
The DNA here is from genome assembly GCA_039881145.1 of Druceiella hillmani. Lineage (NCBI taxonomy): Eukaryota > Metazoa > Arthropoda > Insecta > Lepidoptera > Hepialidae > Druceiella > Druceiella hillmani. Next base: position 43,736,922 of record JAYKKI010000012.1, on the reverse strand, counting down.
CCAGCCATGAAAGGGGCCTACTTTCATGTTCCACAGTCGTGTCACGACGAGTCGAGCAGCGTGCTTGTTAGTCGAGAAGGGAACTGTGGCAAGTTCCAGGTGAAGTCACGGTGGTGGACACGTTGTCTGTAAGTATTAACAGATTAAACGCGAAGGAACCAGCTGTTTATAACTTAATAAATTTTTAATTTGCAGTGGTGAAATCCGGAATTGTAAAGTACGAACTTTACTGAACAAAAAACAATATGAGTAATAAATAGGCAGTACAACGTTTCTACTAGTACTCTATATCCTACTTGTCTTTGAAATGTGCCCTCTTTAAACTGCCCCTGTTTTGTGTAATATCGTATGAATAAAGTGGGAATATAAATTCTATAAGATATTTCGTGGTTGGTAAAATTGATTTCGGGTGAGTGTAGGTAATATGGCGTTTATTTATATTTTTGCCATAAAATGTACGGTTTCTTACAATAAAAAAACATTTTTTTTGTTTTAAAATTATGATTTCTTATTCAGTTTCAACGTTCCATGTTCCTTTTAAACTTAATTCTTCATATAAAATATAAAAATAATTTAGAATTTGTACGTTTGCCGCAATATAATGGTGATACATTTTGATTCTTTGCTGTTATATAATTTATAATTTTATTTCGATTATCTATTTTTATTGAAAAATATAATAAGTTACTCCAAATATCGTCGTTGGTGATATCATAAAGGTTAATACAATTATGCGCTTTTTTATCATCAATATGAAATATGTATTAGAAAATGACTCAGCAAATTAAAACTTTCAGAAATGCGCTACGATAAAAGGATTAATAGAAAATGATATTGATACAGTTAATAAAATATTTGTTCGTGGTTTCACTCGCGTTCTCCGATTGTGGCGTGTATACGAAGTTCATTCGTCACTGCTCACCACTATGTTGATAAGATAACCACAGTGTTAAATAAACAAAAAGAATTTGTTTAGTGGAAATCAAGTTTGTTGTAAACATATATAAGCTATATTCATATAAATATCACTATTTTTATTTTATCTAAGGTTAAAATGCAAACTATACTAAGCCATCTATTGTGTTTTATCCACGCTATTTTCATGTTAAAATAATCAAAAAACAATTTTCATATGAATTGTCGTTATTTATGATAACAATATAAATACTTCATTATTTTCGGTTAGCCTATAAATTTATATAATTCTTCTACAGTAATTAAGATGCACTTTAGCATATTTCTATATTTTTTACAATAATAAAAAAAAATAAATCTGTATGTATTGTAACGCCATTAGAAACATAAATCGGTTTCTTCAACTTTAAATAATAAAATTGCGGATTTGCGCTTGGTAGCCTGTCGATAGCGTATTGGGGTAACTAAAGATACTTACTACTACTTATGTTTAATATGTTTCTTTTAAATAGGATAAGGGTCGTGTGAAGTAGCACAATTTTATACACGATTTAGCTTATTGAATTCGTTGTTCCTTCTGATGTTAATTATCATCTAGATATTTATATATCATAGTAATTTTCACAAGGAAGAACGCTCATTACAAAATATATTTCCATGGCGATGCACCTGTGAGTTGATTTAACTTAATAAATGTTCACAACTTACCCAACATGATTGCTATTTTATCCTTCTCAACTGCCATCGATGTCTTCGTTCATTGTAGATCCTGAAGGATATAAATATATTTTTTATTTGTCTCTACTAGAATATTTACAATGTCGAATTCAATTAAGAGATATACAATGTTAATATAAACGTTTTAGACACGATAAGATCAGTATTAGTAAATCACGTATATATTATAATACAATAAAACGAAATACGATAAAGCGAGTTACAAATATATAAGAATAATATTACAGAATTGTTTAATGATTTTATTATCGTCAAACATTTCGAGTAGGTTCGGTGATCAATCGAAATAACAGCGTTTTTTTATGTCATAAACTACTCCGAAGCAGAATAATAATCTAGTAATGATTTCAATTAAATATTTTAATGTCAATCGGAAAACGTCAAATTGAAACTAAAGAAGTGATCATTTTATTGTGTTAATTAATTTTTTCGTCACAAGTGTGGGTGATGTAAAGATTAAATAATCTTTACATCACAATGCAAATTAATACCTAATTATGCCGCCTGGAAAAGGAAAGAAAATCTCTGTAGATATTGTTCATGCCTTTTTTAATCTAGTTTTTAATAAGTAGGTTTACAATTTCAGTTACATTTTCCCTATGAATGATTTTAATGAAAATTTTCAACGCCATTGCTGCGTCGTTTCACAGTAGATATAATATAAGATCGAATCCTTTCTTGAAAATCATTGCGCAATAAAGAGAAAATATTTTTGATAATGATTTCATGTGGTCGTACGATAACCTTACGATTGCCGGCTCTATATTATAAGCAGTAACCAACCCTAAACGTACACCAGTATAGTTGAGTAATGTAAGTGTGAGTGGAATAATGACAATCGATATAAAATTATAAAGTTATCATTAACTATATTCATTAAGGTGGGCGAAAGAACGTTTTCGGATATGTAATAATACGTCGATTCCATAGAGTACGATAATGAAGGGCCCAGTTATCGAATTGACATTATTTTTTCACCCAACAATTATGTATTCACAATAAGCTCACCTTGTAACTACACTGATGCATGGTTTCGTAAAGTTGAAACGGCCTTATGTATGGAACACTATTCACATCATTATAAAAAACGGAAGTTTTATTTTATTTACGTGCACACAAACAACATTGTATATATTTATAGAATATATCACGCGGTTAGAATTTTTTAAACACAACAATTACTTAGTATTTACATGTGCACTTGCGGGACTTGAACGTTTTATATTTCCGTTAGGGTGCCGAGTAAACGCCATGAGAAGTTATTTGCGAGAAAGTAAGGCGAGCTCGTACAGCATGGCGGTTCACATTGTGTAAAATCGTTGCGCGTTATTGGAAACCACCCCGACGGAAATACACGAGCACTCACGAACTGCCCGTCGAGCGCTTATGTGACGTAGAGCCAGGGGTGGACCTGGGGAAAACCGTACTTGTTTATCGATGGACGACTATTAAAATACCAAAATATTTCTTTCGAACGGAAACAGACCCTAACGATATATTTTTAAGCCATGTGCTATAGGAGGTAAAGAAAAAATTTGTAATTAAATTCTATGAACTATTTTATTTTTCTGTGAATTTACAATAAATTTTATTATTAAGACGATAATTGTGCTTTTTCAAGCTTAAAAATGTTATTCACTTTAAAGCAATTTTTAGGGGTATACACTAATTAAAAAAAAAGTGACATGAAATATTTTTAGGTTCAGAGGAAGTTAGGAGAGGAGACTTAATAATTTAGGTATAATAATATTCCGGAAGGTTAATACGTATAGAAATATATAGATATTTTAAAACATATGCAAGACAAATTCTCGGTTATTCAAAAGTCATCAAGATTTTGCACAAAGCCAATTAAAGGTATCGAAAGTAATAATACAGTCATTATTAAATATAAACAATACGTGGGAAAAATATAATTTATGTTTATATCATAATGTTAAAGATGCACCACTGGCACGAGACGATACCCCTTCCTTGCGTGCGGCGGCGCGCGCCTGCGCCCTCCGTCTGCGCCGGCAATCACTACCCGCGCTGCTCGTGCCGGCCGCGCAACAGCGCCAATTCATCATACCGCCTAACGATGTGGCAAGAAGAAACGAATAAACAGCGAATCCAAAGCTTTCACATCGTTAAGTTTAGCGTGTAGCGATTACTTGCTATAGCTTAATAGTCTGAAGGTTTCCAAAGGATAATATTATGGAAGGAGAGAATGAAATCCGTGATTTGTGATATTTGAGGAAAATTTTGTTATTTGTAAATTCCATCAATGAACTAGGATGTGTAAAGTGTTATTACAAATCTGGGGAGGAATCTGAAAGAATTTGTTTTTATTGTTAACGAGATCTCTTCGTTTCATATTAATAAGGTAACTGTAACATTATTGCTAACCTTCAATTAGCCTCATACAATCTGTACGGTACCGCCGTCATTTCGAAGAATTTTGTGACAAGGAACACAAATACATAGGATACGTGAAAAAGGGTCGGTGGCATCCGTTTAAATTTATATAAGTATTCCACTTACATAAATATACATGTACGCAATATATACACATATAAAATATGGTCTTATCCTCTTACAATATCCACAGTTGCACAGAGACAAAAACGTATAAGTTGTCGGAATATGCGCCGTCGAAGACTAAACACATTTTCGGCCTTTAAATCTGTTGTTTTACTTATGTGGACATATAATTTTGGGTATGTGAAAATTGTTTCGTAACTACGATTAACTTTCATGGATACGTAAGAAAATAATGAAAATATAATTAATTAGTATGTTAGACAAGCTGATAGCTTAAAATTATCGAAAGAAATAAAGTGGAAACTCGAATTAACATTTTATTCCGTACTTGCGGTTATCAGGCATGTGTTTAGATATAGTTCATTGAACCACGCTAGAGTCGTGAAGTTGGGGAAAAAATAAAGTTAGTAACAAATTTTTGAGACAACTTTTCTTAGAATTTTTTACGAGCTAAATAAGTAATACATGTGGCGTCTGGGATTCCTCAGCTTACTTTTAAACAAATATTTTTAGAAAACGATATTTTGTTTTGAATCGAGTAAAGAAGTTTGTTAGGAGATAATATAGAACTAGCTTGGGCAATCGAGAACTTAAACATGGCAAATTACATAAAAAATTGGAATCTCTTATTTTTTTCTTTTTTCTTTAAATTTTGTGTTTGAAAATGTAATAGACACACAAATATGAAGAAAATTCTATAGTATTTTAATATGCTGTTTAGACAAGAAATTGTTAACTTAATTTTTGTTGCATTATGTTAACAGTTTTCTAAAAGAATGATAGATCGATTACACGGATGTCCTAATAATTTGAAATATATAATTAAAATAGAGGAGAATTGTATATAAAAAAATACTACGGTAAAGGGTATGAATTAAGGCTGTGAACTCAATGCAGACTTTGCATGAAATTTATTAAAAAATATGCGACGTGATGTTGATTGAAATAATTCCTCGATGTCTGATAATTAATTTTTTAATCAACTGGCAAATCCTCTAATTCATCACATATATCACGTGAATTTATATGTAATATTTCAATTTGACAACAAACCCTAATATTATAGTGACACTAATGCAATAAGGAGTGAAGTAAGACAATTTGATGAATTACCGTAATGAGGAAAAGTTATGTCTTGAAAGATGTTAGATTTATAGAGCATACAATTCAATGTTACTTTTTCTAAAATTGTAAGATACATTCGTTAACAAGCAGCAAATATATTGTAAAAGTTCAAAAATTATATTTACCGATACAAAATGCACACAAAACTTTATTTTTATTAACATGCCACACATTTATTTATTACGATTTCTTTGATAAGAAATTCATCTTCACAATTCACCGCACACTATACAGCCAATGTTTGAAACCGAACTTGGTTACACTTATTTAACAAATATTTATCCATTTATTTCACTTAACACTTGCATAATCTTCAATTTTCAGCGAAACTTAAAAGCTTTTAGCACGGACACCAATTGGCCAGAGTAATTATTAGCCGAGTTGTAAATAATATGCGAGGTATTTTTCGAATGCGCCACACATACCTAATGTATTTTTAGTCAACTCAAGTCGCGGCGACACCGTGCCGTCTACGTGTGGGTGAATACATTCATTATGTATGATCATTACGTTTTGCATATTAGGACCGTATATAAGTAATTGAACCATTGTGAACCTGTTGATTTTGACGACGCACCATCATTTTGATTTCAATAATTATGATGAGCTTTCCGTCCATTAAAATTACAATTCTGAGAATATAAATAGTAATGTTTGGAGACCTAGGCCAAGTCGGAGCGCACTGCACTATCACTAGCCATATTTTCTTTTTTTCAAATCTTATGTCCTCTTAGTGGGGTAAAGTGTATCAACGGTGCTTCGCAACGCTGGTCGGTCCTGTACATCACGAATTTACCGTGCTCCAAATCTTGTCGATGCTCTTTAGTCCATCAGTACAGTCCGTCCCCAGGTCAGCTTCGGACGGCCACGTTTACTTCTCCTTTGAGGGTTCCAATCCGAGACATGTTTTGGAGATATGGACGTGTTCCCTTCTGACCGTGTGGCAAACCCTGTTCCATTTGTGATGTCTTATTTAGTGCTCAATAAAAACTTCCTCGCCGCTTTCTAGCATGTATGATACCCATATAGTAGAACGGTTTTGACGTTGCACAGGCATATAAATGCCGGGGTTGCACACCGGAGATGGAGTTGCGCGTTGGTTGCCCTAGCTTTGATGATTCGTGACGCGATGTCCAGTTTCACCCGTCTCTGACATATTTTAACTGATCACGCGCTATCTATTGAAAGAAGGTAATGTATGATTCAAAATGTGTAAAAGTAAACGTCAAAATAATAAACTTATTATATATATATATATATATATATATATATATATATATATATATATATATATATATATACACGTATGTATATACACACACAAATGTATAATTAAAGAAGTTTTACAGTACATTATGTGAGAAACTTAATTAATAATTAATAAATTCATGAATTTAGATATAAATTTACGTATTTCGTGCTATAAATATAACATGTAGATAAATAATATAACATGAAGTGGACATGATAATATATTACTGTGCAATTTTTTTTTCGTATTGAAAACAATTGTTGATAACCCAAATATAGAATTGCAATAATTTATTAGAATTAATATAAGTTAATTTTTATTGTTTAAAATAATATAACTTATAGGTGATATTGAAATCGACAACGGTGTTGGGAAGATCATTTGTTCTGAATCTGTTAGGATATTGTACCCTAATGGAGTAAAAAAATAAAACAATGGTTCTTGGTTAAATTAAATGAGAAAAATTAAGGCCTAAAACGAATATTAAAACTTTCGTGTTTAATATCTCGTACTCGAGACCCGATCATGTTTAGTTTATGCATAGTTTGGAGAAAACATTTTAAACATTAATTTTTTTAAATATTTCCCATTTTATCTTTCTGCCTTTAACTTCCAATAATCTTACCTTGAAACAGTTTAAATAATAATATCCATGTTTTTATTCGGATACACTTTTAGAATCGTGAGATTATATTTCGTTATTCTAAACAAACAAACACTATATTTCGTTATTCTCATTCTCGTACGGGGCTTTTTGTTAAGAATCAATCGCAGTAGTATTCTGGTCTGCGACTGACTAACGTAACCCTAGACGAGCCCACTACACATTATCGAGATATTTAAATGGACCCGAGTACAACGAAAAAAATTAATTATCTAGTAAGAAGTACGAAGTCAATTATCAGTATTTGTTAGAACTTTGTGGATATTATTTGCTTAATAGTTAATGACTATATTATCCGGTTCTTTTTATTTTTCTTGTAGGCCATATCGTTTAAATTAGTGAATCTGAATCGCTCATCACTAGAAAATTTTTTTTTATATATTTTTTGAAGGAATAATTTAGTTGACGGTATCATTCAATTCACAGACACGACCGTTCGGGCGATTTTAGTAGCCTGTGTGGTCCACACATGCAAACATGCCAGATTAGTTTAGATACATCATTCTTACTTATAATTATATTATCATAGATAATATAAAAAGTGAAAGTGTTTGTTCTTTAAAACAATTTAATAAAGTTGAATTCTATTCCGGAGTAACTGAGGTTTACGCTTCATTTATTTTAAATTCGAAGAAGTAAACAGAAGTTCTTTTTATGGATCGGTAGTGACATGTCGGCTGCCAAGCCTATTTAATATTTCACATTGAAATATAAAGTTACCTTTGCGGATTCAAGTGTAAACTAATTTAACAATATTGAAAGGGAAAACAAACGTGGCGCCATCTATAATAATTATAAAAGTAAACTTTTATCCAGCAAATACGCTTTGTGTTTAAATTTCAAATTACCATATTTTTTTCAATCGAACAAAGCCTTCACAAACACAACAAAGGTTCCACAAAAAGGATATCTTTGTGGTCAGTTCAATTTATTATCTCTTTTAAAACTATTTTTTTTGCAAATATCTTCGATGTGTAGACATGTCAGTTCTATAGGTTTAGTATATGAATTGAATAATATGTTGCTTTTTTGAGATTTCACCATTTCGGTTTTTCAAAGACTCGTTTCAACACCAATTTCCTTTTAAATATGTTATATAGTTGTAAGTCGGTTTTACAGAAGAAATATTTTCTTTCGTAAAATAAATACCACTGACTTGCGTTTATTTAGGCCAATAATGAATTCAATTGAATTATTAAGGTTTATTGTATTATCGTGTCTGCAGATAAGAAAGTAGTAGAAAGTAGCGGAGTTGTGTATCGCCTAATCACAATCTGGTTCCCAGCTAGTTTTAACAATAGATTCACATTACCGAAGTGACAATGTATTATACGTTCACAATGAGAATACAAGTGTAAACATGTGACGTGCTTACCGATGAACGTGTGGGATATGAACAATGGATTGCTATTTCGAAAGTGTATTTAAAATGTTTTGGAGAATTATGACTAATTGTATTTTATTACATATGAATTGTAGAATTATGACAAATTGTATTTTATTTCATATGAATTGTAGAACAACACCCAAGCGACTGAATTTTATAGTATAAGGATTTACGTTGGTCCTTTTTCCCATTTTAATAAGTAAATATGTAAATTTTATTTGTTACTATTTCGATTCGCCTTATTTGTTCGTATTCCATTGAAGAATTAATATTTATCTTTTCCTTTTTAACCTACTTCAAATAAGGAGGTTTTTTTATTTAGTTTGCATTTATTTTTTAAACGTAGTTTTGAATAGCAACACCAACATAGTCGCTGTGGAATCGTGTTGTTATCAAAGATTAAATCTGGGGTGTAGAAACTCGAGTTTCGAATTTCGAACTCAACAAAGTCATAAGCTTGAAAAAAGTGCACACATAGTACATCAAATTGAGCAGATCGCGTGCGGTTGCATTATGTAGTTACGCTATAGATTTCTTCGCAGTTACAATGCCTAATAACTTGCTCATAAGAGTCTCAATTGTTTTTATACTGTCCTAGAATGTACACGAGGTACCTTAAAAACATTTCAGTATACTTCCGAACTTCGTGTTGAATGCATTTAATCGCTCATAAAATTTAGTTTGTAGTTACTTTTAAGCAGTGTTTTTGTAATATCTAAAATAATCCCGACAAGATAGACAAGAGATAGTTCAAAAATAATCCTACATATTCAGAAAAACGGCAATATATTAGCTATGTTTGCAAGTATACCAGGCGATGGAGTTTGGAGATGAGAAACAATGACAGTTTTAAACCGCTAGATGGAACGTGGTAAGTAAGGTTTACGCAATTTCATATGAATTCATTGTATTTTGAAAAGTTCATTTATTATATTGTTATTTTCTTAGAAAACATTTGAAATTTTTCATAACAAACACACTAATGCTAATGATGTAGAAAATTTTAATGAAATTTCTATGGTTTAAGAGTATCTGTTACTTCGTTATAGCCTCATAGTTTTTCATAATTTTAAACTTAACCACACGAAATGTCGGAGATAGATGTTTCAGATAAAAATCTAGATACCAAAATTAATAAAAATTTGTTTAAATCATACCTCTTCATATCTGCAAAATGGGAATGAACAATTGTCCACACCTATTAGACGGATGGTGACATTAGATACAGTGTAAGAAAATTACGGTTCATAAACAATTTTTGTGTTGTTAACTTAAAAGTGGTTTGTAATATGTCAGCATTTGACATCAGTGCAAAAACAAAGTTTAAAAAAACACTATAAACTGGAAACACTATGTTCATTTAAAATCTTCTGCTAGAAATTTCCGGTATGTTGCTTTAATAAGATTGTTTTGCCGAATTACTGCGGAACTCGTGTTCGGTCATGCGCTTGAGCGGTTTTAAAACATTTTTCTTGCTATTAAGTATTAATTTTGATATTTGATATTATTTATAAGTGCGACTTCTCTCATCGATGCTAATTTTCAGTTTTGAAGAGAAGATTTTGAATTAAAATACGGACTTATCTGCTGCCAAAAGTTATAGAGGAAGTTAACGGTTAGGAAATAGATGTCAGATGAAATACACATTAAAAGGACTACAGAAGAAAGAATTTTACGTTATTTCGTTTATCACTGGTCGCGGATTTTAACGAGAGTATTTATAAATCTAGCCGTTATTCACATCTGTTAATTCCGCTCTTATAAATTTATTTAATAGCTAGGTTATACAGCAATTAATGAAGTCACACTTAACGTTAGAGTAGATGTAGTTTTTATTAATTTTATATTCCTGATATAATAATTATATATCATAGTTTGTGACACGGAAAGGACTTTAATTGAAGATTGGCAACAAAATTAATGGTTTTTTTTTTAATAAATTCATTATATTTATGAATATAAAAAAAAACATTATTGACAACAGGTGAACGTACAAAGACAAACAAATCATTTATATATCTAAAATAAAATTGATTCAAAATAAGATTTAAATGAACATTCAAACATTTTAAATCTTTCGCGGATCAATCTAAGATGTTATTTTGAAAATATGTTTATTTTAAAGCTACACTACACATATAAAGTCATTTAATCTGTCTTCGGTTCCAATTGATCTCAGCCTAATTTTGAGGTATAGTAACGTGGAAAAAGAGCTTTCAATTATGCTTATGGTATATGGCTGCGCTAGAGCTGTAGCTTTGAAAAAATTGTTTTTTCGAAACGAGGAAGGAATATTCCAGTTTCCTTTTTTTATTTATGACGAGCTGAGGTATCCGGTTTCGCTCAGGAAGTTGATATGGGATTGTGTGGTAGTTGGAATAAAAGGATTAACTCAAAATTTAAGAGGTAAATTTTTTTTATTGAAAACATATTCTAACATTTACAACACTTGTTTACAAACAACATCTTTCATTTTGTTATCCGGGACACATATGTACAAATTTTCTGAATTTTCTACTCGAGAGCAAGCTACGTATAGTAGACCGAGAGAAAAGCAAGATTCTTTGAGGTTCATGCTGCAATGTTTCAAAGTTTGTCCTTGCGCTTTGTTAATTGTAAAGCTATGGGCCATTGTGATTGGAAATTACAGTCTTTTAAATTGGAATGGCAGTTCAGTAATGATCAGTGGTATTCTGGGGATAAATACTGTGTATCCTTTGTGCTTTCCAGTCATAAGTTCGGCTTTGATGATGTTTTTCGCAAGTTATTTGACGATCATCCTTGTTCCATTACATAGTTTTGATGAGTTGAGATTTCTGAGTAGTATGATCGGAGATTCAATTTTCTGGTACTTGCAAGGAGTTTAAAAATTCTACAGGGAAGTTGATACTTTCTTCAATGTTTACTATCGTGTTGATCGATTTGTATATTCTCTCTTCACTGGGATTTTCTTTTGAATATGAAAGTTGATATCGTCGGCAATATCATTTTTAGTTGCCAAAATTGTCCTCGGAAATAGCCACTCCGGATTAGTATAGTTATGAACAATATTTGGATAAATTTGGTCGATGAGTTCGTTCTCAGTAGTGGCTATGTCCCAGAAAATACTATTGAGTTCAATGGGGCCGATCGTCTGGTCAGTGGATACTTGCCTTCGCCTATTTGTAAAAGTTTTTGAGTAAAATATGCTGTTGTTTCGTATTTCGATAGTTCAACTCTCATATTTTTTGTTAGTCGCAGTTTTTGTATGTATTGAAGCATATATTGATTTCATCTGCTGGTGTTGACTTGGGAATAAATGGAAGTGTTTATCGAAAATCTCTTGAGGGTATGAGTAGATCCTCCCATCATTTCAGAGTTTCAACGCAAGCCTTGTAATGTTCTGTTCAAGGCTTCGAGTGATTTTTATGTGTCATTCTGCATTTGTCCCAGAAGATAATTTTAGCTTGTTTTAGAAGTTCTCCCCGTCCAGATGCTCTTGACACTTTACATGCTAGGACTTTTTCTTCTATTCGGCTATATTCCACGGTAGTTATAGGGCGGAATGCGTCCTCCTTCCATAAGTGTGGAGGCAATGCCGAATGACGCCAGTCAGCGATGTGTTGTTTAGTACGTATTTCTGCCAGCAATGGATTTGTTAGAAATGTTTTCCCAGAGCCGCCTGGTGCGTCCCAGTAAATAATTCCGCCAGTGTTGTTGTTGATCCGGTCCATGATAACGTTGTTATTGTTTTTTTATTGTCATTGAGGAGTGGTTTGTTGCGAGCAATGTATTGAAGTAGTTCGTTGATGTCGTAGCTTTTTTCCTCTGTGATTTCGAAGTTTAGCACACTGAAAACATTTTGTCATGGTGCTGGCATACTGAGTTGTACTAAGGTCTGGTTTTTTATTGCTAAACATTTATCTTCTAGGTGAATGAGTGTTTCATTGAAGGTGTCGTCGTTGAATTCGATTGCCAGTTCTGGATGAGCTTGTCGGATTTGGTACAGCATGTCATCACTCATACTCTTTTTGAAGTAGTCATACAGTTGTTTTGGATTCGATGGGTTACATGTTGTTAGTATTATGGAGAATAAGTCTCGAATTTGTTCAGCTGAGGCTGTGAGCGAGGCTTCTTGTAGTGTTAATTTCCAGTGGTTGTCGTTTTCTAGCAGTCAAAAGCGTTGACATGCTTCTCTGTACGTCTGGCACAGGTAACCGTCAACAGTCTTGAGATCTGTGAAACTTGTCGGTCCCCGTATTTCGTATAGCAACATCCGGAAATAGAAACATTCGGAGTTGTTGGGATGTACTGTGTAAATTCAGCCCAGTGCGGTCAGTTTTCATGATTCCTGGATGATCCTCTACTGGAATTTATCGTTTTCGTGGTTGAAAGATTTTTCTTGTTGTGTTCAACTTATAATAGGTAAATATCGTTGACATACAGTAATGTTTTCGCGAATGGATCCGATTGGCACAGTTGGAAAAAAGCTGTTAATGTTATGTTCTTAGATGGTTCGCTTGAAATTTTTCTAGCAGTCTTTTGTGAAGTAAACTCTCTGTCCATTCTCCAAATGCACTGCTAGATGCTGCATAGTTGATTCGTGTTCATGTATGGGAAAGCCGAAAATCCGCCACGCTGCTTCGTTACTGTTGACATATCTTCTCATTTGGTACACGAGGATCTCGTCGTTCGGTTTTGTTGTTCGCTGTCTTTGGCTATTTGAAATACTGCCATGTCACTACTTTTGTTCACATACTTGCAGACATATTTAATGAATTTCACTGAATCGCAGTATTCTATGTTTACGTGTCCTTGGAACATTTTGGAAAGTAGTGGGTTATACGGTGCTACCCATTGATAGATCGTCTCTGCCTTCGTATTCGTATTTTTACTGTGAAGCCACCTTTTTTGGGTGATCGTCTTCTGTATTTCGGATAGCCATCATCTCCAGTTTGTGTGTCGTTCAAGTATGGTTTTGGGTATTTTTTATACATTTTTATTTTTTATACATGGCGAATTGGGGTTTAAAGGCCCGCATGGCCCGTGAACCATGTTTTTCATAATTATATCGTACCGCTCCGGATGTTTTTGTGGATTGGGAAATTCAGCTTGGTGATTTCGACGATATCCGTGGGATGAATTCTGTGTGAGTTATGAAGGGGTAGGGTCGTCCATATTTTCTTACGTAGGTCATGGAATTAGTGTATTTGTGCATGTGTCTTGGACTTCCTACGGAAGATGAGGGTAAGATTACCATTGTTCCAATGTCGTCAATGTTTTCGTCATTTATGATCACGTCTCGAAGGTGGATGTATTCTTCCGTGCGTAGTTTCTTCTGATTCAGTCTTTTGTAAAGAATCCATTCCGTTTCTATTTTTGCTTACATATTTACCAAGAATTGTTGGAAGTAGCGGCGAGTGTTGAGAAAGTGTTTTTATGTTTCATAAAGTGATTTTATGTCTCTGATCATTAAGCGGTGAGCATAGAACTTTTTGGAAGTAGAACTTTTTTGTTTGTTTCTACGCCTGTTTCAGGTTGGATTTGTTTCACAGTAAAATGATATCCGTCCTCTCCGCGCAGAAATATTAATGGATATTGGGGGCATCATGTGAACCGTGTGTCTCTGCAATGTGTTGTAGTCCTCTTCTTCGTTATAGAATTATGTCACAGCTTGTGTTTTCATTGTCCACACTTAAGATAGCGACTTCATCTATCTGAGGTGCATTAAATGGACGATTGTGGGTTGGCTCGAATTATAACTTTATAGTCATCGGAAATCATTCGGTCTAGTGCTGTTTTGAATATGTGAATAAGTTGATTGTAAGTAATGTTCATGTGTAAGATCCTCTGTATATATTAGATTATTTCTCGTCTCAATACACTGATGTTTGTGCATCGTTGATCAATTTCCATTTTTTCATTTCCGATGACAAATACTTGCAAGAATTTATAGTCTTCGTTGGGTAGTGGTAGTAATGATCCCATTTTGTGATAGATTTGTTCTTAGGTGGAAAAAACATAATCGATTTCATCTCTTTTAATATCGATCGAAGTAACAACGAAAGAAGTCATTTGGAAGCAGGCGTTGTACACTTTTATATTTTGTAAAAAGTGTTTTGATTCTGGAGTTTCCTTGGTCCTATAAAGTAGACATTTCTATGGAGGTGCCTCTTCGACTTCTTCGTGCCTATTTGCTTCAGAACTGGCAAGATCTCATCCTCTTACGTTTGGGAATTGTATAAAATATAAATCAAATCAATATTTTATTAAAAATACACTAAGTACACTTTAAACAATTTTCACCCTTTATTTTCTATTTATATTCAGTCACTGAATCACTTTGATTACTCACACATCACTTTTTGTGTTTATTAACTCACTGCACTTTTCTGATAAGAAAGTGACGTTCGAACCGACGACGATCTTGCTTTATATACCCATACCAATGGGTGGCCCCACCCATACCAAAAAGGCTTCGAATGGTCCACAATGCTCCAGAACATTCCACAACATTCGAGAGTGTGCTAGAATGTTCCACGATGATCTGGAATATTCCGGGATGTTCGAATGTTCTGGACTGTTCTACAAATTTATAGAGGGCAAAAAGTAAGTATTATTAACACTTTAGTTTTCAGTGAAATTAATTTTGACTGTCTGCAAAATTATTTTGTTTGAAAACAAGAAAAACAAACGATATATTTTTTTTTCTAAAGAATAATAATAAGAAAATTTTCTTGTCTTAATCCGAAATATTACGGATATGTAATTTCATATTTAAATAAATTTTATATATGAATTATGGACACAAAGCTATTTTGAGGGTTTCGCACCTCAGAATGAAAATACGGAACCCTCACATACTCTTTTATCCATCTGTCTGTCTATCTATCAAGCCAGATTATTCTTCAGAAACAGTCATATGTATCAAGTTGAAATTAATATTATATAGTAAAGTCCCACAGTTCATACACTTCGATTACTAAGCTCCTCCAAGATCAAGCTTCTAAGTTAATGTGTTTGATACTGACACTACTACACGACAGACAAGTTTTTAGTTTTTCAATTTCTTTTTTTATATGTTTTCTAAAATACCCACTTACTAAGCTTTACGGAAATAACGGTATGGAACCCTGGGGACTTGAGTTCTATTCGTATCTGACCGTCTTATTTTCTCTTTGCGGTAACTATCTATATTCCTTTGATCTAAATTCAATTCGACGTCGGTAATCTGTAAAACTTGCTAAAATAACTCTTTCCTCACCCATGTTTAAAGTTTATTACCAAACAAATGTGATTAATTTTAATTTATATGTAGATCATTTGCTTTATATATGAAGCGATAGAATTGACAGAAGAGTCACCATTATTTCTCTTTTTATCTGCAACGACCGCTGTCGTTGATTTGCTTACCTCCATACTGTCCTTCCACACTGACGACTACAAATTTGTTTGTCTTATATTCGCCGGGCGAGCTGTCTTAGGGAAAGCAGATATATACGCACTATGTTTATGATTTACCGCCACGTAATAAACGGTGTCAATATGTGTAATTCAACGTGAAAATTTGGTGACTTGGACTAGTAGAACTCAATACGAGGGAAAAAATTCACTTCGCACTTTGGTACATGCAAAAGTCTCAAAATTTAAAGGTGAGTACAAAAACATTTACTAATATTAATATTTTTTTATCATATAAAATATTGCTTAAGCATATGTTTCATGGTAATGAGAAAAAGACAAATGATAAAGACGATACAAATGGACTAATCATGTGGTTTTTATTCCTAGCACTTTCGAAGAAAGGGAATGGGTTCCCTTTATTTTTTACTTATTTTCAAGTGCCGTAAGCATACAAGTTACATTATAATTTGATATGCTGGAAAATTATAGGGTTAAATTGTTTTTTCCAACGACGTATAGCAAAATAAAGTGGATATATGTTTGATAATGAGGAAACGTCTCTTTTCTAAACAATAAGGATTGCTATTATAATTGATATTTATTAAAGAGCGCCGTTGCCTTTTTACAAGCGGAGCTCAAGATATAGGAAAGAGAGGTGGAAACATTGAAAAAATGGAAAACTTTGTACAGATTTAATAAAATAAAACACTAGCTTTGGCCAATCATTCTTTTTCTCATCTACCCTCATTTCATTATAAACAAAAGTCAAATAAATTAATTACAGATCAAGCAGCAACTAAAACAATTGGAGATCAAGCTAACATTTACTACACTTTAGTCAATGAATTTTATTTAACATGTCATACGAAATTTAAGAAAAGTTTCAAACATTTAGATTTGATATACCTTCTAATTTGAAAAAAAAAATTGAGTCTTCTTTCCCCTTATTTTATAAGTAATTAAAACCAAAGGGAAAACAATTAGAAATCTAATTAAATAAACTCTCACCTACTAAACAAAAAGTACAACATAATTACTTTGGTAAGCTTTGGTATTTAAAAGTTTGAAACCATTAGATAAACTATATAATGAGAAAAAAAGTAAACACTAAATCAATTTGATGACTTGGCTGCTAATATTACCCCCATTTCTTTTTAAAAGAACATTTTTCTTGCGAGTTCCCACATTTAAGTATTTTTTGTTATCTAAGAGTAATTCATTAAAATCTTTGCACTGGTATTCAAAATTTACTGTGAGTTGTATTTCTCCTTTCATATGATCAACGCTTAGTTTGTTTCTTGAATCAGTTCAGGCTTTACCACAAAGCGAGAATATCTTCTTCGCTGCTGCATTTGAACTTGGAATAGAAGCAATAAGAAGCAAAATCTTTCTTGGGAAAATTCGGAATATCCTTATTATTCACATCAAGTGGTTGTGTGAGTGTCATGTATTCACAACAGGCTGTTATTTCTTGATGTGTGAATGGTCTTTGCAAGAAAAACATACGTATCAATGAGAAATAGTTATTTTCTGAATAATCAAAGCGCTCTTCCATATACTTCAATGCATTTTTATAGCAAGTTATAAAAGTCGCCTTGGTCGATTCTTTTTTGTCGTGGGAAAAACTGTTTTATTTTTTTTCTGCAAATGACACCAACTAATTCCTCGTTGATTCTTTGTTTTAATTTATTGTTGCAAGTATTTAAAAATGTCGTAAATTTCACAGGATAAAATTTATTCTTTTTTTGAAGCATAATAGAGTCCTGAATAACTTTTTTAGAGCGTTGTCAAAAAAAAATTCAAGAAAGTATTTAATTATCTTGACGTAGTCACCACTAAAATATGTTTTCTGTACTACTGGACAGTTATCACCAAGAGATGAAATATATGCTATCAATGCAGGAAACCCATGTAATTTCCCCCCCCCCCCCCTCCGAGACATTCAGGTGTGATATAAAAATTGTCTTTTATCCACATATTTTAAGAGATAAGATACTTTAATGCCAATCGTGCTTTTCAATATAGTATAGAATTTTATTTATCTATATTCTATATTTATCTTATACATACTTACTATCTGAATCGTTTTAGCCGTAAGATGTTTGTGACGAAGAGATAGACTACATAGAGGCGTTTAGCTGTAGAAAGACCTATGAAATATGTTGAAAATTTATGAGTTTTTAATGAAACAAATGAAGTTTTGTCGCAGCGCTTATGGTAAAGAAATATCGGGCTTTGTATTTTATACAATTTACATAATTTTTTTAGGTGAATTGTAGTTGAAACAACTGTCCAAAATAGAAGAAAGTTACAGTTGACACTGACATCCACTTCACATCATGGTACAATTTCAAATTTTCAGCCAAAGAGTGCTCTGGTAAGCCAAATAATAACGATTTGTATTATTTTCAGTGCGTTCACCCCTTTATATGTCACTCTCAAATCTCAGAACATTATTTAATCCACCGACACGGTGTACTGAAGTATTTAACTTGTAAGCATCTCACGTAAAGTCAGCTTGCGCAACTGGCTTCATGTAAATCGAATATATTGGCTTAGCGGCAAAGAATGCTTATCTGACTGAGTCAGCCTGATGGTTTCTTTTCAGTTCAACTTAATTGTTTTCTCTTATGTTTTCAGGCTACCAAAGAGTTCAGTGTGAACGTGGTTGAACATAGATGTAAGTACCATGACAACTTTTGACTAAATAAAATATTTTTTGGAAAAACATTAGCGATGGGCAGGTAAATTTAAATAAAAGCAATGTTGTTACCTAGTACATGGTCAGATTCACACAGCCAAAGCAGCTATTTGCACGTTATTATATGAACTGGTAATGGAATACAAACGACTGTTGAAATGATTGACAAGAGAAGAAAAACATGAAAACCAAATAGTTAATTTTTATAAAGATTGTTTTTTTTAGGAAGTTGGTTGATTCACGACATCCGAGGTTTATGGGATTAAGATATCCCCAATATATCCTTAATTCTATGATAAGTAAGAATGAAAGTGGCATTCAAAATGAGATGTTAGAGAGGATTATATTATCTTTTACCTAACAAATGTCCCAGGTATTTCAGAATTGACTATGTCAAGGTAATTGAAATTAACTATCGCAAAAGACGGCCGGTAATTGCGTATAAAGGTTTTGCGGTTCTTCTCCAGGTAACTGCCTGAAGAATAACCGCAAAATTACGTCAAACATTTTTGACTTTTTAAAAAAGAAAAATTATCAACCTTTAACATATTGACAGATATACTATTTCAGATTGACGGATATATTATAATTCTTATATAGTATTTCTTTATGTATGATACAAGTGCGATCTTGTATGTAACGCAAAAAATAAAATAAAATTAAGTGCCAATTAGTTTTTATTATAATACAACGTTGTATTATTTACACAAGAAAAAAAATTAATTTTATGAAAAACTACGAAATTCATCTTTTCTACTGACGCTTGATGACTAATAATTTATAATACTACATGTGTCTTGTGGTTTTTAACGAAAATTGTAATTTCCAGTCAGATTTGCTGTAAGATCGTTTATTTTAAATGTATTTATTAAGTATTATTTTACATGGGTTAATTTATTTATTTGTTCTTTCATTTACTACTCAATCAAAATTATTTCAATTTTCTCAGTACAGCGGGGATTTACCACTTTTGTTGGGATTTGTTTTTGGGCCTAATTTTATTTTTCGTCTGGCATAATTATCGTCAGGTCCAACTGCGGCGTTATTCACTCTCACGGGGTCGAGTACACACAGGCAATATCAACGTATTAAGCATTTTCAACGCTACGAATTTCCAAATGTCGTTATCGTTATAATAACTTATGGTCTTAGTATTTTACTACACGTTTCTAATAATTGCAATATATTACCAAAGGAATATCAAATTCGACCATAAATTGATTCTGACGCGGACGAAATCGCAGGTAACAGTTTATATTTTTCTTCTGGATGTAAAATTCGTCTCGTTCAATTACGTGCAGAACCTAATAGGCTATTTGACTTGAATTTTTAAATTGTTCTATTTTCTATTATAAGCGCATTACATTTATATTTTCAGGATATATGCCGTATTTTTTACATAAATCACTTTTAAAGTTTGAATTTTCGAACTCGCGCAAAAAACGCAATTTCTGTAATGGTGGCTAATGTGACGTCACACACAATGTAAACAAAGAATCCTGTCCGCTGACGAGGATAATTATTTATTTTCATATTAAAATGGTGTATAAATGATATGTAGTAACATAATGTAAAATACGTCTATAAAAAGTCGACACAAAGTGTTCGGTTCAGTACCAACAAATCTTAAAATGCGAAAAAAGTGGCTGCAATTAGCCTAAAGAGATCCAAGCAGCATTATAGCTTACTCAAATGTTTTTATGTGTAAAGATCATTTCTATATAAGTAATATTTGTGTTTTAAACAATATTATCGATATCAATGCTTATAAACCAAAAGAATAAGAATATTAAATTTTGGTATGAATGCGTTTTAGTACCAATGATATTTTGACAATTGTTAGTATTTATCTAAATTTAAATCTTTGATATGATATGAAATAATATACATTAAAAACGATATGTTTAAAAAATTCTACAGCAGACGATTATTTATTATAAAAAAATAAATTTAAAACATTTTATACCTGATGACTTTTGTTTGCGATGGAATATGTTTTAAACTTTTTTTCGAGTTAGTTTACTTTATCTTTTAGCGCTAAGCACTTATTACACAATTAAAAATATTATTACTTACAAATTGTTAAGTATTTACAATATAAATATAGTAAATTTAATTATCCGACTCGAATATTTACTTATCTTGTTTATCCAACAACATTCAGGAAAAGTCTATTTGTTTATGATCTATGTTTGGAATAAAATTATAGTGCTAATATATACATTAGCATATGCATTGCATGGGAATTAAATATTTTTTTTATACATTAGTATGACCGGAAGTTATTTTAATTAAATATATAATTTGTAATGTATTTCTTTTTATATATTAACATACGTAATGAATTTATATTATAAAAAAAATATACTAAATGCAAAAGGTGATGGTTATAAATTAAAAAAAAGAAAAAAGGACCATAATTTAAAGATTTAAAAACTTGTCTATGACGTCATCTGACTTTTAACCAATAACAGGGCGTTTGCAACGCGGATTAAATAAAAAAAAATATTGTGACTTCTTTACGTTTTTTTTATGTAATATAAACTTATTCTTCCGAAAATTAAAAGCAATGCGCTTAGTTACGTTATAATCTAGTAGGATGACCCCGAATTATGGTAAATTATCTATGTTGTCAAATAGCCTATTGCGATGTTTTTCTCGTGCGATATCGAGAGTATAGATAGCGTCTTAATCAGCCCATCGAAAATTAAGAAAATGTACAAATTTTGCTTTCTATTTCAACTAATTTTTAATTATTTACTTTATATACTATAGTTGGTCATTTACTGATGCTATTACTCTATTACTGCTTCTTAAAAAAATTAGGTTTTTCACGTTATTAGCATTTCGCAATAATTAATTAAGTTTTACTTCAAACCAAAATAATAGCTTATCTATAAGACCAACCCTTTACGGTGAATTTAAAAAGTATTATTTTTAAAGGTCTTGAAATGAAAAATATTTATACCTCTCTCAGTCTAATAATTTCACTGCAGGAGCATAAGCTGGCTACAACGAACTACTAATTGTAGAAAAACTAATTTAGTAGTCATTGTTGAGATATGACGAAGAATTTAATCAATTCTTGTCTTTAAAATACACTTTATATAATAATAGAACGTCAGTAAAACATGACAGCTAGGGATTGCAATCCCGCAGCTCATTCAATCCCGCGGGATTGATATGCGGGATTGATTAATCCCGCGCAAGATCCCGCGGGATCCCGCATCTTTAAAATTATGTTATAAAATCGAATTGAAACTACAGGTTTTTATTTAAAAAATCAAGTTTTATTAATTAAACATGTCTCACATTATGCAACAAAAATTATTTGTTTTCGAACAAAACAGAACTATATTATATAATTAAGTACGAGTAATTAGTAATCAGTCTTATTAACCTTAGCTTTTAAATGTTTAGCATCAAAGTTTTGTTTAATTTTACCCTTACATCTAACAACAGTTTTATGATATTTTGTTATTCAGTATTATTCATATAATGACTAAAAAAATCACAACTAATCAACAACAACAAAAACAATAACCACTAATCATTGTCAAATCACAATTTTCTCTTATCTAAATAACTAAATGGTATTATTACGACTGTGACTTTTGAAAATACGCTCTTAAAAAGCAAATTGCATTTATAGTATCATCTCCAAGCCTGCTTCTGAGTGAACTACAAATATATCCTGATGCCGAAAACGCTCTCTCGGCTTCTACGCTAGTAGGCTGAACAGTCAGGATATATTCATAGGCGAGCGTCAGGTACTCTCCTCTGATACCATCGGACTCAAAACATGCCATTTCTTTCTTCAAAATTTTTTCATAATCCTTTTGCTTATTGTCTAGCTTCTTCTTAAATATTTATTTTTCTTGTTGAAGCTGTTTTTCTAATTCTTCTTTTAGTGTAAGAGTAGAAGCTGTGTCAGTTACAGTTACGGATTCTCCAGCTATAGATGTATTTTCGAAAACGTCACCTGCATACATTTCATCGTCTTCAACTGTACTGACTCACTCTATTATTTTCTTTATTTCTTGGCGTATTGCAGCTTTTTTTGGCATGAAGAATGTTTGAGTACGATCTGTTACATCTGTATTTTTGGCTTCTTGGTCGTACTTTTTCGGATTTTGCAAATAAATCAAAATTCCTGTCAAGTCAGGGCGGCGTTGTTTAATACGTTCACGTAGACTCTGAGTTAACTGGTTACTCAACACAGTATTTTGTTGTTGCAATTTATCCAAAATAAATCGAAATATTGTGTCCGCAGTTATAAGCGTTGACTCTCGCCTACACAGTGCCTCAACTCCCAATTTAAAAGGCTGCAAGCTGGCAATGAGATCATTGATTTTGAACCACTCATTATCGCTGAATTTAATTTCAGATTCAATATCGATTAATGCCTTATCGATACAATTCTTCAAGTTATAGAATCGTTCTAACATATTTAAAAGACTATTCCAGCGAGTCCGGCAGTCTAATATCAATGCCAATTCTTTTTTGACCGTTTAAAAATCTTGACCACTTTTCGCACTTTCTTCAATAAATCGTCATATGTAGAAGTCATTTCAAGTGGTGGTGAATTTATATTTACAGTTACGCTCTGTTCATTCGCGTCCATATCATCGTCGTCATCATTATCAGATTCCGTCGTAATTGAGACTGCTGGGCATTCTGGTATTGGTGAATTGCTTTTCTTATACAGTGTATCAACTACCGCTAGCTGCAAGCCGTGTGTAAAATAAAGCTGCTGGGAACAACGCAAAAGCTTGCCAAACTTCACCATCACACTAGCGCCGTCCGTTGTACATGCGATAATATCTGTGTCTAAGTCTAGACCAAAACTCGCGAGGCGTTCTTTTACTACGCTAATGCAATGTTCTGCGGTAGCCGAGCCATGTATACGTACCAAACCCAGATTGAAATGATTTTCTTTCTGGTGAACGTTGATATTTAAGTATCGATGATTTTTTTGTGACGTCCATTTGTCAAAAGTGAGTGAAAATCTCTGTTTTCCTTTCTTGAGACGTTCAAATTCTATAATCATGTCAACTTTGACTGTGTTGCTGAAGTTTGTTACGATAGATCTTATCGTATTTGGCGAATTAGGTAATTTGTGTTCGCTTTTAGAAAATAAATCTCTTAAATCCGAAGATGTGCAAAAGGAACTTAAGGTGAATCCGTCTTTACATACCATTATAGAGATCATTTTGTCCATGGAGTTTTCTTTGATAACAAAACTGTCCATAGTTTTGGGTTTCTTCTTTGGTACAACTGGTAAGGATTTTTCTCCAGTCTCATCGTTTCGAGAATTGGTATCGATATTGTGTTTAGTCTTTAAATGTATTTTTAAGCCTTTGGTAGAACGTTGACTAATTTTTAGTTCATCTGAACACAGAAGACATTTGCCACCTTTGTCATTTTTCTTGAAATAACGCCACAGACCTTTACCAATTTGGCTGCCGACGCTGCAGTCGCCATCACCGTCGCCTTTATTCTCTCTCTCGAAATTCTCAGTTTCATTGGACTTGGACATGATTCATTCATTCGTTACCTGCAAATATGTTTTTAATAAAGTCTAATGTATAACTATTATCATCGATAACAAATATTATGTGTTCATCTGTAAGCAAAAGCAATGTATATTGGTGGACTATAACAAAAAAACATTTTAATTAAAATAAAAAGAACTTATACGTGAATGTCCAACATTACATTATCATTACAACATCATATTGCTATTTACAGCATAATCTGCATTTGAAGGAGAGAAAGAGCACAAATCAAAAACTAAATCGAAATCATTAATATACTTACGTTGAACGCACGCTGGACGGTGAATACGAAAACACTGTCTGTCACCTACAGAAACGACGCGCGCGCGAAGCGCACAGCGAGTCTATTGCAACTGACCAGGGGTCTGACACTCAATGCTTTAAGCTATAACTTTTATTTGCCATCAACTAGGAATACGTTGCCAACTTAAATGTGGGAAAGTGAGAATTTTCGGGAACTTTGAGCTTGAGTATGTTGGTACGTTATAACACCAGAGCCATCTCGTGTTCAAATAAGATATTATTGTATTAAATAAAATAAATACAAAATAAAATAAAACGAAACTGCACTGAATTAAATTATTTAATCTTAAATTATTAATATTAAATCTTAAACAATTGTAATCGACTCATTATATAATTAAATTTTTTGTTATAAAATATTAGATGGCTCTAAAGTTAACGGACACTAGCTAATTTTAAATTAAAAAATCTCTAGTATATCTTGAAAATTTTTCTTTTTGAAAATTAATAAAAAAATACCCGTATAATTTTTTTAATGTTCTTAACG
Source organism: Druceiella hillmani (assembly GCA_039881145.1). Classification (NCBI taxonomy): domain Eukaryota; kingdom Metazoa; phylum Arthropoda; class Insecta; order Lepidoptera; family Hepialidae; genus Druceiella; species Druceiella hillmani. The sequence continues at coordinate 43,711,886 of JAYKKI010000012.1, read as the reverse complement.
AGGTTTTATTTTATTAAAAAAATAAATTTTTACTTGTAATTTTGAATTTAAATTTTTGATTAATGTTTTCAAAGTAAATTGTTAAAAAATATTTTTTTTTATGACGATTTTTATGATTTAAATATTATTCAATTTATAATTAAGCAAGTGATTAATCCAGAAATTTAATGAAAAATGAAAATTTGGGACCGTTGAAATTAGTTTTACAAGTGGATACTGCATTGATATTTTTGAGATTTGTTAAATCATATTTTCAGTTAAAAATAATTTTTAAACATATAATTAAATATATTTATACATACTAGGCAGAGGACATGAACAAAAATTTTGTTTTAATAATAAGTATTCTTTATTAATTTTTTCCTTATATAGATTTGAAATTTTGTCAAACTACAATAAAAGTTTTAATTTAAAAGTTATCATTTTGATAATGAATAGTGAAAAATTATCTAGAAGCAATTTTAACGTAACTATCAATGAAGTTATACATCAATGTTCATCTAACAGTGATGTTTAGGGTTACAGTTTAAAATATTACTCTGTAATAATCTTGAGCACCTGTTCGCATTAATTGAAATATAAAACTAAAATTATTTTATTAATAAAGGCGCCAGTAGTAAGTCAGTGCTACAATACAAAAAGTATACGTAGCTTTTATTTTGTTGGTATTAGAGTCCTAGTTGACCGCAATTAAAAGTTGAAAGTGCCTATCTTAGTGTCAGACCCCTGCAACTGACTGCACGAACCGACACGAAGCCGCCCGCCAACTCCCGCCACTGCGAAACGGCAACGTCGCACTCGCGCTACTCGCTTTCTTACGCGAAACTACAAGAACGTTTTAGCGGAAAATTTAAATTTGCGGGATCCGCGGATCCGCGTTTTGAAGGTGCGGGATCCAGCACATTAATAAGTGGAGCGGGATCCCGCGGGAATGCTGGATCCCGTTTTGCGAGATTGCAATCCCTAATGACAGCCAAATTATTTATTTCTCTAAAAAACTCCATACTTTTTCATGTTGCCAGTTACAAAAAAAGTAAACTATACAAATCAATTATTGTTAACAACTGGTTTGGTTTAGTTTTAAATATAAAAACTCAATTACATTAGGCTAAACGTAACATCCTCCCACCTTTTGATGAACTCATTTCATCAAAACCCAGGAGCATAAGCAATTAATATTATAACAAATTTCTTTCCTAAACATAGAATTTAACTAAATACTCAGAAATCAACATTTAGAGTCCATATCAGTCCCTTCAGGACAGTTCAAAATCCCTTAGCTTAAACGGTAAATGAATGACTCTTCGAGATTTGGTTGTTTGTTCCGGCATCTCTTTTGGTACAGAAAGGCTCAGAACCCTGTTCTTTTTCCGTAGTTGACCTACAGTCTTTTGCACTTCCTCATATGATTTACTGAAAGCTTCAACTTCCAAGGGATAAACACGTTGTACCGGACGAAGTAATTCTCCAGAATCAGTTTTTATCTTTACCACTCTACTAATCCCATCTTTCCCAGGGAATATAGCTATAACACGTCCTAGAGGCCAAAAAGCTCTCTTCTTGCTTGTATCTTCTACTAAGACAATGTCGTTTAATTTTACCTCTTCACACTTGTTATTAGACTTTGCCAAAACTAACTGTCCTAGATATTCAGAACGGAAGCGTTTTCTCAATTCTTCTCTTAAGTTTTGCTGATAACGGTATCTTCGGGTGATATCAATTTCATCAAGATGGTCTAAATCTGGAACTCCCACCGTGTGCATATCCTGCAAGAACATGGCAGGGGTCAAGGGATTCAAATATTGGTCATTTTCCGAAATGTAGGTTATGGGCCGAGAATTGATGATTGATTCACAGTCGTACAGTAAAGTAACCATCTCTTCGTAAGTGACGCATGCTCTGCCCAAAACCCGTCGTAGCATTTTCTTTAGCACTTGAATGAGTCTTTCCCAAAAGCCACCCCACCAGGCAGCCATGGGAGGGTTGAACTTCCAGATTATTCTTTTCATGTGCGCCTCCTTTTGTACGTTGCTTCCCAATCGATAGATGTCAATAAGTTGTTCGCACCAACAAAATTCGTGCCATTATCGCTGTACACAATATGGGGCCGTCCACGTCTAGCAATAAATCTTCTAAAATATAAAAGGAAAGATTTCGTAGATACTGACTGGACCAGTTAGTTCTAAATGAATAGCTCGAAACACCGCGCAGGTAAATATGACAATCCAGCTTTTAGTGCTCCCTTTAAGTGATAGGGGTCCTGCCAAATCCACTCCAACCACCTCGAATACAGAGGCCTCTTTGATCCTATCTTCTGGCAATGGTTTCTATGTTCTTTGCACTATGTCTCTTGCATCGAATACACCTGGATATTATTCTACGTGCAGTTTTCCTTGCATTTACTACCCAAAACTTTTCTCTCACGTCTACGAGGAGATTGTTCAGACCACAATGCAATAGATTAATGTGGCTCTCGTGTATCATGAGCTCTACCAATTTATGTTTTCCAGGTAGCAATATTGGAGTCTTAAAATTTTCAAAATCTTTCCATTCAGTTAACTTTGTTTTGACTCGGATTAGTCCTTCTTTATCTTCAAAGGATGTGACAGTTTTTAGACTTCTCAAATATTCGTCACTGAACTGCTCTTGCTGTACAATTTTCATCAAATTCTTTTCGGCTGCATTTATTTCTGCCCCCCGATAATTCATCTTTTAAGCGCTCTTGTTGACTTCTTTTACAATTGGAAATGAATCTTCTCATCCATGCAACCATTCTAAGAATCTTCTTGTAGCTGGAAAAATATTGCACATACCACTCTCTATCTAGTGGACTATTGACTACTAGTGCAACCTTCAGCTTTTCTTGATTTGCTTCACCAGTACTTTGAACACTGGATTTAGGCCACTCCCGTTCTTCTTTAGACAGCCATTCCGGTCCCTCCCACCAACGGGAGTTTATCAATTTTTTAACGCTACAACCTCTGGAAGGCAAATCTACGGGATTCTGGGTTCCTTGAATATGTCGCCAATCTTCTGTGTTTGAAAGTTTTCGTATTTCCTTTACTCGATTTTGAACGAAAACTCCCCATGGCTCTTCATGACAGATCCAATATAATGCTGTGGCCGAGTCCGTCCAAAAATATTCTGGAACATCTTTCAGTTTCAAAGTTTTCTTCACAAAATCCAAAAGTCTCGCTCCTATAGTACAAGCCATCAGTTCTAATCGTGGAATGGTCATCTTCTTTAACGGTGCAACTCTTGATTTAGCTAATGCCATTTGCACACAAATTTCATCATGTCGAACATTTCTCACAAAGACTACTGCTGCATAAGAAAGTCCAGACGCATCACAAAATACATGTAAACTAACTGATGCCGCATCTTCAAGTATTATGCGTCTAGGGATTTTCAGATGTTTCAAGAGATTCAGTTCTTGAAACCACTTCGAGAATTTGTCACAAACTTCTTTTGGCAAACTTGTGTCCCAACTAAGTTTCTCCTTCCAGTTTTCTTGCAGCAGAACTTTCGGATATAATGTAACTGGACTTGTGAATCCTATAGGGTCGAAAACCTTTTGGGTTACAGAAAGTAAGGTTCGTCTAGTAAGAATTCCTGTTGGCTCCGAGATATTATTTACGTTGCAAAATAATGTGTCTTCTTCTTTATCCCAGAGTAGTCCTAGAACTGGTGTTGGTTCACATTCTTTATCCGGTTTTTCTAAGCTGCTTGATTCCCAGCCTCTTAATTCCATTCTGGCTTCAGTCATTAACTTCGTAGATGTTTCAACAAACTCTTCATATTCTTCTTTTGAGTTTACAGATGTAACACAGTTATCAACATAAAAGGATTTCTTCAGCTTCTGTGCTATATGTTGTATTTCAGGCGCAGATTTGTCCAAATGATACTGTATAACAGCTCCTAGTATGAAAGGTGAGTATGTGAGGCCGAAAACCACTCTTTTGTGTCTGTAAACTTGAATATCCTTCTTAGAGTGTTCTACCACATCATCACTGTGCATCTACCAGAGAAATCGTAAAAACTTGCGTTCTTCAGGACAGACTGAAATTTGTAGAAAAGCCTTCTTGATGTTAGAGACCACTCCTATTTTATCTTCCCTGAATTTCATCAAAATTAGTTCCAGAGTGTTTGGGCCCTCAGGCTCAACTTACTTGACGCATGAAAAACTGGTCTAACTTTGGTCGTTACGTTTCTTTCTTTGAAGACCCCTCGATGTGGCAAGTAGCAAGATGGCTGGGATAATTCTTCAGGAGGTACTACCTCTATAAAGTCTTCTTGTAGCCATTCCTCCAAAACTGCATTATAAGCTTCATATTTATTTTGTGCAATTAGCTTGTCAGTAGTCTTTTCTAATCTTTTCTCAGCCAGAATTCTGTTGTCATGCAGATAGTCTTTACATTTCCATGGTAATTTCACTTCATATCTACCATCTTCAACAGTCATTGTCTTTATGAGATTTTCCCTCACAGCATTTTCTAGTTCAATTTTATATTTTGACTCATAAGGATCTTGAATACCTAGGGCTTATAAATTCCATAAATTTTCAATATTAAAACTTTGGGACAACAGGGAGCTTGATACTGCATCTATAGATTTTCTTGAATGATCACTTGTCTGCATTCCCATAACGACCCATCCTAAATAGGTTTCCATAGCTGTTAAACCTGATTTCAGTGGTATTACTTTTCCAGTGTAAATTTTGCCAGCCATATCAGCTCCGATCAGCATTTCTATTGTACGGATCTCTTGACTAAAATCGGTGATTTTGATACCCTTTTGTTTCAGTTCTTTTAAATCAAGTTGATCCTTTATGTGAGATATCGGTCCACAAATTTGAGGCTGGTCTAGTACTGTAATTTTACAAAAATATTATGTATTTAAATTATGAACTTCTACGACATAACAGTTATGCTGTTTGTAAGATGTTGCTCCACCAAACACCACATGAGTTAAGCCTTGAGAGTGAGTTGGCCGGAGTCAGAGTTTTTTTTACGGAAGATTCCAAAATATACGAGCTTTGAGAGCCTGTGTCAATTAAAGCTCGAACTACTTGCCTTTTCCCATCGTTTTCTATAGCTACTAATAATGTCTGTAACAATACTTCTTTGGTTTGACATACATTAGATAAAGAACTGCTCTCAGCCTCTCCAGCTCTATCTTGTTTGTTTTTGGTGGGCTTTAAGACTGGACAAATAATGATATAATGCTTCCTACCACAACAAATGCAATGAGGCTTATTGCGGCATTTCTTCGATGTATGTCCAATCTTTAAACAGGAATAGCAACATCTTTTAGACTTTAAAATATTCATTTTCTCTTCAGAATTCATCTATTGTCCATGGAAACAGTCCTTACTTAGATGGGACGACTTTTCACAAAACACGCACAATATTTTATGATCATTTTTATTACTAACAAATAAATCACTAGCAGTTGGCTGAGTCGACTCTTGTTCTATAGGTCTTTGCCTTTTCAGAATATATTCATTTTGTTTAATTCCAGTCTTGGCCAAATAAATCCTTTCTTCCCCTTCTACCTCTGCTCTCAAAAAGGACAAAAGATTATTCAATCTCTTGCTATATGACTTATCTTCTTCATTGAGGGAAGGATTTCTTAGCCAAATTCTCAAAATGTCTTCAGGAATACAGGATTCCACTAGGGGGAACAGCATGGCTGCGTACTTATCTGATGTCATTCCTATCGATTCTAATGCTCTTAAATGAGATTCTAATTTGTCATACAACTGAATAATGCTTAACTTAGATTTTATATTTGTAGCATTTTTTATCACAAGTCCCAAAAGTTCTCTGACATAATATTCTATAAGCTCTATAAGCTTCTATAACTCTTCTCTTCCAAATCTTTTTTGTAAACTCTCAATGGCTTTATGATAATTTTCCGCAGTAGGTGGGTCTATTATTTCCTTTGCCCTAGTACCGGGAATCATGCATTGCATTAAATATTGGAATTTGTCTTCCAACTCCATATGTTTATCATCATTTATCCTTTTGAATTGGCTCCAGAACGTAAGCCAATCTTTTATTTCGCCACCAAATCTCATTAATTCAATTTTCGGTAATTTCAATTTTGTCTTTTCGGAATATTCTACATTTGGGGCATTTTTAAGTAATTTATCGTTTAGTAATTGTAAACGACGTCTTATTTCTTCAAACTTTTGGCGATATTCTTCGACGTTCTCGTATTCGTCATCATATTTTAACTGCTCAGTTTCTTTTTCTAACAACATTTCTAAAATGGCTTCATCCATTACCAGTAAATTATTATATGTTCTTTCTAATGGATCATATTTAATTAAAATATCATCTACCATTGAATTTTCATCCTCGAAAAGCGCCTTTATACTTTTATACAACTTTGTAAAAGAAGCCCGAATCGGCGCTCGCTTCTTTATGTTAGCTTCCATCTTGTAATTTGTTGCGCTCTTCCGATCTGAATGTCAAAAGGTCCGATGCAGAATCTTCAATTTTTTATCACGTCGGGGTCACCACATGTTGAGATATGACGAAGAATTAAACCAATTCTTGTCTTTAAAATACACTTTATATAATAATAGAACGTCAGTAAAACATGACAGCCAAATTATTTATTTCTCTAAAAAACTCCATACTTTTTCATGTTGCCAGTTACAAAAAAAGTAAACTATATAAATCAATTATTGTTAACAACTGGTTTGGTTTAGTTTTAAATATAAAAATTCAATTACATTAGGCTAAACGTAACATATAATATATGATGACGTGAATAGTATGGTCACGAATTATATATGGTATACTATTTATACTAGGTATTAAATTCACCTTTGGGCGATTCCGCTATAGACGATTTTTGGAATTAATTTTTAAGTCACATTATTTCTTATTTTTTTTCAGAACAGTGCGAAGAAGAAAATCTAAATCTAATAATAATTTTTTTTCGATTTTACTTCATTTATTTTAAATTTTTGGCGCGCTTGGAGTTATTACCTTCGAAGCATTGGTATAAACTGCAAAATCAAACCAGGCAACACTGGTGCGAAACAGCTGTATCTGACAACTTGAGGTTATGTTTTACCGGCTAAACATGAAGTGACAATATCATTTATTCTTATTTGCCAAAGAATGTAAGTGTTTGTTTTTGTTTTTTAAATATCATTGACTACAAGAAAATACTGTTAGCTTGTCGCACCCGCGATACAAAAGATATAAAAGTTTGTGTTTTTCACAGACTGCTAACGTTTTGAAACTTTGTAAAAGTAAGAAGATATCAAAAGCAAACTTAAATCAATAATGTTTAATAGTGTAATATTAGTTGAATTGAAATAAACGTTAACTTAAATTGGTTGCACCCGCGATCGTTATTGGATTCGCGGGTGCAACACATTTTTCAAGTGACATTATTGTGTGACTTATCGTATATTTTATTATTATGACCTGTCTTAAATAATAATATATATTGTGTATGATTGACGATACATATTTAATGTGTGTTTATACGAATTATATTTACCTTCAGAACATCGCCTGAAATGAGACAAGAGCAACAGAAAGAGACTGCTTCCCCTTTCCTGAACTTCTTGCAAACCATTTCTCATGAAACTCGTGAGAGGGCTCATGATTCAAAACGGAGAGAAGTAATGAAAAAAAGAATGGAGGCAGATAAAGATTTGAAAATACTGGCGAGAATCAGCTCAAAAGAAAGAATGTAGGCAACTAGAAAGCGTCGTAGAGAAGAGAGTATTCGATACAATAACCCTCACACACTGGGGAAGGCTGTGGCAAAAGTGAAAAGTAATCTAATCCCACTAAAGCAGTGGAAATTGTAAAAAAATAGCTGAAGAATTCCAAATTGCTGCATGTGACAAAAATAACGTCCCTAAAGCTGACAGATGAAGGAAAACATAATAGGGATGACGTTATATATGACAAATGTCTGACATGAAAGATGTGAAAACAGTCAAGTCCAATACGGGAACGAAGTTACGAATCCAGAAGAAAACGATGACTATGACATTCGAGAAGCTTTCGAAATTTTTATAGAATCTTATCAGGAAACACCTGTTGGCAAGACTGTTTTTATAACGAGAGACCAGTTCACATTCTGCCAATCAACGATACTCCTCAAAATGTTTGCGCATGTACAACTCACTCAAATTACATTAATCTTCTTCTCTCTATTTATAAACATGCAACATACTTTCCGAGAACACATCAAGAGCTTCTTAAACAGTTGTCATGTAGAGCCAACAATGAAGATTGCATGTCCAACAGTTGAGATGTATGCAAAGAATCCAACATTTGGGATTTACCCTAGATTCTAATCCCTGTATTAATTGGAAGTCTTGGATCTTTTAGAATCAGAGACCAAAACAGATTGTAATTAGCAAACCTTTCAATGAAACACTCCATGAACCATATGACAGTACTACTAAATTCAACCTACATTCTTTTGAAAAATATTTAGTCCGATTACTTTCAAAATGCAAAACAAAACCTAACCAGTGAGAAAGCTAGTGTGCGAATAGACTGCGGAGAATTATGCGTTGATCAGTCAAGACGAAATATAATCAGCACATTGATCTCACGGACAAGTCACGTTTTTCAAGTGTTGCATTTGGACAAACTCCATTCAATGGTTATAATGAGTAATGAATTAAGCCACAGTAAATATACCGTGCATGTCTTTCTGCAAAAAATGTTTGAGTACATAAAGTCGGTCACTGATAACAAACATGTGTGAATATCTTCAGTGGTAATTGCGCCGCTCAATTCAAGAATCGGTTTGTAATGGCAAGCATGAATGCATTCAAACAGAATATGGAATCACTCATCTCGAACGGAATTTTTTCGCTGCCTCTCATGGAAAAGGTGCCGTTGATGGAATCGGTGGAAGTGTTAAAAGATTAGTGTGGATCGCCGTTAAGTCCCGGAAAGTTATCGTTAACTTGCGCTAAAATTATATGATTTGGCAGGTAGTCTCTCTGAAAACATCTTCTTTATATTCGTGGTAAAAGAAGAAGTTAAAGAAAAGGTAATCATGTTGAATGATAAATGAGAAGGGCTGACAAATATACCAGGCATTCAATCAAAACATTTCTTCCAATCTGAAGACGGCCACAGCATTTCCGTGGCGCGAACCTAACAGTTTCATTTCAATAATACATGGTTTTGAAATCTCCGCTATTCTAGAAAGTGAGTGACTAGAAAAATACAAAAAGAAATTCTGCGTACTGATGTATTCTGCGCCTTCAGTATCGAGTCAGGGTAAATCCATCGGACCACCTAAAAATAAATTGCGAGTTTCTGATGTTTATAGTAATTCAGACAACGAATCTATGAATGACGAATATCCACTAACGTCTCTTCAAACCTCAAAATTACCAACAGAACCGTAAATATTCAATATCGCTATGTGGGGGTGTGTCAGAGCGATATGGATGAAGATGGAAAAATTAGAGTACAATTTCTGACGACAATTGATGGTAAACACTTCACTGAAATCGTGAATGACATAGCGGAATTGCAATCCAAAGATATTATCGTGAAGTTGGAAGGGCCAGACTGATGGAAATAATATGTTCATAGAATTTTCAGAGAATATTGACGTATGTAAGAAGAAATAATTAACAAAAGTGACAGAGAAGGGTACGGGATAAGGGATTAGTAATTAAAATTGTTTGATCTCCTATTTCGTTCCTTTATAAGTTTTTATTGATGTTTATATTCTCTTAAATTAGACTGGTTGCACCCGCGATAGCACTTTGAACCTTCTTCCCAACTATATAAATATCAAATTAAAATTCTTGTAAACGAATATAAAGTGAACATGTTAAAATGTAATTAAAAATGATTTTTATTTTATCGTTAAGGAACTTTATATGCGTCTAAATTTTGCACCCGCGATAACGGAATCGCCCTTTTCGTACTAGTACCTACCGTCGCTTTTATTGTATCATATAAAAGTATCGCAAGTTTCTATTGAAAACAACAGCCCAGTTCAGTAAACTGCGTAAAACTAAGAATTTGATAAAAGCACACTTTTTTTTCAAGCGAGGTAAAGGTCCAAACATTCCGAATGTCGACTGGCATTTGTGTAGTCAGATTCATTTTGATGAAAATCGGAATTGGTGTCTAAATATGAAAGTATTAAGGTCAAAAACTCGGGACATGCAAAAAACAAAAATCGATCATTACCTCCCCCGTCGCATCCAGAAACTCGCTTTGAGAGGCTTTGTGTACACGACATTACGTATGTGTTGAATTTAATACGCGCTAAATATTGAGACATTTGGCGTATACGCAATATACCCCTGAAATCATTACAAAACATTTAAATAGTTCATTAATACAGTATTGTGTGCAGCTTTTAAATTTTTTTTTATATTCACTCGTAACATAATTCCTTTTTATATTATACTATGTTCTTTCACTTACATACTAGTCACGTATTTATTTCAATATAAATATTGGTATTCTCTTTTTAAGTCAAACTGTTTTCTCAAATTTAATTTAATCAAAATTTGTTTTGTAATTTTTATAATATATATTGATTCCGTATCGGCGTTTGATTTAAAAAGGTGTGTATCATTGACATTGACATATTCTTGGTCAACAATTTGAAATTCTTTTTGGAATAATGGGCTGTAAATAGTTTATTAACTTCACTCATATTTTTTCTTAATTGTGTCGAAAACAAAAATATTGCACTGACATTGACAAGTAACCGACAGTTCTTAAATTTCTAAAACTTTCGGGGCTGTAAATGTTTTCTAACATTTATGTTTTTTGCACTGTCCGCATATGTAAAGCAACATATACATCTTGTAAATAGTCGAGATAAGCGTATTTTTATTTGGTTTTAAAAGCGATGTCTCTATATAATGTTATATTTAATATTAATACTACAATTTTTCACAATGCTTAAAAGTCTTGAACCGCTTTTCATTTCTTTTACGTCGTTTTGAAATTACTTAGAAGACTACAATAAATATGTATACGGAATTATTAACTTTGTTTGCAAAATTCATATCATCTATACGATTGTTGTCACGTAGCATGAACACAATGGCACTCGTATACAATGTGTTTAGTACTAAATAAAATTTAGTAGGTACTAGTTTATAACGTTCATAGTGCTGAAAGTGATTAAAAATAACAACTATTCCTTCTGGCATGATGTATAGGTACATTGTTTCCTGAAAGTTTCATTTACCCTAAAATAGTCCACATTTTTCTACCATGGGCGCCTCGAAAATATGGGCAGGGGGAGGCGGAGGCCGTATTCCGTACGGATTGTAATACCGTAAAAGAACCTTTTTAATGACAGAAATTTAGAATAGATACCTATCTTACTCTAACGTATAAATAAGGTATATTAGGCACATAACAGATACGTATAGAATCGACACTACGTTGTAATATATCCATATAAAAAAAGAGGCTTACTTTTTCATACCTTCCAAAAGTCTGTTCTCTCCTCACCTCATTCCTACCAAAATGCTTATGTAATTATTATGAATGCCCATAGATGGCGTAACCTCTTACTCTCTTATGCTCATAGATGGCGTTATCAAAGAAAAAATAATTTTCAATTTTACTAATTATTTTGTTAACCCCATTACGGAAAAAAGTAGTTTTTATTTTTACAAATTTATTTATTAAAACCATTATAATAAAAGTATTTCAATTAAAAGACGATATAATAAAATAGTATACAATTTAAGTCATTAAAGTACAATTACTTTAAAAATACAGTTCAAGAAAATTTAACAATAAATTCTAAAATGCGGTTGTGAACATATTATATATACAGGTGTGAGCAGGTCGTACGTCTGAAAACAAACAAAGAATCTACAAATACAGTTATAATTTTAAAAATATTTTGTAATCTGTTAAGACACATTTTTAAAACTTTTGTTAAAACCCCGCACTTGGTCAATAACACATGAAATTTCCTAGGAAGGGCCGGTACAACCAAAAAGACCAATTAGCTTATAAATTAATGTTATAAAATTTACGTAATATTAAAAAAATTACATATCGCTTAACAATTTTATCACACAAGGACTGTATAAGTTTACTAAAAATTACTATTATATTTTCTACTATGGTTATAACAAGATAAAGGACAAATAATTAACAACCTTACAGAAGTAATTTTAGTTGACTATAACAATCATTTCTAGCACTAATAGTTTTATTACAAATTTTAAAGTACCCATATTTGAGAGCTCCCTTTCATCTCTATGGCTGTGAAGCTGGTTAATCGTGACTCTGTAAAAGGCAAAGTTTGAAGAATCTCAAAACTTTAAAAATTGCCTTTCAGACGACAGACATTAAAATCTAAAAAAGTATTTTTAAAAAGAGGGGCTGAAATTGAAAACAAGTATTGTAATTTTTTGTTTTTTTTTTCCATTGATTTACTTTCTTTAAGTCTATTTTAATTTCTTAGAGGCCAGTCAATCTTCATTTTGATACAATGTTTAGTAAACAAATTTAAACAGACTGCTCTACCATTTATTTGTAATTCAGAATTGTCTTAAAATAATCATTACTTTATATTATAAACTTTCTTTTAAATGATCAATAAATATAAATTGTCAAAAAAACAATTGCAATTTCGCTCATCAATATCACACATTTAAAAAAAAATTAAAGATTTTCAAATCAAAATATTTAATTCTTCCCTTAATCAATAATCAACTTCTTGTAGCTACTGCAATTGTGAATACAATCAAATCAAGTATACTCCTGTGGTATATATACTCTTCAGAAATAAATTTAAGAAAATACGAGTTAGTAACGTTACATAAACTGATCAAAGGTCATTGTAAACTTATTAATACACAGAGTGTATTAATAAATTAATTTTTATAATCGTATTAATTGAAAATGTAATCCGTTCTTCAAAATATTATATGAGTTAATAATTAATACGTGTTAGAATTACTTTCTCAGTATGCAAGAATATTTCTCAAGTCGCAATACACCACCATTATGTTTATGTTTTTCGCGACGAACCCTCGCCAACTCATCAGGGTAAGGCTGCTGTTCATAGGAGTGAATAACTAATGAATTAACTTTTGAAGTTTTAATTATTAATCAAAATATGGCTTCGTTGCCGAATTTATCTACTTGAAGCAGGATAAAAGGTTAGTTAAAAGATGGTAATATATTTGTAATATGCATAATCATATAATTTTCAGCAGTCCGGCGTTCGTGGTGCAATATGCGAAAATATGTGCCATGAGAAACAAGCGTCTAATCATTGAACTGTGGGTACCGTGTGGTTTCGGCTAGTTTAAATTGGCAGTCTCTAGTAATTTTATGCTCATCATGCTAACTATTGTCCTGCTGACTGCGTGCGACGGAAGGGCGAATTCAACCATTCTCGACAACTGCTCCGCATCGTCTAGACCACGCGTGTAATCTTGTTCAACCGTGATTAAAAAAATTAAGTTTATATTTGATTGTACCTCACACAAATCTACATAATCTTAAATTATAGTCACTAAGACAGTGAAACTTGAATTATAACGGAAGCGCGCGCTGAATACAGATAATCTGAGCGACGTTTTTACTTATTTGTTACACTTTGGTTACCTTTAGGTTAAAGTGTCCCTATGTTTCTTCTCGATTGTGTCATCTTATTCTTTACTATACTCTTGTTCTGTAATATTATCTGTATCTATATTATTTATGTAGTCATGGTAGCTTAGCTAGAAGAATTATATATAATACTATGACCAAAAGGCAATTGTTTGAAATCACATTTGATCCAGAAAAATGTTGTCCCTCTCTCAGTAATTTGTTAACTTAAATTACTCATCGAAATTTTTAATTTTTCTTATTTATTATGCTATAATTTTACTAATGTTTAGAGTTAGCCTAACTAAAAAGTTAGTCCTTCAAATTTCTATTTACAATTAAGTGTAACCCGCAACAGCGTAAGTGGTCTAGCTGTTGTTAGTTAACCAAGTCTGAATTTTATAATTTATTCGAACTTGTTGAGTGTTATTGATTTCTGGGGGTTCCAGCCAATCAGCATGAGTTCAACTGCACGAGGCTTACTGACTATGATCTATTCTATAGATTATAGGATTATTAAAATAATTTTAATCATTGGTAATTGTTGGTCTCTCTGTAAAGGTCATGGCGAAAATACTTAATTTATTTTAATATTAAAATGAAATATGAAAAAACTTTTATTTTTATTTAGATAATCGTTAACATCACAACTTTTTGTCTTTTTACGAAATTGCTTCTTTTCTTATTGTGTTATTTTTTTATCACAGAGGGCAGTATACTTATAAACTACACAAGAACAAATTGTGAATATTTTGAGAAACATAGATAATTTCTTTTGTTTCATGCACTTAGTGTTTTTGACAAATTTGCGAGCGTCTACATTGGTAAAATTTTATAACAAACTGTTGAAAGCGAGCTTTAAGGTATTGTTCATTTGAATTCTCTCAATATTCGATGGAACTTATGTTTAGCTACGACAATATTTTTATATGCGGGATAAAAATATATTATTCTGAAACACATGAGAACACATATTTTTGAAGAAAATGTACTACAACATTAACTTTAATGAATTGTTTTACTTACCAGATAAACATAAATTGCAATATTATACTTTAAACTCACGAAAAAAGACAAATTCTAATAGCCGCGCATTTCGTGAATTTGCTGTATTTTTAGTCAAGTTTGGGTTGGTTAAAGGGTTGATTAAATTCAATATTTTAACCAGTACCAGCACTATAGCTTTATGGAGTCATGTAGACAGCGGTAATAATTTATAGCAATATAAGAATTATTAGTGTAATGAAATTAGCTACTTATTAAGGTGGAGTTCATTAATCAATATTTAATTAACTTTAGTGTAGAGGTTATTAATCGTCCTATACATCTCTTTTGTATGTGTATTATATTATAATTTTGTAGGCATAATTATAAATTAAAAGTTTAATGCAAATATCAGTGGCGATGACTTTTATTTTATAAGATTTTGGAGTGTTTTCTAATTTTATTTAATCCCGTATATACTTCTTCGTGGGATGACAAAAAATTACTGAGAGTTTAAAAATCTAGTAAAATATGTAGCAAATTAAGATATCGCTATAAATATTTTATTAGTAAGTACAAAACTGTTTTCATACAGTTCACTACACATACGAATACATAATTATTTATTTATGTATTTGTTTCTTTTATTTTATAAATGAATACTACATTACATCAACATTAATTTAATAAACTATATGCCAACATTATATAAAAATAATTTATTATTTTTTGGTGACTCAATTAACCAGTACCCCACTTTCCCTTAAAAATATAAAAAATAAAATATTATGAATAACATTCAGTTTTCAAACCCCGTAAGTACTTTTATTTTTCTAAATTATGCGAACAAAATTTTAGGCAGCTGTGACAGACTTTGGACGGGCAGACACCGAGATTATACCATAAGCTGTACGGTTTCACCTTCGAATAAAGAGGAATTTTTAGAAAATTACGTGTCGCTGGGATTATCGACTTATTTCAGTATTTTGTTGCACATATATCCACAACTCTAAAAATTTGCAATCTTTCTTTCATAGTTATATATATATATATATATATATATATATATATACATATATATGTATATATATATATATATATATATATATATATATATATATATATATATATATATATATATATATATGTATACACTTTGTGGTCAATTCCATCTTAGAACATTTTTGTTACTGACATTGTTGTTTTTTTTTAAATTTTAGTTAGATAAACGCATTAAAAATAGATAAGTCGTAAGTATTATTTTAATATTGTTTTTTTTACTTGCGCCATCTTTAAGAAATTTTAATAAAAAGTTGAAAAGAATTATAATAAGGGCAAATAAACAACTTTCTTAATTAAATTTTATCTATTTACACATTGCAAAGAAGTTTGTTTTGGTAACAATGATAGTTTTAGTAAATATTAGAATAAATTACAAATTATTCTTCCCTTTTTTCGCCTTTCTGTAACTTAAATAGAATACTAAGTTATGGGTTGTAATAAATATCAATACATTGTGTACTAAAGTTTTATGATTTTGATATGTTTCCTTATAAATTTTATAAAATAATCATTAATATGGAAAGAAGCTGCTGGTCTCAAAAACATTTAAAAGAAGGGAAAAAAGTACATTGGTGCGATCTCTGTATGTCTGTCGCATGATCTAGGGCCTTAATAATTAGGCTGATCTCGATGAAAAGTAGTTTCTTATAAATATTTTCTCCTACTTCAAAATGTAGGGTACTTTACATTGAAAAAAGTTCCATTGAAAAGACGAGTCTAACGATGTTCATTAAACTTTTCATATTGCTAGTATTTTATAAACTAAATAATATGCCATAATTTATTCTTCTTGAAAAAAGCGGCTTGGTGTACGGCTTATCGAAAACTTTAATCAATGGGCCAGGTTCATGAAATAAGACTAGAGCTCGGAGAACGGCGCTGTACGATTAATACTTTATGAGACCAATAATTTAAATATTTTATTAGCCAATAATAAAAACAATAATTACATTTTATTGAAAAAAAAATAAAGCGAGACTTGTTTTTCATGAGAATGTATATGCAGTGTGGCTGAGTCGTTTATTCAGGCTGCAAATTTCAAATGAAGGAAATATCTCAACTGAAATATTTGTGTAACCTAACGGAAAAAAATATTCAGGGTTGGAGACATTTTTTTATTTCACATTTTTTATGGTACAATTTTCATCTCGCTTGCCTGCTAATAACATGCCCGTTTCACTCCATAGCGCTTCTAACTTCTTTACTATGTTTTTCTTTTTCTTTAATAGTGCTTATAAAATCCCAATTAAGTACATTTGTAACATTACTGCTTTGATGATTGAGATAAAATCGAATAAAAATTCAACAAATCGGCTATCTTAAACTTTTATTTTATGACGCTGAAACACATTTTATTTCAATGATTATATTGATATTAAACTAAACAACCAAACAATATACATTAAAATTAAATTTATTTAAGTAGTTTCAGTTCAACACTAGAACCTCATATGTGTCCGAACTTTTTTCCTCGCCATCGAGTGCGTAGTAGCACACTCCGTGGCTGCATTCGATCTGGAAGAGATGAACAGCTGAGTAAACGTTATAAATTAATAAAGAATGAAGTAGATAGGTGAAGCAAAAGCGATATAAAGTTTCCACTATGAGAGAATACTGTTTCTTTTATCGGTCTATTTTTAAATATTTTTAGGTTTTTTGCTACTATGTTAGAGCTTTCCTGTATCATTGTATCTCATGAAAATTTTCTCCAGTGCGTTGGAATAATATTTATGGTTAAGTATCAAATTTATAGGCATTTAAGCTAGCAGTGAAATCAAACGAGAAACTTTTTGGTAAACTTTCTGCTTGTTATTTCACCAAATATAGTGTTTGGTATGAAACAATTCTATTATTTCGTCCACTACTGGTTTATAGAATTTACTATTGCCTTTTATTCATTCTATATTTAATCTATATATCTAAAATTTTGCGTGGTTTTCCATCTAAGCAGGATAAGCGACGACCAAGCAACAATTTTGTCAGCCTTATATTCTCTATAGTCTCCTCGTTATATCTGACCATACAAAAAATTAAATTAGTTGGATACGCATAGCATAGTTTCGACTTCATCTTAAAAAACATCATAGGGTTATAATAGTTGGAGACAACCACCTTGCCGGGTGTGGTGATATCGTCGACGGTCACGCGACCCATGTAGAGCTTTTCACCGCCGGCAGTAACACCCGCCTCGATTGCGCCGTCTGGCACCTCGCCATTAGCTGCTGGCACCCACTGGAACATAGCTGGTACTAGAACCTGCAAATGATAATATGCATTTTATTAAAAAAAGAACCATTCCTTCACACCGAGTTGTTTATAAATCAGCACTTGTTTTGTTCGAAGCACCTTTTCTATTTTCATTATTGAAGTTTATTGAAAGTTCCATTTAAGGCAGGAATACTTTAATTATAATAAAAATGATTTCTCGCAAATTTTACTGTATTATTTGCAGTTTGGTTAATTAGGAGTCATTTGTAAGACGATGAGAAGATAGTACAGAATTACTCCTTTAGTGTCCCGTTGTCATATTAACAATTGTATATTCAACATATGATATATCCAATAATAGTCTCGTGACGTGAAAAACTTCTTTAATGTCCCATACCAGAATATTAAAAACGAGATATTGTGGAATTACCTTGGTGTCTCTCCATCGGCGTGTGTGTGTATCACAGGCAGTTTTCTCAGAGACCATTCGACATAGAAATTTTATTGTAGACAATAGGGGCGAAATAAGAGAAATGAAAAGCAAACATGAAGGGGGAAGGAGTCGTTGGGTTAAGAATTATAAAAAATGCTATCGTCCAATGAGAGCTTATTAAAGAGCGATTACAAAAACATGTAATGACATTTTGTAATGTTAACTTTTTATTTCATTATTCCTAACGTTGTTTTGAAAAATATATCTTGGACAAATGTGGAAAAAATCAGATTGAAGGAAAATTATCAGTATTGCATTACCTAAGTTATTTAAGGTTCTTAATTTTTATTTTACACGACTGGTATAATATCAAAGGCCAAATGGACACATTTTCGAAGGCCGAATGGAATTTTCAATGGCCTAATAGAAATTAAAAGTAAACATAATTTATTAGTTTTATGATAAAACCGGCACATATCTAAGCAGTTTTAAAAGATTAAGAATAGAAAAAAGTAATGAGTTATAGTTAATAGACTATAGAAGGTCGTAGTATTTCACAGTATTTAAAATTTTTTTTATAACAAAACTATACTTTTAGTGCTTAGTTTTAGTTTGATATCCTATCATATTTAAAGGTATTCTATAGCAGATATTCTATTTTCTATTAAGTACTTTACCCATGTTTGCAGAAAATTATAATTGAACAGTTCAGAGAAACGGTAATGTACTCACTGAAAAGAGTGGGCAATGAATAGAGTAACGGATAATGCGTTGATACGGACATATAAGAATGGACGAAAATTCAAATAATTAACATTATTTTGGTTGCGAGGACCTGAAGAACGGATATATAACATCCATTTTCTCTTCCAAATGACACATATCCTCAAATTCGTTTATTCATCGATAAAGAAATATGTTCAACGATAGTCAAAACCAGTCAGAACTAAGTTTATTGAAATTCCTTCTGTAGCACACATGATCATTCTCACTCACGTCGTATATATCCTTATAATGCTCTCCGCCACCGTGGGGTACGAAGCACACATTCTTGCTGGGAATGACCTTGGCACATACGGAGTCACCCTCGTGACTGGCGCGACCCACGTATACTTCTGCGCCATCCGCATCGTTCCCGGCCAGCACCGCACCAGGCGGCACTATCATCTGGTTCTGCATGCATGGTACCCATTTGTACGCGACTTTATAGCAAAAAATTATGGAAATCATATAAATCCTTACAATTACCAATTAGCTATTTTGACATTAATTTAACAGTTCAAAAACAGTTTGACTTATATATATATATATATATATATATATATATATATATATATATATATATATATATACATACAACTTATGTATGTATATATTAATATAAATTCGATATTGATTTCTAGAAGAAAATACTGAATAATATTGAAAATGGTAGTAAACGTTCGACTTCAGTGTGGAAAATATTTTCAAAGTTCTGCTAACTATTTTTTAATTTAAACATATTCACAATGCCATGTTGCTCTCATAGCAAAGTTAATGGATCTAGGAAATGCTTCCAAAAAATGCAATTCATTAATTAATACATTGTAACAAAATACATTTAATGTATACGAAATTTATATTTATAATTTAAATACTCTATTAATGTTTCGAAGCAAGTACGTGACGGACCAAGAAAGATAAGATAAAAGCGTTTCAGAGATTTAGAGTGTAGTCGCGTACAGAAACGCAAATTTGCTTTCAAACATTTTCAATATTTACAAAATAAATCTTCATTCACAACTATTACAAAAATATAAGTAAAATGAAAATAAATATAATTTTTACTCACTACTCATGATGATAACGATATGGTAAACGTCAGTCTTCGACGGGCTAGTTCGTTGATAATGAGTCGCGACCGGGAGTCTTATCGGCCGCTTATCGAGTCCGCTATTGTTCGATATTTAGCTAGAACGCAGTGACTAACTTCAGCAGACCCGTTCTCGGGTAAGTAGTGAATTCCTTATTATTTTCCCATTCATTACAAATCTCGGTCTAGCGGAAAATAGTAAAATAAAATTGTAAGCATATTTCTAATACGTCGGATTCTCCTAAAGATGCAAATAGTAGCTTTACATAGGTTGGCCAAAAAGAGAAATTGTCGGCAGTGGACATTATAAATGATTATTTAAAAGTCACTTTCAGGAGGTAG
The DNA here is from genome assembly GCA_039881145.1 of Druceiella hillmani. NCBI lineage: Eukaryota > Metazoa > Arthropoda > Insecta > Lepidoptera > Hepialidae > Druceiella > Druceiella hillmani. Next base: position 43,691,404 of record JAYKKI010000012.1, on the reverse strand, counting down.
AAATCTATCATTTAGAAGATTTTTTTCGAATTTTCAGAGAATCTGCTAATGATTTCACAAAAATCGCTATTATGCGAAAATTATTCAAAAGACTGAAATTAAATGTCAAAAAATATAGTCATGTAGCTATCATGTTGTGTAGGGTGGCTGTGCTTATTTGAAGAAACTAGTATTTAGTATAGTTAATAAAATTATTTTTTCCTAAAACTTGTTGCAATTCGATGGTATCATACAGAGTAATTATAAATATTAGCACGATAAGCTGCCAGGCTGAATAGCCACATATTGAACGCCATCTAAGACCAGCAGCGTAGCGTTTTCGCGACGAGCCTGTATTCATCAAACGTTTATTTCTTATTTGGAAGGAGTTGTTACTAGCTTCCATGGCCAAGAATCTGAAGGAGTCAATTAAATCGTGAACATGTTGTTTTAGAGAAAATAAGATGTGATCTCACCATAAGCTCGAGATAATTCGCAAGGCGTATAGGTTTCTTAAGAATTTTAACACAACGGATTATCAGTTCATTGGCCAATGAACAGCACCCGTGACAATGGGTGCAAACGTTAAAAAAAATTAAAGCGTTAAAACCAGGTTATACTGAAAGCTTGTGCTGAAGATTACTGTTTTTTAATAACGTGCCATGGAACGCTGAGAGTCGATTTGAGATGTTTGGATTATTTAATACTCGCAATTTTCATTATTATTCTATTGTCTATGGTTTAAAAAATTATTCTATGGTTTAAAAAATGTCTTTATTAAATTATGAAAATGTTCGTGTGGATATGTGGGCTGTGCTAATTCGGGCGAACGAGACCACAAATTGTATTGAAATTCAACAAATATTCATAGAAATGTTTAAGCTCCCTAACCTATTGAAGAACTTTTAAAAAGATAAAAATCGCAGTAGAATATAGAGAAACGTTAAAAGTGCAAGAAAAGTGAATCGATATGAATCGTGTAAAAGGTGACTTACACAATGCCATGTAGTGTTTTAGTTCGAATCGATTTGCTTATAATGGATTCAGAATGCTTGCTTTTGTGGGAGATTACAATATTTTAGTTTATTTCTAACAATTGTTTTTAAATTATCATGTAAAAATGGTATTAAAAAGGAAAAGAAGTCAAAAAACGATAAACTTTGCTGGCAATCTGCAAGCGGAGCCTGAAACTCTATCCATCCCTCGCTTTGTGTTGTGTTTTGTTTCGTGTTTCGTTACAGTCTAATATCTCAAAATACAGACTCACAGTATTGTGGCAAAAGACACTTCACTTCGAAAGAATAAAACTCTTCGTTTTTTATGGATAAACTTTCGGTGTTTATCATTCGTTAAAAAGTAATAAACGCGTATAAATGGGTTTATTGCTAATAAAGTTAGGAAATCTTTTCCCCTCAAGTAATAGTAACAGTTAAAGAAGGTTACTTTGTTAGCAATTAATTGTGGATTTATTACTGATAAAGTAACCTCTTCTCCTCAAGTAATAGTCACATACAAAAATTTAGTTTTGTATAAGGTTATAAAAGATTTTAATGGTGGGAAATTTTTGCAAATGTTAGAAATTTACGAATATAGATAATTGTAAATAGTTTTATAGAAGTATAGTGTACACGTTATTGTTTGAGAATTGGTCTCATTGGTCTTATTTTCATGTCGTTGAAATTGGTCTCATTTTCAAGTCGTTGAGGAAAAAAATAAAATTGCTTTAATGTATATATTATTTATAATTTAATTACATAGAACAATTATTGTGATATCAAATAGCATATTAGTAAATATGACAGCCAATAAATGAAATAACGAATAAAACTTTGTTATTATGAAAAGCAAGCCATAAAAATATTGGGCTTGAACATTACACAAACTATGAGAGTCTTCCGTCAGTGGGTTAAATTTATTCTAAAGTATTATCCGTATTAAACTTTTTACTAACGCTCGCCACATGACACGAAGATAGGTTTTGGTAATTGTTTTTCCATCAAATGATAAGTAACATAGCGTATTTCAATGTATGATTAAAATGTGGCACTGCGATAAATATGTTTCGAATGTTTCAATATCATGTATAATGCTTCATACATAGTTATTGTTAACATTTGGCCTGTTTATAGTACTTTACTTCAGATTAAATTGTTAAAACGGTTGACAGAAATAAAACATAAATCACAGTTTATATTATTTTGTAAATCACACTTTTATCTTCCTATTAACCAACTTTTATGCTATACCAAAAACAGAACATAATTTAACGGTTTTATTTTTTATTACAATATATTTTCAATTATTCCAATATTTTATATTACTCTTTATTTTGTTTGAAATGTTATTTTATTTATAAACATTGTGATTGAAGCTAGCTTTTGACACTAGGAAAAGGTAAATTTTTTTTAAAGAATAGATCTAGACTTTAATTAGGCCAATTATGTAACATGGTTTGCGAGACCTGACTTTTTATATTTGTTGTGGTGCAGTGAGGCGTGTCGAGCGAATTATGTGATAGTAGTTTGAACTAAAATGCCACACAATAATTAACCTATGAATTTAAGCATGTGAAATGGAATATACTACTTTTAAAAATGAAATTAATTTTGAATTTCGCGTTTAAAAGTAGTGTAATATGTTCCATATTTTTTAGCATTTATTTTCATTACTTAATCCCCCCCTGGTAAATGGTAGAGTCATTATTCATAGAAGCCTCTATTTGAATCTAGGATAAATATTATTTCCATGCAACATTTTATTGAAATCTATTCCACCGTTTAGAGTACAAAGAAGAAAATCAAAATATACCATTTCACGTTTATTATTAAAGGGAATGATTTAGTGGTCTTATAAATTAAGAACTATTTGGAACTGAACAATATTACATTGAGGATAATGAATATCAAATGATGAAACGTCGGATTTCGAACTGAACTGAAAGTTTGGTTTATTTTATCTCAAGAAAGAAGCAGTACAATTAATTAAAGTATGCACTTAAACGATTGACACAGTTTTGCCCTCTTAATGATACCAGCTAGCGAATGCTGGCAACGAAGAAGCGTGGAGAGCGAGTTCTAATGAAATCGCAGAAGGTGTTTTCTACAACTTATTGAGATTCAGTTCAAGTAGTGATTGCGGGCCTGACAAAGATGGTAATCAATTGGAGCAAGTGTCAGAGAATACGATGGAAAGAATTATCAATTCCTGTCCAAACCCTTCATGGATATTTCGAGCTGCGTTGCGTTAGTCGTACTATGAAATTCAAATTCGAAAATTATAAAATTTTTTGAAATGAAATTTAATCTCCAGAATATATTTTGATTTATTTAAGGTACCGAAGTGTGGTTTTTGGAATTGAAGGGAATTGGAAGTAAAGATTTTTGGAATTTTATGTTCCCTTCATTCACCATACAACAGTTGTTCCCGTTTAAATTGGACATACTACGCACTAGACGCATTCTAGGATAAAAGATGGAATTGAATAGAATTGAAAATTTCCCTGAGGTTTTTATGGGTAATTTGTGGGTTTGATTCCTTGTGTAAACTAGGAAACTATTTTAAAAAGTTACTGTAATATTCAATTCCTTTTACTTTTCTTTTTGCAATACATGTAACTGGTGATTATATTTGGACTATTATAGCACTTGTAATCATAATTAAAATATTGTGCTTATATACCATTTTCTAGTTTTTTTTATTCGATTTACAGTAGTTAGTACAGGCGTAATTATATATATATATATATATATATATATATATATATATATATATATATATATATATATATATATATATATATATATATATATATATATATATATATATATATATATATATATATATATACACATATACATATATTTATATACACACACATTTATGTTACTTTGTTTACAATACCTCTAAAGTTGTACGATTCATTGCCTTGCGATTAATTTGAAATGTGGGGTTTTTCCAATATCTCGAAATCTTATCCAAAAAATAATTTACTATCATAACTGAAGCGTGTAATATTTATTACAAATAATATAATTTTTTACGACTAACCATTTTTTATTCGTTGAATATCTGAAAAGTTGAATTCTTTGTGTTCCTTTGAAAACCGTTACTCCTTCCTTTTTAAAAATTATCAGTTTTGTGGAAAAAATTATCAAAATTGTAGCTTGCAAAATTGACAACCAAAAAATCCATTGCCTTTTTAGGCTTATGTAGTCAAATGGCAAAAACTGAACTCTTGTGATTTCGTCATGTCTATCTGTCCTTCCGTATATCACAGTACCATAGCTTTCAGCTTAAGAACAATTAAACACATGAATATACAAAAGTAAAGAAAAATATAACAAAGCTTTTTTTCCAAAGACTGAATTTTTGGGACCTAATTACAAATAAAACTTGACGTCTCCCTCCTTTTACTCCATATAGAAGTAATTGCAAAGATGGTATTTATAAAGATTTATGAGATGTTTATAACATGGCAAAAATTATATAAAATCCAGCTTATTTGAATACTAATATTTAAATTTAGTTTATAGCACAATGCAAGCCAATGTTCTCTTTCAAATTACATTTCAAAAGATGTGCATAACTGCAACCTTTGTAATTGAATAAAGACAAGAAAAATTGTCCGAAATATCTCTAATTTATTTCATAGAAAACTGTTAAACCTTCCGCCCACTGGCTATTGTACCTCTCACTTCACTATTGGAAAGAGAGACAGAGAAGAAATTTAAAATTATATAAAAGCATAATAAAATAATTATTATAAAGGCATAATAAAATAATTACTTATTATAAAGGCATAATTTTATTATAAAGGCATAATTATTATAAAGGCATAATTTTATTATAAAGGTTTATTATAAAGGCATAATCAAATAATTACTTGCGAAATTATTTATATAAAAAAATTACAAATAATAATATCCATGTATACAGAAGAATAATACACGTATTAAAAACTGAAAAGAAAATTCATTACTATTACAAAAATTATCGAAGTTAAAAAAAAACAATAATTCTCGTAACGGTTCATAAACAAATAATAAACATGGCATTCTACACAATAATATTCTTTTTTGCAGTTTTTCGTCTATTAAACCAGGTTCTTCATTTACACGTAATGTAGGGCATTTTTTAACTCCTGTAACATAGTATGTCTTGTTTTTCTTCTTCTTATTTATGGAAGTAATTAAAAAAATATTATGATACCTCAAAATACTTAAAGTCAATACGAATTGTTCTCATGAAAATGTGTTAAACATTGAGATGCTGCATCTTACATTTATTAAATTTCATATGTTATTCGCTCAGTTATTTACAAAATAATAAGACATTAACACCGTGTCGTAAATCATATTCTTTTTAGAAATATCATAGTGTAAATTTACGTTAAAAAGAGGAGCGCAGGAATTACTTAGGATATTGTTTAAATCGACCCAATTAGAATAAATGTTCGAAGTTCAGATTTCATTGCTCATAGCGAAGGAGAAATCTTGAAAACACAAGATTTTGAAATATTAATTGATTTTAAGAAGATTAATAACATGTAGAAGTTCAATTAAATAAGTCAAGAAAGATTAAAGAAGTAGGGTAAATTTATATTATTCATGTCTAAATATCTACCAACAAAAATTTTCACAACAACAGCAAATGTATTATTATGCAATCTAAAAGCATACTGACAGTGTTGCAAGATCAAGTATTTATTTAAAAAAATGATGTCTTTCATTTGATATAAATCAACTAATTCATTCAACTTGTGGGATAAAATTGGACGAAAGTAAACCTAACGAAATGACTTATGACTGGGAATAACTGAACGGCGTATCTGACGATGATAACGCTCCTAATGCGTTTAAAAGTCTTGTTTACATTTTCATTGACATTAGACTTTGAATTGCAACATTATCAAAAGAATATTAGTTCTCAATTATGTTAGCTGTTAAGGAATGAAGACTAGTATTCATGGGAGGGTTAATATCGCCCAAAGTACATGTTGCCACAATTGTTAAACGAAAAACAAGTTAGTAATAAAATAGCAATTGTGGCAATACCATTGTTCCATAGAATTGACGATTGTTCCATTGTTTATGCCCAATTATTAAGGAATTTCCAAATGTTAGATGAATGTGTTTGTTCTTAGCGCTTAAAGCGAGGATACAATTTGTGTTTGGATTTTGTTTCTTTATTATTACCTCCTGTATCCTGTGGGTATGAAGCAGAGTTATAGACCACTTCAGTCTGTATAAACCACTTCAGTTTCAAATTCTGCGTCACCTAAATCGTATTGTCTGTGAGTTCCTATGTATACTATAGTGAAAGTTTAGTGGTGAATGGTAATAGTTTATCTTGAATACTTTTGTATATTTTTGAAAGAATCTATATTTATTCTTATGAATTTGTCAATATAACTAAACCAAAACAATTTCCAATTATCAAGGTATATTGTCATGATTTCATTCAGGTTTTTAAAGCCTACGATTGAAAAAAATAAATAATATAACGAAGTAATGAATCTAACTAAAAACATTACATGATATTTTTAGTATAATTTTGAAAGACCTATTCACTGATACCCCACTTGGCGAAAAATTCATAGACTTATATTACTTTTATTACCGAAAAATGTCCCACTATAAACGGTGCTATATGGTGAACATAGCAGCGTCATTTCAGTTGACATTTCGATTCTTGCGGGTATGTTTATCCTGACAACAATACAAAAATTCCGGATTATGTAGTAAAAATATGTAAAAATGACAGTTCGATAATTTTAGAAATCTTTTATTATTTATTGCAAAAAGAGTTGTATGTTCAGTAACTATACGAAATTCAACGTTGTGACCTTGTAAGGACGTGTTTTCACACATAATATTTTTTAAATATTCAGTGTCTGCTTTGATTTTTGAAAATCGATTGATGAGTGCGGTGTGGGAAAAGCAGGAAACCTTAGAAGCAAAAATAATTAGTATTTGTATGTCTGTCTGTCATATCAATAACTCAAAAACTTCTTAAACGATAAACTTAAAATTGGAAATGTAAACATAAAATGTTCATAGGTTTGACTCATTTAGTGATTAAATATAGCAACGCACTTTTTGACAAAACCTATACATAAAGAACACACATGCACATACGTTGTATTTTTAATTATTGACAACAATGTTTACTATGTTGTAGGTTAATAAAATCATTTTCCACTTTGTTAAGTATAAGAAATGCAAAAAGATTTCGCAAACTAAAGAAAAGCACAGTATCTTGTCAGTGGAAAATTTGCGTGGGTGTGTGTGTGTGCAAACCACTCCGTTGCCAAAGTCAAGCGGCCATAAATAAATGTCGACTTTGTCTATCGTTGGGGGAATCCCCGGTATATGTATAAACTTTCAGTCGGACAGAAGTAACGTGATTTAATTTCGTTCAATATAATTTGGGTAAGATTAATAGAAGTTTTGATTTGTTCGTTTAAATTTTATTTCATTATGTCGAAAAGAACATATTTAAGTGGTTCACAAAAGAGAAAAAAAGTTATAGCTCAAAAAGAAATCACGGAAAAACTTCCTAAGCTTACTACGTTTTTTACGGTGGAAGAAACAAATAAGTTGGGGAATTATTCATCATCATCACCTCAAGACAAAAATACCTCTGAATATCACCAGGAAAAAGAGGTTATTACGTGTGACGAAAATGACAAACACACATCAAATGCTGAACCCTCGACTTTAAGCAACTGTGAGTTAATAATTGCAAACTTGGAGAATGTATCTGTATCTCATGACCCTGGTAAGTACTGTGACGACATTTTAACTGAAGAAGTCCGTAATATTTGGATTCGAAAAGGGCCAGAGTTTTTCCAAAATAAACATTGCGACTTCTCCAAAACTTCTACAAGTTTTCCGGATTCAATTGGTAAAACAAAAACCAGATACTTGACAAAAAATATTTTTACCCGTAAATTGACGAATGGTGAGTCTTTGGACAGAAAATGGCTTCTTTATTCCCCAGTAAAGAAATCTGTGTACTGTTATTGCTGCCGTCTATTTAATACCACTATTGGTACTGAACATAATTTGAGTTCTCCAAATGGATATAAGGATTGGAAGCATATAAGTAACTTATTGATGGAGCATGTGAACAGTTTGCAACACAGGCAATCTATGATGAATTATGTTACAAGAATGAAAACTACTGGACGAATTGATAGTGAATTGTTGTCCCAATATAATACATAAATTAGCTATTGGAAAAATGTCCTTAGGAGGATTGTTGCAGTAGTGACATTTTTAGCTTCAAGAGGTCTTGCTTTTCGTGGTGATAATGAGACATTGGGATCGCAAAATAATGGGAATTATATGGGATGCTTAGAACTGATTAATGAATTTGATCCTTTTCTTGCTGATCACATACAAAACCAAATCGTGGAAAAGGAAGTATATCAAATTTATCTGCAAATATTTGTAATGAGTTCATTAATTTAATGAGACAGCGAGTTTTAAAAACAATTGTCAAAGAACTTAAATCAGCAAAATACTACTCTATTAGCGTGATTCTACGCCAGATCTGTCCCACGTTAGTCAGCTCACTTTCATCGTTAGATACGTAAAAGACGGACAGTCTATTGAGAGATTTTTGCATTTTTTGCCTATGGATGGACATAAAGTGGATTATATAGCAGATACCATTTTAAACTTTTTTGAAAGTCTTGAGATCCCCATAAAAGATTGCCGCGGGCAGTCTAGAATAAAAGAAATATGCGAATATGCAATTTACGTTCCGTGTGCGGCACATTCGCTAAATTTAGTGGGTGTTCAAGCTGTTGAGTGTATTACTGAAGCAGTAGCATTCTTTAAATTTGTACTGAAATTGTACAATTTTTTCTCAGCTTCGATCAAACGATGGAAAATTTTGACAGAGCATTTAGGTGTAAATAGAGTCCTGAAGTCTCTTTCGGAAACCAGATGGTTCGCATATGCCAATGCTATTAATGCTTTGGGAAATGGTTATTTAAATATTTCCGAAGCATTGCCCTTCATCGCAAGTGACATCAATGAACCAGGAGACATTAGAAACGAAGCCCAAAGCCTAGTAAAAAAAAAATGGAAAAATTTGAGACTGCTCTTCTAACGGAAATATGGAATTATATTTTGGGAATTATGAATAAAACAAGTTTAAGTTTACAGAATAGCACTATGACTATGGACATTGTAACAAAACTTTACGAATCTCTGATCAGTTATATCAATAACGCACGCAATAATTTTGATCAGTATGAAACGGCTGCTAAAGAAAAAAATCCAGATGCTGATTACAAAGATAAATTTGAAATAAAAAGAATTCGCAGCTCACGTCTCACTTTTGTTGAAGGATCATCAGAGACTCTCCAGATGAGATGTAATGAAAAGTTTCGTGTAGATACTTTCATTCCCATAATTGACACATTAACTACACATTTAAAAAAACATTCGGTAGCATACCAAGAAATTGATAATCGATTTAGTTTTCTTTGTCAATTAACAACAATCGAATCTGACGAATTGACCAAAGAATGTAACGAATTTGCCGAATTTTATCATGAAGACATTAATGCATATGAGCTCAAAACAGAATGTTTTCATTTAAGCCAATAATTAAAAAATATAGCAAAGCAATCAGCGGATTTAAATATCTCAGTCTAACATAACTTAATAAAGTCTGATAAATTAGAAGAAACTTTTCCAAATGTTAAAGTTGCTACAAGAATATTCCTTTGTCTAATGGTTACTAATTGTAGTGGGGAGCGTTCATTTTTGCAGCTAAAGAGAATAAAAAATGAATTGCGAACAACAATGTTACAAGAACGACTAAGTAATTTGTCAATTATGAGCATAGAAAGTGATATTCTTCAGAAAATTGAGTTTGAGGATGTAATAGGATATTTTGCTCAACATAAATCTCGAAAGAAACTATTATCGTAATCATAAAAAAAAACAGCAGCATACTAATATCATTAATGACATTTTGTATTATAATAATATATTTGATTACCCATAATAAAACAGATCATAGTGAAAAACATTTGTATAGTTCGCTTTCTTTACATTCCAAAAGGGCCCTAAATTCTTGTGTGCCCAAGGGCCCCAGCATAGTCTCAGACGGCCCTGTATGTAGACGGAAAGTATTATGGCATTATAATTTCTTCAAGATAAATTTTATTTTTCTAAATCTGAACCTTTTCATCGTCATTGAAGTATTTATCGGTGTTTGTATAACCGTGAAGTTGAATAATTTAGCCACTTTCATCTTGGACCATTCCTGACATATCATATATTACAGTTCCGTTGCATCTACTTGTTATAATTTCCTTTTGATACAAAAAATTACTCTCATTTCTTTTTTAATTTAGTTAAAAAATAATAAAATAAGATAACGTCACAGTCATGTGACCGACGAAGTAGTTTCGTTTAATGGCAATAGATGGCACATATGAATTGGGGTTGTCATTTTCGATTTGTTTCTTGTTCCTTTGGCCGTATATTTATATTTAGATCAATGGAAAAATCTATTTCAAGTTCCCATGTATAGAAGAATAATTAAAAATCCTGTCTGTGAACTAACTAAACGCATAAACCTGCAAAATGTAATAGCAAAATATTTAGAAACGAAACGATACACCGCTGTAGCTTTATCATTTTTAAATATTATATGTACAGAAGACGGATGGACAGACATTATAAAATTATAAGGTTTCTAGTTCGCTATGGAACTCTAAAAAGAGCAACGCCCAAATTTTAATCGGTATACATTATCATTCCCAATGCCCGAATTATTTAATTGATAATAAACGTAATTAATTCGTTGTCGTTGTCGTTGTAAAATTAATAAACGTAATTAATTCTTTGTTTAAAGTATCGATAAGTTGATTAATACCAGCGTAAACGTTACATAAATATTATTACACAAAAACTCTATAAATTCATGTTACTTTAACTTATACCTTTATTTTGTATGTAATTAGGTATTACATACAAAATATTCTGCAAATTGTCATATATGAAATAGTTATTTCTGTGTGGATTTGTGAAAGTAAAAACAAAAAGAAGATGTAAATTTTTGACTATTTACCTAAAAACGCGCCTTTGTCTGGATTATTTCAATGTGTAGTGTCACAATTAAGAATATAACAAGTAGCTATTGTTCTAAATACTTATTTTAGCGAGAAAACGTTTCAATCGCCGAAGAACAGAAAACTCAGTTCACAGTGTGACGATAAATGCCGACTGCGTTGCATAAAATGGTTCTACCGGTTTTTATTGCGCTAACATGTAACATTGTTAACATAACAGCGTTCTAACATATAATCTAATCGTTATTATGCATCATTGCGTTCGCTCTTATCTTTATTTGTCTATCTAGTTTAAATCTACGGTATGGAGTTCTGCAAAATAGTTATTATCAAATATATGTTTCTTTTTTTAATAAAAAACACCAATAAAGTCTTAAAGTAATAATTTCATTGTTTCATCTCCCTCTTTTTCGTAAAGTAATAATGGAAAATGTATTGGACGGTAACGTGACTATCCGATAGAAGTCGATGTTCATTTTTAAAATTTGAAAGACATCGAATAGTAACTTCCTTTGAAATAGGTAATAGTTACCCATTATGTGTTTCATTTTAAGGGGACATTTAATAATGAAGTGCGAGAATGAAGTGAAGTCAGCTGTTGCAACTCAAGTTATACGAGTATATCAATAAGCGGAGTTTGTGAACACCTAATGGAGAAGACCTCGCGCTCTTTAAGAATCCATTAACCATCATACAACATCTATATTGTTTAGTTATCGTGGCATTGCTATATCAGCCGGATTAAGCGGAGGACAGTCTCATTTGAACTTCGCCCGTGGTCATACGCGAGGCTCAACGTGCGGGTGCAACAGTTGGTTTTTAGCGTGCTGTTTACTTATAAGTAATGTAATTTTATTAACAAAAGCAGTATGATAACATTAGTCGTGCCAATGTATTTACAAATAGTTTGAAGAGTTTGTGTAATTTTTAAGTAAGAACATAATTATATTCACTGCAGTGCTGAGAACCTTCATATGTGACATTTTGTTTAAATAACGAATAAATACTATATGTATAATCGACCGTCGCACCATCTAGTCGTCGCATCGCATCGTCGAAATGAACTAACGAAGGCTGGATAAGAACTAAAATTTTTTTTAGAATGCTTTACCAACACGCTCCTTTTAAAGTAGGTATTCGCTTTTAAACTATAAAAAGTGAAAATATATCATTTACATCCCTAAAACAAAGAAAATGAAAACTATTTTGTGAAATTACTAATACAAAAATATCCCTTGATTTGCTTCATTCGATCAATGCTTTTCATTTTAATTAAAGACTAAAAATATTTATCGTTTAAAATCTTCAAGGAAAAAAGTGTGAATAAAATAAATGTCACCTCAATTAGTTTGTTATTATTTAGAATAATTGTTGTAAATAATGAATGCATAAAAATATCGATGGCAAAGTTTTAAGAATCGATGTGCGTTGTATCGGTTGTGGGATGGTATTTGACATCTTCTGTTCATATTTCAAGTCATAAGTTTGAGGCACACGCTGAAGAGGAGTGAATTTTTTGACAAATCTTAAAAATTGTCCTAGTTATAAATGTTTATACTTAACGTTTATACAAGCACATAACACTTTTTAATGTTTTCTACGAGTGCGATGGAGACAAGAATTTACCCACATCAATCTCTATCATTAAATCTTGAAGCTCGTAACTTGCATATTTTTAATTATTATATTTTTTCAATACTGATTTTTAATTAAACCATATTTTTAACAGTTTATTAAACCAGCAAACTTAGAAATAGTCAAGTACCCTTTAAAGGATGTTGACAATTTTCAGTAAGGTCATGTCCTGATGACGGATAAAGAGTTCATTAATTAATTGGCAACAAGTAGCGTTTTGTATGTATCTGCATATATTATGTAGGGCCCCAGTTCACAGACCATGCTGAATATTGAACTTGATTTTTGAAGTTTTTACAGAACATATGGTAAATGAGGGTGACGGCTGTGTGATGATAATGTGCACTTAAATGTACGTATTTGCACATTATCGTCATACAGCCGTAAATTTGAGCATTTCAATACTTTTTTACATTTATACACAATATTATTTTGCAATAAATGATTTTACTTTCTCCTTATTTTTTAACGAATATTCAATCCAGAGGTATTTGAAATGATTGGTTTTAAATAACAATGGGAAGAATAAAATTCTTTTAACAGACGGTGCAATAGTAACTTCTCGAACATCTCGAATAGGGTATATAATGAATGCGGCATTCGATCTTCTGTTCTTATGGCTATTAAGTTTCGGGAAGTAAAAACAAACAAAATGTGAAAAGTTAACGAAGCCGTCGGTTTAGTGTGAAAAGCGACGCAACACACAGTAGACGTACAAGGACGGGGGCGTTCTTATTAAACTACAAAGCATTGGTTATAAAGATTTAAAAAGAACATTTTTATCAATCTTTCTCTAATATATTATAATTGACATTAGGTAAACGAATAGTTTGTTTAAACTATTGTTTTGGAAGTCGAGTCTTGAAATTTCAGAAAAAATCATTTTAGAAAAGCGAGGAGGTTTTGATATTGATATTAAATAATCGTTTCTGCTAGTACGAGTATATGTATATTTAAAGGCATTTAGTAAGGAATTCGAGGGGAGCTAATTGTATGGCAATTTTTCGACTTCTGTGGGATATAGTCACGTAGGATATTGTATATTAATTCTAGGGAAAATTTTCCTCGCGGTCCCGTCTTTAGAAGTCGGTGAATAAACTTTGGCTTAAACTTTCCGCGCCAGTTTGCATAGATTTGCACTAAGAAAGACTCGGCTATTGCCTATGGTTTTGTTACACAAGACATAGAACTGCGAGGAGCACAGCGCTTTATTAGAAAGCATGCTGCAGAAAATGTAAACGGGTAACGTAGTCTCATACGTTATTTTAGGACACATTATCGTTAGTCACCTTAACTTTGCTAAGAGTGAACCGATCTTTGCGGTATTTAGAGCGTTTGTACAATGTGTCTTTGAATTTATTAATTTTGAATTAAAATCATTTATTTCAGTTTTCTGAACTTCGATTAAGATACGTAAGGATTCTTGCCTTTAAAAGTCGGTGAAAACCAGATGCGAAGACTATCCATCCAGCAATGGGCACTTACGATCTAAAAATGCACTCTTTCTGGTGCTGAAGTGTTTATCTACTAAAATTGATACGAAGTATAAATTTAATAAAGATATTTCATTTTCTTTAAACGTAGCTTGCAAACCCATTTATTTTTTAAATTGTTAATAAATATTACCAGTATACATTTTTTCAGTTTTATTATTTCATAAAGTATTTTGTTAAGTTCATAATTTATATGTCAATTAAGTATGGATAATCTTGAATGCATGACTTCTCTTTTTTAAATAACTATATATATTTTATATTATGCAACGATAAATACGTTCACAAAAAGCGATATTATATGTAATTATGTATCTTATCTACTATGTCGAGTTGCTTCAAAAGATTCTGGTCAAATGGATATGTAATGACTAAATATCAATTAGACTAGAATTTACTTTTAGATTTTACATTCAAAATGTTTATATCATTTATTTATTACTCAATGGTTTAAACTTGAACATGGACTTGAAGATGGGTCTTTTTAAATGAGGTTCAATTTATTATTTGTCCTCCACCTCTATTTTTTTCGCTAAATACTAGCTTTTGATTACAATTTTCAATTAAATTTATTTCTGTTATAAGTGATTAAATACAGAAAATTATGGAACTTTCTTTATGCATGTTTCAATTCACATTTGGATGGCGTGCTTATATTTTCTTGACGATGCTTTGATACTTTTAGAAATATGTTTCTTTATTCTGTAAAAATAATTAAAATCAGTTTTTAATATTATTCCTTCCTTATAAAAGAATTTACAGATTTAAAATAGACAAATTATTATTTTGAAATGTTTGCATAAACAATACTCTAATTTCATAGGCGATAGTGAAATATACTATGAGTATTTTTACTTATTCATAAGAAAGTATCATGTTTTCAACTGAAAAGTAGTCATTTATTAGACTTCAGGTCTTATTGTTTATGTGTCCATGTGACATTATTATGAGTGGGTATTACATTTTTTTACGCATAATAAAAGTACCTATATCTATGGTGCCAAACATATTTAGTAAAACTACCGATGAGCGTCAAACCTTTCGCATGTTTTTACGTATTTTTAGTTTTAACTAGTACATGGTTTTAACTAGTAAAGTATACAATAATGCTAATGGTCGTAACATATACTTTCACTATAGGTTACTTATTTCTAATGTGTACTAAACATATCCTATACGAATTTTTCGTAGAACTATCTGTACAAGAATATAATTTTTTTGATAATTTGTATTATTATGTCTCTTATTATTTAAGTGATGTTCTGGTATAACTCTTTATGCGGTTTGAATTTAATCTATCACAGTTTTCCTTCACGACAACGCTCATACTCCTCATACATTGTGATACCCTCATAGATTGTGATAATACCTATGTTTACAGCTTTTCTTACGTCAGAACCACGAATGTTCAATTTTGGATGTCTTTGTGGAAAATAGTATTTACATACTACATCCGACTGTCCAACTGGCTAATAAAGTAAAAAAAGTGAAATAAAGTGGACGATATAACATAATGACATAAAGAGAATGAAAAATGGCCCTTTGAAAATTTTATTAATATTTGCATGAAAATAACGTCGCATTCGGAAAATAACGTCCGTTTAAAATTTTATAGGGTAAACTGGTGAAAAATGCCCTCTTTTTACCTAATTAAATTAAACACACTTGTAATAAAACTATATTTATTAATTAGGAACCATCAGTTATATTTACTAATCAGCTTTTAATTATTTGATCATTTCGTTAATAATTCTAATTTTTTTTATACTAGCCAGTCTTTTTAGAAGCTTCAGAAAGGGCGTATTCCCCATGTGGTTTGTGAAAAATACACTTTATACCGGCCACACTTCTTACACAAATCTTTATACATCGTACTTGTTTCTTCGTTATATTATAATTTTCCAAGCATTCAACACAAGCATTTTCTTCGATGTCACTCTGTTCACTAGATGAATATATTTCTATGTTTTCTTCTTGGGATTCAGAAGAATACGAATACTGCCTTTTTTCTTTTTAATAGTTCTTCCAACGAGTTTTCCGAGTTTTTCCTTTTCCTTGGTAGATTTTTGTTTAGGTATTTGTTTTTTCTCCATAAGTTTAGCCTTCTTGGTTATAAATTCGGGAGATGTAAATAATGTTGTCTTTTGTTTTATGCTCGTGGTCTGACATTGGGGTATTACAGAGATGGGTCGAATGCCTTTTAACACCTTTGGCGGCGTTTCTTTTGTTCTCAGCAGCCGAATTACACTTATGCGACCTATACTTAGTACTTTTGGATCCGAGTAGTCAATTATCTGAGAAGGATAGTTGAAAGTTGACTCTTGATCAGGGTTATCGGTTGATGATCCAGGCCTGGAATCAATGTTGATGACAGATGTTTCTGATCTGATATTTAGATTGCTGCTTGAAGGCTCAGGGCTAATGACCGACGGTATCAGCATTTCATCGGATCTTTCAGTAGAAGGGCTAGTAAATGAAGGCTTTTGATTCTTAGAAGAAGTTGCTTCTGCAGTTTCTTTGCGACAAGAACCACTCATAGATACTATTGCTATTGTACTCTCTGTCTCTGACTGATTTATTTGATGAACAACTCTCGTTGTTGGGGGCGTCTATGCAAAAGAAAAATAATCGGGTATTATCTTAGGGTTAAATGGGTACACCTCTGTGCACAGCATTGCCAATATACCTGTAGATATAGTGGCAGCCTTGCTCTAAGCGTTTTCAATTAACTGAGCAATGTAGTATCGAGTCAGTTTTCTTTCCATGTGATTTGCCATCCATACTTTTGTTTCTTGATTGAAATATATCTTGAAGGGTTTAAAAATGCTCGGAACTAACGGGTGTAAAGCATGTGTAATTTGGCTGGAGAAGCAAATAAGTATAACATCATTTACAACAGCTGCCTCAAACAAATCAATCGAATTGCTGGGTGAACTATGAGCGTTCAAAAGCAACAGCACTTTCTCCGTGCCTTTCTTGGGTACGAAATGCTCTTTAAACCACGGTATATGCACAGTTGTAGAACAAGTTGCTGTTAATATATGATAACTTCTGATTCATGTATACGACAGATTCAGGCGGTAGCCCTTCAGAAAATACTGGTATTTTATGTTTTTACCTTTAAGAATTAGGACGGGAGGCAAAAACTGTTCTTCCGCTCTACAACCGGCAATAACGCTGACGTTTTCGCACTTTTCAGCACTTGTTATGGTGTAAACTTCTTTGGCATCTTTGGTAGCCAGGACTCTAGCGGCTTTATTAGTGACCTGGAAACCAGTTTCATCACATTGCATACTTTTCCTGGCTTATCTATGAAGTCGTTTACAATCAGGGTATCTTTCAATATATTAAAGTAATCTTCAACATCTTTGCGGTTTATTCCTTTTGAACCTTAAACTTTCGTAATATTATTTCTTTTTACGGCGCACAAAATGCATGGAACTCTTTGTTTTTCTTTCCAAAAACGATGTTTTAAATTAATTTTTAAGCTATACAGAAGGCCATACTTTGAACGTCGTCTTTGTGTGGAGAAAATCAAATTTTTTCAAGAGCTTGAATATGTCTGACGAATTCCTTTTCATATTCTGCCCCCAGCTCTGAACATCTACCCAAGGAGCCTTTTCTTTTACCTGATTTAAAATGTCTTCTCAGATTTCGGATAGAAATGTCATACTCCCTGCCAGCTTGGTTGACACCTAATTCTTCATTGAATATATTTAGGGTTAATTTTGTAGAAATTCATTATTCACAATTAAATGAAACTACGTGATGTAGTATTATTTCTTTTATAACATCTTCAGGTGGGCTATTAGCAAAGATAATACAACGAAACCTAGGTCGTGATAAAGAACTTAAAGAAAGTAGAAATAATACTACATCACGTAGTTTCATTTGATTGTGACCTAATTCTTTATTAATAACTTTTGACATAGTCTCCTCTAGAGCCACGGTCCTCTGGAGGTCTTCCTTTTATAACATCTCTCCATTGTTAATTTGTGAAAGAACAAAATGATGTGCATCGAAAATATTTAACCTTTCATAATTTTTTTTTTTCATCCCATTTATTTAGATTACGTCGCTAGAGAAAAAAAAATATATATGTATATTTATATATATATATATATATATATATACATATATGTATATATATATATATATATATATATATATATATATATATATACATATATATATATATATATATATATATATATTTATTTTTTTAAGAAGTGAAACAGTCTTTTGGTATGGTATATTTGTGGCGTTATTTTTTTGGAATATATATAAAACACAGATTGTAGTAATTCAATTGTACCAGAGTCTATGCCGCAAAGTAGAAAGTCCAAGCTCGATAAAAGAATATCTATATCGTTTACGGTTATCGATATATATCTATATTAATCTTATAATATTTTTTTCAGTCAATAGACGTTGTGAACTCGTGTTGTACAAACGGCTACAAAAATCCGTTGAATTTTTCATTCCAGTTTACTCACAGCTATTGTTTAATTTCGCTTATCTTGAGCAAAATGTCATACCAGGCGATTACATTTCCACAGAAGGCACGATGATTAGAAGACAGTAGAGGAGCGACCGCCGAGAGAACTCGTCTCGTGTCAGTTTCCCGTTGTCCCCCGTTTTCAAGTAGCTGTTTTGTAATGGATGAACAAGATGAAGCCAAGGAGTTCGATCGCTT
Source organism: Druceiella hillmani (assembly GCA_039881145.1). Classification (NCBI taxonomy): domain Eukaryota; kingdom Metazoa; phylum Arthropoda; class Insecta; order Lepidoptera; family Hepialidae; genus Druceiella; species Druceiella hillmani. The sequence goes on along the minus strand of JAYKKI010000012.1, from coordinate 43,672,503 downwards.
GAGGCAGTAAGAATTATTTCAATTTGTACTGAGTTGTTAAGATTGTCAATTTTCCACAATAAGCTCGTTACCTGTTTTAAAATTAAATGACGCTTTGGACTGTTGTAGATTTTCAAGACGAGATATTTTGGAAGATTTTCTCAAAGCTGTTAATTTAAATTAGTTTAATTTAAGAGAATTTCGTAAAAAAAATAATTAGGTTGTTTTTATTACATATAATAGAAAAAGTTTGTTTCCATATTTCTTTGTTATGAAATGGGCGTTTCGTCAGATACGGGAAACAAATTTGTACGATAGTGAAAGAAAAGACCACAGAACTATACTCAGTATTTCTATTTAAACTTAAAATGTAATGATATAATTATTGGAGAGATCGATGTTAAGATATTTATTTTAATAAAGGTGGTGTTTGATTTAGAGTCAAAGAAGAATTACGAAGGTCTGAATTTTACGAAAAACAAATGACTTAAGAGTCAGTGCATTTACAGAGAATTTGTGATTTGAAGAAACACCACGAAAGTTTATATTTGGTTCAGTGTTACTATACACGGGGGGCATAGCAGTCTATCTTTAACATGGCACAATCAATGATAAGAGGCCTATTAAGAATTATATTGGTATAATCAAACTCAAACAGTGATCGATTTACGATGAACGTGGAATGGAAGCATCATGATTGTATATTATATTAAAGATACCTACAGTTATGAGGGGAAAAATCTAGTATAATTTGTTATACTTTCTAACAAGTATTAAGTTTACTTCTATAATTAAGTTTTTTTTTCAATCCGAGTAAATAGAGTCTTGTTTCAAGATATTAGTTCATTCTAAGTGAGTTAGTAGTTTAAAATACCATTAGTAGGGGAATTCCATTTTATATCTATCTACTTCTTCTAAGACAGTGTCTTTCTCTACCCAGCACTAAATAGTACAAGACTTTAGTAATAGAAACATTTATGATTAATGGAGTGAACGCTGTATGCGTGTATTTTTTTAGGGGAAATAAGATTTAACGCCATTAAAAACAATGGAAATATCTTCGAAGTTTTAATATAATGTAATATTGGAAAGGTAAAAGGTAAGTTTTAGTAACATTTTTGAAAATGTGAACAAAAAAGTATGTTCTTGCCGTTATCCCCAAAACTGCTACGTCAAAATTACAGTGCCACAAGACCGTGATAACTTACTTGAATTTAACTAGCATTTGGCGAAGAAAACTATGGAAATTATTCTAATATCATAGTTTTTGATAAATTCACGATATTTTTATGTCTGTGAAAGATATATTTCATAGGAAAAAATGGTATTAATATTTGTAAATAGTTTAAAAGAAATACTGTGCATAATTAAATGTTTGTATGTGCCCAAGTATGTATAGAACCTTCGTTGTCCGAGTTCTACTCGTACTAATCTTTTTTTCAGAAAAACCTTGACAAGGCTTTCAGATTTTAGATTGACAGGAAAACTTGAATATAATTTATTACTGTGGTCTTTTTCTCATCGTTTGATCTTATGATATTTGTGACAATTTAAAAAACATTTGACAGAGGCTTAGAGTGATGTGGAGATAAGGAGAGAGTACTAAAATATCTTAACAAATACTTATGAGCTGCGGAGAGTTCGAACACGTGATGCAAAGTATGTTTGCAAAGTAAATATGTGTAGACGTCGCGGTAGCCTTGACGTTGGTGTTTCAATTTCACAATTTTAATTAATGAAGGATTGAGACTAGAATGGTATTGTTTCGATAAGAAACCATTCTATAGTTATTAACATCATATAAATATTTCTGTACGAATTTTCATTTGTACCAAAACACACATTTAATGCGTAATTAAACATTAATTGATATTTCTCATTTTTGAATAAACTATGATTGAATTATTAAATATAGATTTTACTAGGACAGGGAAATGCTAACTGATGTTATAAAAATGAGAAAATAGTGACTCAAATATAAAAAAAACCTGTTAAGCACGAGTAGAACTTAAATATTTAAGGTTACATGGTATTCCTATTAAACTATTTACAAATATTAATATTATTTTTTTAACAGCCTAAATATATTACTCGCTACATTTGTCACATACGTGAAAACGTGGTGCATATTTCGTAAGTTATACAATCTGGGACAATGGCTATAGTTTTCCTATAGCCATTGGGTAGTTTTCTAAAAACCGTATTTTTTCATAATTTTAGGTTGTATAGTTCCGGAAATAAGGGGTCGGGTATATATTTTTTGCACATTTTTCAATATATTTTTGAAGATATATTACCTAAAATTATTATATTTTTGAAGCCGGTATTATCAGTTCTTTCAAACGATATTCTACACTATTTGTAACTATATGGAATTAAAAGAAATCGGTTACTTAATTTGTTCCCGCCAAAAGTTTACAAACTAATATTTTTGTATATTAGCTATTGAGATATAACCCACACACAGGGTTAAAATGTTTTATTATATTCCAAATTTCAAGTTTCTACGCTAAGCAATTTCTGAGGAGAACACCTGCGATAAACGGACAGACAGGAACGCGAGTGATCTTATAAATGTTTCGTTTCTCCTTTTGAGGCACGGATCCATAAAATGTTTAAAAACTTTAGTATAAAATGCATAAAGTATAAAACTGTGATTTATTTTATGTTCAATTCGTGTTATAATTCTTTTATAGTAATTACCTATTAATATTTAATTTGTATGATCACAAGTTACTTGCTAGTACGAAATTTAATTCGGCAAAGTTGTAATGTTAATTCGGATATTAATTAATATTTCATTATTTATTTTAGCTCCCTATTATCTACTTACTACCATTATTCTTATATTAAATTATTGGCTACAAATTATTTACTGTAACTTACAACTTACTTATTATACCTAAAGTTTTATGTTATAATAACTAACTTATTTTATACAAAACTGTAAAAGATTGCCATATTTTGGATTGCGATTAAAGGCGACCAAACCTTTTTTACTTTTTGTTGAACTGACACAGAATATGAGTTAGCGAATTAATAAATCTAATTTTTTCTTTCGATATTCATTATTTCGATAGTCCTATTAGAGTCATAATATTGACTATTAGAGTCATAATATACACAATTATAAAGTAAACATGTACATATATAAGAGTAATTTCTAAATCAATATCATTCTCTTATGCAATTTTTAAGTGATAGCTTTGCCAAATTTCTTCATTTTTAGATTTCAGTGCTTCAAAGGAACCCTTTTAGAGTCACTCACGTGTCTGCCCATCTATCTATCTTTCATAGGTATTTTTTAGAAACTGTTCGTTGCAGATACTTGACTTGAATGGCATGCCGATAAATGGTATTAATTCACATATATCTCATAATTAACATTGTTTATATAAAAATCTCCTCGACGGTATTCGATGTTGCGTTCCCTCTTAGCGCACCCATTGCCAGACATACCGACAGTCGTCGTCTTCCAGCGGAGGTCCTAAAGTGTTACACTATTTATGTTATGCGATATATTTATACAGTTATACTATATATTTATACAGTTATGCGATATATTTATACAGTTATGCGATATATCAGTACAGTTATAACTATTAGTATACATTTGCCATAATAAGGTTACCATAAAATAGCACATAATTAAATAGGAAATAAATTGGACTAGGTAGACGGGCGATGAGCGCAAATTGTTAATTTAAGATACCTTCAAGTGCAAAAAGGTTAGTAATCAATTGTTTCAGCAAAAGGTTTAGCTATCTAAGCTCAAATATTTCATTGAAAATGATTGAATTGTAATCAAAATTTTTATTTTTATTTCTTTCCTTTTATGTGTCATTTCTACCCTTGATGTAAATATTAGGTAGCCAACTAATAAACTCGCTAATTTTTCCAGTGCTCATTCTCAGCCAACATCTCTTGTATGGTTTATAAAAGACGCACGGTTCGATCTTTTATTCCGTTTTACTGAGTTACGACAAATGAAGGAAAATATATATGGAAATTTCATAAAGATAACTTAGACAACACATTTGTTTTTTTTTTAACAACACATTTGTTTTTTGAATTCTGTAGAACTAAAATGGGAGCAGCAACATGTAAAGCCACTCTTATGATAGCTTGTGTACTCTCTCACGATAGCCAAATTTTGATTCCGAAGACTCAAAGAAGGAAATTTTATTCTCCTCGATAACTTCATGCTTTGGATAAGAAGCAGAAATATTCTGTTTGGCTACCATTTGAGCTAATACTTAAGAATTAAAATAGCTGGTTTATTAGTTGCCAATATAAAAGATTAATTGTTGTATTCTTGAGTTGCAGTAAAGATCAATATGTGGCGTACGTCTATATATGCATATATATATATATATATATATATATATATATATATATATATATATATAATTATATATATATATATATAATACAAATATTCTTTACAGGCTCTTGCAATTTTTTACTGATTTCCCTTCTAAGTATTTTACACTTACGCTTTACCCCTGGCAACAAAGCTTAAGAGCGTGGTGCTTTCTGCTCAACCATCTTACCCCCTTATGGAGATAGAAGTTCGGAAAAGATTCTGGTACTTCAGTATTAACTTTGCTAGCTTAGTTATAAAACTTTCTCTATTCGGAATGTTTCGGATTGTTGCAATCACTTCTACGTGTGAAGTTTTATTTTTACTTTTTTACTTTACTATTTTTAACTGGTGACTTTATTAGCTACACATACTAACTTATAAATTTGGAGTTTGTAATCGTTTTCATATTGTTTCAGAGAAAAAGTCTTAGTTACCGCACCAGAAATTAAAAGCGATGAAGTTTTAAAAGAAGGGCGTCAGGGGTGGAGGTCACGAATTACCGTGGAGCCCGTAATGGGATGCTCCATGATGGCCATATTTCTCGCACAGACAAGTTTTCATAATTTATATTTGGAGACAGCATGTCTTGTCGACTTAAACCACACAAAAGAAATTTGTACAAATTTACACACAATGGAAGACGCATATAAAGATATAGAGGTAAGAGTTTTAATAAACGCATTATTTCTATATAAATGTACGTTAAGTTTTTATTAAATATGTCTTTGTTTTATTAAATATGTCCTGTCTATGTGTAATAAGTAAATATTTCATTGCTATGTAAGTAAATACGTACGTTAATTGTGAGTTGATGAAAATTTACTTCTTGTGTTTTGTGATGCGAAATAAAATTGTGTCTATTTCATCATCATCGCAGATTTTTCCCTTAACGGAGACCGAGATAATTTTATTTTTCTATTTTCATTATCTGAAATATTTTCTATTTTCATTATTTTTCTATTTTCATTATCAAAGATGGTTTAAAATTATGTATTTTACCATATATATGTATATCTTAGGAAAAGCCATTTGATTTTATACATATTTACAAGGCTTAATCAGACTAGTATCCAGGTCATTCATTAAAAATTCGAATTCTTGTGTTAGCTAATGAGATATTAAACCCAATTCGGATCATGGTACCATCGGAGTAAAAATTTGTCGACTTTGATTAAAAATAATCAAGGTTTTTTGAAAGTCTCTCATATTTTGTTCCATAAATGATTATTAAATCTCTAATGATTAAATGGTGCAATGCCGGCTAAGGTAAGCAAAATCGCAGCTCAAATCTCCCAGCCTACATATCGCAAAATATATCCAACCTTATTATGGTAAAAATAACTCTGCCCTCTTGACTAGTTAGTTTGTTACTTAGTAACAATAAATGTCAGTAGTAGACAATCAATCTCAGTTTTCACCATAGGTCCCTTCGGAAGAGGCTCTCGGTGAAAAACGTTCTTGATATTCCACTAGCAGCTTAGAATTACTTTTCTGGTATTTAGTTCCGGTTTGGGAACTGAAACTTCCGTTTAAATTGTACTAAGCCCGTGCGTTTACGTGTGTTATTAACGTATATAACCAAATTCTCATCACCAGTTACTATTTATTTTAATTTTATTTTTTTCAATTGAAATTACGTTTTAATATCAATCAATTTAGACAAACATTATCGCTTAAACTAGAAGACTACTGCCATTTCTCTTAGAAGTAGTTCTCATAAAGGCTTGACACTAATTTACATTAATCGAACGCATTTCGCGTTATTAAACTTTCTAATAACATTTTCTATAACTTTTGACAGGCTTTCTAGAAAAGTCCTGAATTAGTGAAGTAGATTTTTCAATTTTTTAACTTTATTTTAATTTAATTATCTAAATAAAATTATTTATTTTTGATCCAACAAAATATGAGATAAATATGTATTTTTGAATATTATGGAAGTATCATTAGAAACTGACATAAAATATCGAAATACTGTTAAAACAGTTTCCTAAACGTGATTGAATGTATTCAAATATGCTATTAATCCATTTTGAAATAATTTCAGGTAGCAAGTCAAAAAGTGATATCAGACTTTAATGTCCTTCGAGGATTTGTAGCTGGACTGTTATCATTGATAGTCCTCATATTCTTAGGGCCCTGGAGCGACTACAGCGGGCGCCGTAGACCACTGATGCTCCTCGCTCTGGGAGGTATGGTGGTGGCTACCGTTAACATCTTCATTATCCTGAGTCTCGAGCGCGTGTCAGCTGTCTGGGTGCTGTATGCCATTCAAATACCAATGGCAATAGGAGGCAATTTCAGCATGCTTATGACTGCTGCTTTTAGTTATATGGGTGATGTACGATTTTTTTTATTTTAAATTATTATTTATTGAAAGCGGGGTTAAAGAAATATTTTTCGTAAACCGAACGATTAGGCCTGCATTCGTTTAAATAATAGAAAATTTGTAAGTTCAATTAAATTATATATATAATAAAAATATATTTAATATAATAACATTGAAGAAAATTCAATTAAATAATAGAAAATTTGAAAGTTAGAACAGAATATACCCTAAATGGAAGTTAAAAGGAAGAAATATATTATGATATCCGCTAACTTAAGCCATTTACCAATGAATTAAGGCTGGGATGAAAATTATTCTATTACTGCCTTTTCTAAGTTACTAACTTAGAAAAAGGCACGCCAGGAACGACGTTTGATAATGGCAAAGCGCATTACGATCAGTACTTATCACGTAACTCGTAGTAACTAATTCATATTATATTGGCTATAATTTCCATCAGCAGTGACTATTTTAGCTTTTGTTCTCGACTTCAATATTTTCATTTGTTGTCTTTTTATCCTTAAAGTTAGTCCTAGATATACCTAGTTTAAACTAAAGGAGTTTTAGAAATTGAAAAATGGCGTAATCTATAATACATAAAGAGCCATCTGTCACCCAATTTCTTGTAATACCAAATTAATTATACTATATATTTTCTTAGCTTCCTAACCCGGTGCTATGCTGTATATCTCATATCTAAATTTAACAGCACCTTAAGCTATTTCAGAGTCCTCTTAAAAGCATTCTGCTTCATATCGAATTATACGAGTGTGTAGTATACTAATAATTTTCAGAAATTTATATGTATAATGGAATTGTTAAAACACGATTTCTCCTTAATAAATTGGCGAAAGGAGAAAATATGCGAAAAGTGCTGATTAATATTACAGAAAAAAAAACAATATAAATACACTTTAACAAATGTATTTCTGATTTTTTGAATAAATTATGCTAAAAGGGTGTAGGAAACTGAATATTATAGAAAAGTGCAGTTTCAATGTACATAATGATTTCTTCTAGATGCGAGTGCTAAAAAATTGTGCAAGTGATAATGAATTTCTTTTCGCAGCGTTTCTTATGAAGAAAAAATATTTGTGATTTATTGGCGAACATAAATCGCAATTCAGTCTAATGTACATAAAATATAAATTGAATTCCTATTTCTGCTTTATGTCGTTGAGCCCATCTACTTGTTTGCTACTAAACTAAATATTAATGTAACAATAAGATAAGCTTTCAGATTTATTTACTAAATATTTACTGACACAGTTCTGCTTTTTGCAGACTGCACGTCATAGGCCGTATCTACTATATAAGTAATGTAACTATATATTTAGATGTGCAATTACGTTAGATTTATTACTATCGTGTCCTTATGATATAAAGAAAATTTTAACGGTATTTATGGGTGATAGATGGCATAATAAATACCATTGTTTAATTCTAAATTGTTAATGTTACCGTAAGTTCTAATGGGAAAAGTTTGAAAGTAATTAAAATGATTAAAAACAAAGCACTTGGCAATGAATTTGCGGATTGTTATTATATTGTAGTATAGTGTCATTATGTAGATGTGCAAAAAGTAATTAGATGGACTTTTGAAATAGTTATGGTATAATTTTGTGAAGAGAAAATTTCATGAAAAGTTAATCGTGCAATATTTAAAGACGTCAATGAAAGCATGCTGTGTATTTTAGACAAAGAATGTAATCTACAATATTTCGCACCTGAATAAGTGAAAAATGGTGTTAAGACATAGTCATATAAACAATGTTTTTCAATTTTCTGAACTTTCATGCTAAAGACAAGCGTTTGTATGATACAGGTATGTAAGGCGAGCGGTCGCAACGCGCTCAGTGTAATGGGCTCGAATCGTGCCGTCACGCAGGCATGCAGCATGCTGGGTGCGATCATCGGTCCTATTATGTTTCGCTACACGGGATTCTATGGAGTTTTCACTGTCGTCTTCTCACTGCAGGTATTTATAAAGTAATTAAGAATTTTCTTCAAAAAAAAAATTAAATTTGGTTAAAGAGAATTTATCCTTTTTTCTGTATTAACCGTTATATGACATTTTCATTGGACACCTTATCGCGAATGCAAGGTACGCCAAAACCTTTCAATTACCATGATTGTTTATGCTTAGAATAATAACGTTTTCAAATTAAAATCATCTTCTTTTTGTACAGAATTTTCTTTAATAATATTTTGATGTTACATAACTTCTTAGCATAACTTATAGTTCCCTTAATAGAAAATAAAATTATATTTTTATTTTTTAGCAAAATGGACGATACCGATAAGAATATAAAGTAACTAAGAGTGATTTGAAGGTAGGTTAAATTCTTCGTTTGGTAGACACACGACTTATCATGATCGCGCTCAAGTTGCCACAAACTGGCTCATATGAATTGTCAAGTTACTAACTCATTCTTATCAAAAAGGTTGAAATTGGGCAACTCAATAGCCAACCGTTTTTTAGAATATGTAGCTGATGAAGCATTTTGAAAATTTTTAAGATAATATAATTTATTAATTATGCGCACAGATATTATATTTCTCTTTTTTTGTTGGCTGGAATTTATATTTCTTCGGGACACGGCGCTTTCCAAGCAAGTTTACATAGGTTTGCACTTAGAGATAGCCTGGCCCGTTTGAAACGCAGGACACGGAGAACATTTTATATAATCACGGCGAGCACGACTACGCGCATTACGTTTTATTGTAGAATATATGTTGAGGCAAACGAGTCATGCGGTTCTTTAGGATGTGGTTCTTTTATTCACCGTTACCTGTTAGAGAATGAACCGAACTTTGAATCATTTAAAGCGCTAACTTAATGTGTTCTATAAAAATTAAAATTATTAAAAACAAAGCACTTGGCAATGTGTTAAAGTATTCATTTAGTTGGGGTGTTAAAGTATTCATTGCTATGCGATATTCTTTAATACTGTTGGGTGGAAGCGTTTGATAGATGATACGAGACACTATCAGGAGATTGTCAAATATCATCTCTTTTTTATGAAGGATATGTTATAGACCCTGTGACGGCCCGGAACGGGGGGGTGTGTATAGCGGCTGGAGTTGAAAGCTCTATAAACAAAGTTAGATACTTTATAATGAACTAAAATTCAGAAAAAGTAAAAATAAAAATAATTTACCAATGAAATGATGTCAATAAATTACCGTGGAAACGTATCATGGGAGCACAAAACACTTTCTCGGTACTCGCACTGATTTGTGTGCACGTCCCGGTTTCAGATGTTCTGCATCCTGTACGTGGTGATGTACGTGCGGGACGTGAACGTGAACAGGGAGAACGCGGTTAGCGTGCTCGACGTCCGGCTGCCGTACAAGGCGGCGCGCTGCATGGCGCGCCGCCGCGACGGCAGTCGCCGGCCGATCGTCCTCATCATGTTGGCCATTACACTACTCGACAGGACGGTCCTTACAGGTGTTACTTTTTATTTTGTTGAAATTTGTTATATTTAGTTTGGAGTTAGATTAAATAATCTTTGACAATACGAGTAGAACTGTGCCTTTCGAGTTATTGCTGATCAATGATATTGTTAGCCGAGTACTTGAGTATTGTGCCACCACAAATAAAGTGTAATTTTAGTAAAAAATTATTATACTTTTAGAGATCTATGGGAACAAACAAAACAAATATATGTAAACTCTTTTCATAATGGCGAGCCACATTGGTTTTCTAACAAGTCACACCGACTAGCTTTGCCTGCGGGCGATATTGTAGACTTGCCACAGGTGACGTGATGCTCATCCGATTGCGATGACACATGTTCTACCTCTAACTTACGAGAAATAAGTTTTAGTTGTAAAGAAAATTCTGCTTATGTTTAAAGGGTGTTGGGCCGTGAAATTCTGCTCGTATGGGTGTTTTAAGTCCATACATAAAAAATATTTAAGTCCGGACATATGTTTCCCATTTTGTTTAATTAAGTAAAATGTTACTGTTTAGTTGAAATTCAACATATTGAGGTGACTTTGTTATTGTTTAGTTAAAACTCAACATATTGAAGTGATTTTGTTATTGTTCAGCTAAAACTCAATATATTGAGATGACTGTTATTGTTTAGCTAAACCTTAATACATTGAGAGGAGTTTGTTGTTTCGCTAAAACTCAACATATTGAGGTGACTTTGTTATTGTTTAGCTAAAACTCAACATTTTGATGTGACTTTGGAATGTTCAGTTAAAACTTATGATGTTGAGGTGACTTCATTCAGGAGAATAATTTCATGAGTTCGTAATATAAAATGACATTGATATCAGCTCAGTATGAAACTTAGTTTCGATGCTACTGTCCTTACAGGTTGATTCGCTAACTCAAGCCGAAAGAAAAAGCAGATACGGCATTTGGTACAGATTGTAATTATTCTGCGATATGTCGACAAATATTTTTGTGCACCTCGAAAACATGAAAAATGTAACTTCTTGAGATCAAATTTCAGATATTAAATGTAAGAATATTAATATCGGAAAACTAAAAATAAAGTAAATATTAAATTTCGAACGTGAACATTTTTTATAAATTTTTACTGAAAAATGTTTAATGATAATAAAGTTTCTTGATCTGTCGAATAAAATAAGTGAATCTGGACTGTGTCAAATTATTATATATAAAATATAAATTGTTCATATCTTTCTCTCACATTTGTTCAGTCCTCAATACAATATCTGAAAGTGCTGAATATCATAATTTCTTCAAAATTTGTTTCAGCTGATCAGTTGTTATCATACATGTACTTCAGAAATCGACTAGGATGGACAGACGTCATTTTCGGTATTTACTCCGCTTACAAAAAGTTTTTGCAGTTTATAGGTAACCTATATATATATATATATATACACACACACATATATATATATATATATATATATATATATATATATATACATATATATATTCATATTCTATTTATTTCTTACATTATATTATTACAGTAATAGAACCAAAATATGGATAAAAACAAAATGGATTAAATATATGCAGGAAGATTTGATGATCTCATAATTCAAAACACTCTCCTTTAGATGTAGAGACCTGAAATTTAAATAGAATATTGGAAAATATTTAAATAGAATAAAATTTTTTAGTTTAAAATAGAGCATATAAGAACTGGAAAAGCGAGAAAATTAAACTTGGAACGAAAGACAGACATGTAAACAAGTCTAGGTTTACTGTAACCAATAACAAAAATGGCAAAAGTTAATGATTCATTAGCCTCAGAGTGATTTTTGGGGGCACCGATTAGATAATTGTTCGTACGTGTCAGTTGACACGTTTGATCAATCGGTGTGTATATATATATATACATATCTGTCGGTGATCAATCGGTGTGTATATATGTTCAGAGATACATATTATTTTCTAGTTAATATAAAAATGTTTATACCACAGATACATATTATTTTTTAGTTAATATAAAAACCTGTTTATTTATATGAAATTTCACATATTGAGTGGTTCTATGATTGTATTATGAATGCTCTACGTTGAATAGTTTTTTTGTATCCCAAATATTTGCCCAGAAATTACGAAACTTAAAACATTTTGCTTTCACATACTCATTGCTATTTTATATAGTATTTTTGAGTCTTTAATAAGTAAAAGAAATGGAGCTCGATATCTTTTTAGAGGAGTAAAACTTTAAATTTCATTATCCTCTTGGTGCTGAAGAGAAGACGTAATTAATTTTTGGGTAATATTATGACAATTGCAGGCACTCTATTCATATTGAAAATCATGAAGAATAAACTGAAGATGTCTAATAGTTTAATTGGGGCCATCAGTGGAATATCGCTTTTCCTCTATATGTTTGGCCTCATCTTATCTCCCGCCACTTGGAGCGCTGTCACTGGTAAAATCACGTAAATTAATATATTTGAATGTAAAAAAGGAGTCGCAATTACTTTTCAATAATTTATTGACTGACTTAAGAATTATTATTGATAAAAAACATTAATTTTGATAAAAAAACATTAATTTGAAAAACAAAAAGCATTAAATAGATTTAATAAGAAACACATATGTAAGAAAGTATTAAGGAGACCCAAATGATCCTATTTGACATATAAATGTTCAATTAATACGCTAAAAGCATGTATCAATAAATATAGTTTAGACTAGGTATGTATTCGCCGCTATTCGGTACTTTTGAAGAAGTTTATCACTTTAAAAAGGCAGAAGAGTCTCTAGTAAGTTTTTTATGCTGATTCTGAATAATGGAAAAATTGTAATTCATCTATGTTTTTCTCTTCGCAATTATTAAAATAGATTTGTGACACCATTAGGGCAAGCACCATAGTATTTATCTGCAAAATATTAGTGAACTATAAAAATATTAACTGGATTTGTTTACTATTCTTGTTTTTAATCAAGGAAAATGTTAAAGATTAATATGATTAAATATCAACTCGAAGGACTGACCATTTAATTGTTAATGATTATTACTGCGCTGTGTCTATAAACTGAAAATTATTAACGTTATGAAATCTCTAGTCTGATACGAGTATTTGATGATTTTATTCACAGTAACCCTTATAGGCTTCCTGAGTCAAGGAGCGATCGTGGTCCAAAAACCTATAGTGAACGATCAAATTGAAGCAACCGAGCAAGGTAAGGCCTCATTTATTTAAAACACATTGGATACATTTTCAGTCAGTGAGTGAGATGGTTTTGTCTTCACAAATTCTCTTTTCTTTTCTCAATACTGTTGAAGATGGAACTTTATAATGGTCGATAAAACTTGCGATGTGTAGGTGTGGAAAGTTCTTAATTTCAGAGTAGACGAACTAAGAAGAAAGTTAGTGTTCTGGTAATTTGGGTCAGTTCAGGGATAATATGGTAGAGCGATTACCATTGACAGTTGTGGCTAACAGAATTATGCTTACTAATTCAATCGAACATTAACTGCTATAGGAAACTAAGAAATGTTTTATTGCTGATTTGATTCTGAATAAAACTCATATTTTCTCGCATTGGCCAGTTTTGCCAGTCGACATATTAAGTTTCGGTGTTTATTTCACGTTATTGTTGTAAATATTTCTTATTTTAGGTAAGATTTATTCAATAATGGGCGCTGCAGACAAGGTGATGATGTTGACTGCCGGTCCCGCATACTCGGCATTGTACGCCGCCACTGTCAGCACGGTGCCGGGGGCCTTCCTGCTAGGCGGCGCTGCCTGTGGCCTCTTTCAGCTAGTCTGTTTCCTTACAACGCGTCATCTGCTGCGTTCCAGGAGTGCTCTGCACGGTGAAAAACGAGTTATCCAAGCATGATTATATGGTGTGGTCGAACGCGACGATATAGTGCGCTTCAGGCGCCAGAGGTTTTTGTGATTTACGAGAGTTCGCCTGAGTTAGGATTCTAAATTGCTTGTCGAAACAATGTTGACACGTAAAATTAATTGAAATTGTGCAGTACCTATTTATTAAAAAAATTTTTTTAGTTTTTCACCACACGTCTTTTGCAAATATAACTAGACGGCACAGATATCCGAGAATATTTTACCCGCCTGAGCTTACGGTCTTCTCACTATCAATCAGAGTAAATTTTGAGAAGAAATTTTGAGATCGATCTGTGTCAGGTAAGTAGACTTAATAGAGAAAATGTAAAAGCTATCTAAGAGACGTAAAAGTGACGTGTAAGTACAGAAAATAAAAAGTGACGTGTAAGTAGAATAATTGATATTTTCTTTATTTCATTAACCTCAATTGATGTCAGAAGAGGGGGCCGTCGACACAATCTGAAATTAGAAGGTAGAGATTTTTGGCTCTAATTTTTGCGAATTGCGATGATATAAGTTTCAATGTAAATTTTGTAACTCTTTTATAAGATAAGAGAAAACTTTATGTGCAACATTCGGTAATAAACTTGTGTAAATAAATAAATACTTAAATCGAAATACATTTCACCGTTTTGTACGCTGTTATTTATTTTATAATTGTTAATTCCACTGTCACTGGAGTTTTCCTGTTTTTTAATGAGTTTCCTTCAGTGAAATTTCTGTCAAGAAACGTTTAATTTTTTGTAACGAGGAATCAATGGATGGAGAGTAATGGATGGAGTTGGAAAAAAATTGTTAAAGTTGTAAGGGCGTAGAAGAAGAGACAGAAGAAAAGAACTTCGCTTTGGTGGCACTGATAGTAAACGTATAACAAATGAAAACATACAATCATTCTTATTTAGATACCGGAGCCCTCAAAGTCAGAGTTTGGAATTTTTGGTGTAATGATCGATACAGAGTTCAGTTCTGTTGAGGTGATTTTCAAAAAATATGTCTGATCGAATGTAAATTTCAAAGCCGTTTTACATTTGCACTCAAAACGGTTTCCAGGTTGCATTCGGTTTCTCGATAACAAGGAGTTTAGAAACATAATGGTTTTCAAAAATTTGCGGAAAATAAACAATGGAATTAAAAAAGAATACACTCGATAAGAATATTATAAATGTTCAAGTACAAAATGCGCAACAAAAGCCAAAGGAATAATGCATAAGGAAACATATGCATAATTGAATATTATGAACCTTGATTGTAGATATTTGAAGCGAAGCTCTAATTCATTACAAATATCTACTTTCGGTAAAAATACAAGTACTCTCTCCCTATGCCACTGTTTATACTATCCATGCCACGACACATCGGATAGTATGGAATTCGGAGCAGGATTATGTCGATCGAATCATGTTCACGGATATTTTTCGATCACACGACGATATTTTGCGACTAAATTATTTGAAATAATGTAATTAATATAATTGACTTCTATCCTGAAAAAAATGGAACTTCACTTTAAGGTGTAAAGAAATAGGAAACTGACGAAACTCAAAATATGTACCTTAACAAAAACTCTTTCAAGTGTGAGACAATACATAGATTCTCTAGCACTCTAGGTAATATGATAAATCTATCTTATTGTAAACAACGTTATTACCAAATGCGTAACTAAAGATAGAAGAAATAAATGGCAAAAGAATACTAAGATATACACGAGTAGACGTATGAGAAAAAGTGAAGAGAAACAGTTATATCAATATAGAGGCGCTGTTAGTCTGCCTGGCTAGGCAGATTGAGGTAATAACAGAACACAAACTTGATCATACAACGGATGTCTCATATAGTAGACAGTAAAACTTAAATAGAAGATATAGTAGATTGTAACTATAGTAGTAAAATTATCACTTCTGTTTTTTGTATTTGGCTTCAAATTAAATTGAACTTCGTAATCTTGTTTTACAACACCGAATATTTAGCTATCCTGTAGTATAGCAGGTACAAGGTTTAAGATGCATTAGAGATGCATGAATATTTTTCCTTTCCGTTTTACACAAATCTTTCGCTAGAAATTTACTATAATTATGTCGTAATGTGATTTAAAGATAGAGATAAGATAAAAATAAATCCATTAAAGTGAATTAAACGTGGAATATTTAAATGTTATTCCTTTATACACTAACATTTTATTAAATGGTCACTTTTTGTTGTAACAAATTGGAATACAAAATACAGTGGAAACAAGTGTATTCGCAATATGTTGAATACCGAGAACAGCGACGTTTACACATATGTAGAAACATTCTACCTTAGTTTGTCATCGGCATCAGTTGATAAGATAACGCGTCTGATTCAATACGCGCACACGTATACAGTGTAAGGAGAACCTTCATAGTCGAGCCACGTTAATAATTTTATTTTTATCTTGCGCCAGTCTACCTTAACAATGAGTGGTAAGTACTTTTGAAGTCATGAAAATTCATAAATATTTTTGCGCGCCATGAATAAACAATACACATTTATAGACTTTTTTTAAGTTGTTTTTTTTCTATTTAAAATGGAACATTAATTTATTTACTTATCTCCACAAATCTAATCTTTAATAATTTGCATTGGTAAATCTGAAATATGGTACACAAATTACAATAAGGGATTTACGTTACGTTACGTGAGGCCTGTAACGAATCCTTTTTTCACACACGTAATTTTTAGGAGAATATATCTGAATTAACTTTGCGATTTAAATTGAGTTTTTAGGAGAATTTGTATGGCTTTTAGGATAATGTATTTAAATTGACTTTGTAACTTAAATTGAGTTTTAGAATTTTGTAAGGAAACCGGCAAATGTCAGTCGGGTTCGCACTGGGAGTTTTGCACTTTTATTAGAAGGCAACTCTTAGTCACCTATACTTTGATAAAATATACTAAGTTTAAATGCAGGATAATTGCAATATTTATCAGAAAATTGGCTATGAAGACTATATCGTGTAGATAAACCTGGTAAAAATTGTAAAATGGCAATTTTAATGGACTCTCTTATTCGTTACTTTTTAACGAAAACATTTTTAAAAGTTTGCTTGGTTTCTACTCTGAGAGCTCTTGTTAATGAAATCCAATAATCCCAGGTAGTAAAAAATAGAGATCCCCCACCTGGCATTTATGTATGTGTAGCCCTTGAAAAAAAATTATGTATAATTTTAAATATGACTTTCAGTTTTGTGTCAAAGGTGAAATTTAGGACTGTAGCTCATTCTTTTTAGGAGCTAGATGTTTCAAACCAATGGAGAGATATGTTTTGGCACAACAAAAGGTTTTCTTCCGAACCGTTTTAAACGAATACTTCATTAAAAATAAAAAAGTGAGAGGATCACTAAAAAGGTCCCCATTACGATATTTTATACCCTAAATCTAAATAAAGTAGGGAAAATACAAATATATTCTCTAACTCGGATCCGTAATTAAATTAATTTTGAATGAAAATTTTTCTTATATGGCGTTTAATTTTACAACGTAACAATACATTTCATTTTTTAGTTATATCATTCGTGAGTGGAAATTTACGTATAATTACAGAACTAATTTGTTCATTTCAAACAACTGCTGGCTGTTCCAACTGTATAAATATTTATTTGTCCATCTGTGTAGGGTATTACCTTAATTACTCATGGATTTGGGTTGATATATGTGTTATTGTCTGATATGTGGTGCTATTTACGGATGCTATATTAATGTGGAGAATTGTAAATTTTTCAAAATTACATTTTCTTGTAAAATGAGATCGTTTGGATGTTCCTTTGTGATGGAACTTTTGCCTTCCTTCTTGAACCACCAGTTTCTTGCTCGATTGAAAATGTTTCATCGAATTACAGCAGTGTAATCCGATGCCGGTTACCTTGTATTGACTGTCAGTAGCATAACTTTTTAGTAGCATAAATTTACTTTAAAAATTTAAAAATTACTATTTATCGGCTCATTAAGCAAATGTTTTGTAATATTGCAGTAATGTGTAGCATAAATTTACTTTAAAAATTTAAAAATTACTATTTATCGGCTCATTAAGCAAATGTTTTGTAATATTGCTACAATTTATAATATTAAGAACATTTCAAAAAAGTTCAATAGGATCACATTTCTAAAAATTGTCTTGTGTTTTTAATATACCAGATATAAAAATTTGGGAATTATTTGAAAATCTTTAACGTATCAAATTCGTCTATCTTACTATCGATCGAGCTTTTATCCAGTTACCAGAGTTATATATTTCCTATATAAAATTGTTCTCGTTAATCGTGAAACCTGCAACAAAATGCTTCTATGCTGCATGTATTGCGTGTCTTTAATATGCTCAATATATAAAGGAGAAGGAAGACGATCAAGAATCTACACAAATTAAGTGTACGATCATTGATGGCGTAGAGTAATAAACAAATTGGATTTTAATGAGACATATATATGACGTATAAATCACCCGCGTGCAGCGGGCAGCTACAGATGGATCGCGGCGAGCACGGTGCAGTATAGCATCCCACCCGGTGCGCTCCGCGTGGGCACGGACTCGGACGGCTCCGAGATTTACGCAGGTCGCGCCAACCACGAAGGCAACGTCGTACCGGCGAAAGTTATTCCGGCTAGGAATGTATGCTACATCGCCTTCGGTGGAGAGGAAGTTGCCAAGGAGCAGTTTGAGGTGAAGTATATACATATATGTTTACGTATGTCCATTTTATCATGCGATCTGTGAGTTACTTTGATTTACGTTCGCGTCGTCTTTACCTTTTATAAATGGGACATGAAGTAAAAATATTCTGTTTATACGGCACTGCGTTTTTGTTACCTTTGGAATGCAAAGTTATATTACATCTATCTCACGACCCTTTATAGAAGTAATGTATTGATTGATCAGTTGTGATTCAGTGATTAAATCAATTTCAAACTTACATTTTGTTTCTATTGAGAATTTAATACGCGCTTGTATAATTACCCTTACGTTTTTATATTTTTAGAAATGCAATCCTTCACCATAGGTAATAATAGGTTTATTTCATGAATGAATCAGACGATAATATAGAAAATATCACAAAAGAGCAAATAAACAAAATTAAAACAGCAAATAACACATTACGAGTGGCTTCCAATACTTTGTGAAACAAATGTCTTCGTCTTCATCGCAATTTCATTATTGAAAGTCGTGCCCCTCTTGAAGTGCCTCGCTAGAGGATCTAACCAGTTGCTTCCATGCTATCCTGTCTTCGGTTTGTCACAGGGCGACTGTGACAGGGAATCCCGTGATGGTCTTATCCTGATCAGACAAGCAACTAGGGTATCGATTACGAAGTCTTTTGTCCTCTATTTTCTGAATAGCAATCAATTTATCTCGGTTGTCTGCCTGTCAACGAGCTATTTGGCCAATGTAACTGAGAACTTGTTGGTAACAGATGGTTTATAATTTGGTCTTAATTTAGACTCGGACGAGTATGGATTAGTCGTTTCTTTCTGCAGTCGATTCTATATGTGGCATTATTCTCCTACATCACATCTCAAAAGCATCAGAATTCTTCCTGTCCAATGCGCAGAGTGTCCAAGACTCGCATACGTACAGAATGTTAGAGAAAACAAGTGTTCGCACTATTTTCTTGTAGAGACCTTCTGTCCTGTCATATTTTTTCGAGTCACTGCAGCTTTAGCCATCTGAATACCTCGTTTCATCTCTCCTGGTAATATACTTTTTAGTTACTTTAGAACAGAAGTACGGAAATTCTCATACTAATTCTAGAACTGAACGCCTTAAATGGCGTAAAAGTTGGCTCTATCTATGACCATGACTTTGGTTTTGGATTTATTAATCGAGATCCCAATTATCTCCGTCTTGTACTTCACTCTTTTGAACAGTTCTGCGAGTTTATGCTCTGATGATGCAAAGAGTGTTGTGTCATAAGCGTATCGGAGCTGCCGTATATTGTAACGTCTTCTTCCCATCCTTCCAGAGCCTTTCTCATAATGCGTTCTTTGTAGATTTTAAATAAATGACAGAAATTTCGTGTTAATGGAAATAATTAAATTCTTTTGCATTCGTGTTGCTCTTTGTAAGTAGAATTCGGTGATAAAATGACATGAATATGATTGAAACTTTAATTACTTTGCTGAGTCAAATTACCTCGATGATAACATTCCATTTTCAGTAGGTGACAATGTAATGTAATTTCTCCCGCAGGTCTTAGTACCCGCGACCTTCTCATGGCAGCACTCGTCCAACGGGGCCGTGCCGCCAGGCGCTGTGCCCGTCGGCAGCACCGACGACGGCGAGACGCTTTACATGGGTCGTATCACCATCGACGGGCATACCACACCCGGCAAGGTAAAAATGAATTGTTTCATTTCATTAACAAAAACGTTACCCACTCTTTTTCAATAGATGAAATCGATTAGGACTTTCGTGCTTTATTCACATATTTTACTTTTTTAAATTGAAAGTAGAAAAAGGCAACGTTGTATTTCCACGTTAGATTAGGAATGCAAGAGTAGGATTATTTGTTGGTTGTATCGAACGACATTAATACAGACTACGTGTAACTTTTGCGTGTCTTTAATATGCTCAATGCAGCTTCAATTTAAATGACTTACATTGTAAATATAAGAAGGAATTCCGTGAATAAGTGGAACTAGCAAATTTCTGAGCCGTGATAGAATATGAGAAAAGGTCCGCGGGCAGCATTAATAATATTAAGTCATGTTTATATCAGTTTTAATTAAAGGAGAAATGTTTAGGTTTATTAGTATTTAGTTTAGAATATACAGAGTACGTAGTTAGAGTACATAGAGTGTAAAATTATTGTTTTCCAGCTTGGTAGCGCATCTCTTACTTGGCTAAAACTTGCAATTTAATATTGGATATATTTGTAGAAATTGTTTTATTTGAAATTGTGTTGTTAATCTTTGCTAATAGCCCACCTAAAGATGTTGTAATACAATGAAACCTAGGTCGTGGTAAAGAACTCAAAGAAAGTAGAAATAATACTACATCACGTAGTTTCATTTAATTGTGCAATTTAATAATTGTCAATTTTCCTTTTTATATCGTGTCCGCGGTGTTGGTAAATAGTTGTGATATTTTTTTTAACTTTGCCATTGTGGTCAAATATTATCAAGAAATAAATATATTTAAATATAATTAAGAAATTATAAAATAGGCTTGCAAACATTTCCATTGATGACTGCCAATTTCACAGTAACACGCTTTAGGATTTATAAATTCTTTTCATAATTGAACCAATTGTAATTAAATTATTGGAAAATACGAATTAATTTAAAAGTACTAAATAATTTCTACATTTTTACTAATTGTTTTAATATTGAATTATTATTTCAGGTGCAAACGAGCCACGGAGTGCTGTATTATCCATTCGACGGCGAAGAGAAAGCCGCGACCGAATATGAAGTTCTCGTTTTATATTAAATACGAAACACTGGATTGCTCCTTTTGTAAATATTACGTCTAGATATATTTTTCACACTTGAATTACTTAATAAATTTATTTGGTAATGTTCCATTAATAACGTAAAGGCTTTTATTTTTTCCTGAAAATATAGTAAATTTTTTTAAAATTTCTATTTAACCCACATGTATTAAATACATGTTTAAAATAATGACGACTCTCGAAATATCGTCCGTGATTTGATAATTGTTAATTTGACCGTTACAGTTGTGTTCGTATAATTTTAAGTAAATTAGGTGAAGGAAATTTAACTGTTAATTGTTTATGAGTCAGATATTTGTTGCTATGGAAAGTAACGATTGATTAAACAACGCTGGTTCGATTTAGGTTAGGTAATTTGTAACACTTAAATCCCACGTCGCGATCGATCGGTCATGAAAATGACAGCACTCGGTTTGATTTCACAGAATTGATACGGCATAATCTAATATGTCGAATCTCAAGGTTATTATGACAAATATGTGAATAAAGCACAAAAGTAAGCTCCGATGATAAGGCCATGTTTGAATTATAAGTAAACACAACTTAATTGGAAAAAATTAGACAGGTTTTACTGAAAGCGGATTAGCTTTATTAGCGTCTAGTTTATAATAAACACAGTACAGATTTTTCATTTTTTGATATATATATATATATATATATATATATATATATGTGTGTGTGTGTGTGTGTGTGTGTGTGTATACATAAAACCGGGTTGGGACTTTTATTAAGGATTTGACAAATTTTTGGTTAATTTTCCCGATTGTTTCATTTCATCTTACAAAGGTGATTCTCACCAAACATTACAAATATACTTGTTATATTAAAATGAACACAAATATTACTGTATGAAAATATTATACCGTTATAAAATGAAAGATCACTACTTTTTATTTTCTGAAAGATAACTTGTAAAGTAATGAATATGTAAAATCGAATATTCATTTCATGTCAAGTAGTAAGTACAAATCTCGTTTTTTGTAATCTCTATACTTACATACAAGTGAACGAAAATAATTTGTTAGCGCGATAGAACTGGTCACTTATTTTTATCATTTTTATCGAACTTATGTCAAAGTTTAGCATTAAATTTACTTGAACAATAAATTGACATAGTAATAGGTATTAATGAGTTGTTACAGTTTTATTAATTTAAAATTAGTTCATATTTGAATGAAAATTATTATCTGAAATGCGTTCTTTGTTAATATTTTCTTCAGCATGAGTATGTGGAGTAGGGAACATGCTAATAAGACTATTTATTTTAATTATGCTAGGGACTTATAGAAAATCAAAATATACTCATTAAACAAAATAAAAAAAAAACTTGGAGCCTCGTTAACGATTAGATAAATGACGAAAGTAAATACAAAAAAGATACTGTTCTTAAAAAAATTCAAACGTGAAATATTAACTTTTAAAACCCATATTGAGGTTCATTTTTTGACTTTTGATTTGATTTTTTAATGATATATCGGGAGATGGTGTGTTTTGGCGGGTCATAATAATACAAAAAAATGGTATTTTTGGAGTAATATTACAATTTCAGCATAGAAATGCGATTGAATCGCTTAATATTTGTTTATATACTCGTACGTTAGTTATAAGTTACTTCTATTTAAAGTTACGGAATATTAAAAGTTTAGTGGAATATTATTTCAATAAACATATATCATTGCATTGTAATATTTTGAGATCGCAATAAAATATTATAGGTCAAATAATTTCATTAAATTAGATAGCATAATTAGAAGACGTCATAATATATACCGGTATATTCAAATTTGAGCTGTGTTAAATTTGTTCAACGCTCGTCATTCAAGTTTAGTTCCATTTGTTCCCTCATAATATGGGATATTAATAAATAAATATCATTTGATTCACCTTGGATAGTTTATTTTCATAATTTATTTTCTTAGAATAAACCAGATTAGGTAATTATGAGACACCATGTTTTTTCATGTTTTGTATTTCCTGGTATCATCTAATCGTTAATGAAGCTTAAAGTTCTACAATGTATACATTCCTTATTTTTGATAAGGCGACAAAAATAATGGAAACACGGCAAAAATAATGGTCACGTTCCTTATTTTTGATAAGAAAATTTACTAATAAATTACCTTCAGTTAAGTAATTATCTGTGCGTGTATGTTTACTCGAAATCGATTCTGACATCAAATCACAATTTCCCGTATCGGCTCGGGTGATAATAAGTGATAGTGACAGTCGTTACACCGTACACAGTTGACTTATCGTGAGACATTTCAGCTGAAAACATCGTCATCAATATGAGCTGTGAGTATTTTAGACGCTTTAAGTTTTAAAAGGCCTTCTGTATTCGTGTGTTGTGTTCAGTGTGCTTGCGTTAATATGGGGAACAGTAATAACAAAAAAGGTAGATTTTGTGTTTACAAATACAGATTGTTTTTTCGCTCTATATATATTGGATGTTTTGTAATGTAGGTGTGACAGGTTTTCTGTATTATATTCATTTAGCAAGGAGGTTTGCAAATGTTAATTGCTATTGTAGTTAATGTATAAGGACGTAAAATGAAACGTGCAGTAAATGCCATTAATATAATTATACTCGAATACTTATTAAAATTTTCCATCGACTGTAACAATACTAAAACACGGTGATTTTATAACAAAATCGTAAAATCTGGGTATCAAAATGATCATAGTTATCGAATTACGATATCCAAATATGATAATAGTAAGCATTACAAAATTTAAAGATGGTGGAAATTAATTTTTAAAAAGTGAGTGAGTTGAAAGTTAGTTTTTTACGCAATTGTTAAATTATTTAACAATTGTTACTACAACTGTTTACCTTTTGTGTCTTTTTTAGTTTTACTGAAACCTTTAGGAAATAATCAGTTATTACATATAAATATTACAACAGCAATAACAAATTCCAGAAATCGAAATGGCGTGAAATAATGCCGTAATTTTAATTTATCACGAGGTCGTGAGTAGATTCGCGGGCGTTTTCTTTTTAATGATTCTGGTAATCAGTCTTGGAAATCCTCATTACGAAGAGGAATAAAGGTTTCGAGTAAATTCTTATCTTCAACCATATTTGTTTATAATCATATAATTATTAAAAAAAATCTGTTCTCCTTACGACGACCCAGGGCATGAGTCCAGTTGACGCATGGTTTTGCAAGTAATAAATCATTACTCATGTCTAATCAATACTGATTGTAGTGAAATGGAATTATTTTTAATACTTGATTCAATTTTTGATATAAAGTACCGTTGCTTGTAATATGTGGCGGTTGTAGCGATTGACCTTTGGACGTATCAGTGACGTATAGTGAATTTCTTGAACGCTCATGACATCACAACAGTACCTTTCTTGTATCGTATAGTCCAGATTTAGTCTTTTTCGACTTCTGGCTGTTTCCCGAACTGAAGTCTCCACCAAGTTTCACTGACAATTTCACGTTACAACATTGCTCTAACTTTTTATCCATGCTGGACCTGGCAGGCGAATATCTGATACACGTTATGTGAAACATGACAAAGGTCCACTCACTGCTCTGGTCGACTTGGAACTGCTCGTCATAGATGACTAAGAGAATGGGCTACACGAAGGTATAGAGTGTGATCACCTCTCGCGACATATTTATCCTCAGGGTCCCTGTTATCATTAATTTTTGAACGGCCCTCACGTATATGCATGTATATATATATATATATATATATATATATATATATATATATATATATATATATATAATCAATATAGTATTTTTTCGAAGTCAGTCATTGTTATATTCATTTGCTTTCCCGTTTTACTTTCCAGGGCGTCCATACCAACCGTACCCACAGATGTATCCCGGAATGCATCCAGGCATGCATCCCGGCATACACCCCGGTATGCATCCCGGCATGCACCCTGGTATGTATCCAGGAATGCATCCCGGCATGCATCCAGGCCTGCATCCTGGAATGTATCCCGGCATGCAGCCACAACCCGTTGTGGACGGCGGCGTGCAGGTGGCGCCCGTGATGCAACCCATGGAGCCGGAGGTGGTCGAGCTGCCTCACAGTATGTTTCATATGCTTTCACTTTCCGAAATATATAATATTAG
The DNA here is from genome assembly GCA_039881145.1 of Druceiella hillmani. Classification (NCBI taxonomy): domain Eukaryota; kingdom Metazoa; phylum Arthropoda; class Insecta; order Lepidoptera; family Hepialidae; genus Druceiella; species Druceiella hillmani. The sequence continues at coordinate 43,646,955 of JAYKKI010000012.1, read as the reverse complement.
ACAAGATATATACTTTGGCAATAGTTTAATATGAGTACGATGAGAATAGTGATTCGTGTCATTTTTTCGATTTTGTAAATTACACCTTGGTATAAAAAAACAAGTAAATGTCCTTTTTAGTAGCAGCAGCTATTGCCATCAGCAGTAGCTCTATAGGCTGCAATTCACAGTAGTCACAAATAAAATAGTGTCACGTGAAAGCGATGAAGAACAAAGGAATATGGAAGTTGTATTTCTTAAGGTATGGCGCATCACTACTGTTTAGTACCTAACGATTTACATAAAAATATTGAAGAGAAGTTTTGACAAATGTAAAAGATTAATGAAGTAAAATAAAAAAAAAACTGTTAAGTGATGTGATTATAGAACATTAATGGAAAGAATTTACGTGATGGCATTCGGAGGTATCAAGTTTAGGGATAAGTGGTATATGGATATTTTCAGAGCAAAGTTTAAGACTGTGAATATATAATGCTGATTAAGAAAATAGTTGGCCATATTAAAAATAAGGACGGAAATGTATAGATTGTGATAAAATGCGGAAATGTATAGATTACGATATCGTGCCCCTAAATAAGTTGTGCGGCTACCTATAATTAAAAACACGGTTATAGTTTATGACACCGTTAGCTTTTGAAGAAGTTCTAGTTGGTACATTTTCGATAAGAGCCAGATGTTATGCATCTTGCTAGTCAAGCAAAGCCTTGAAAGTATTTAATAGAAGTATGGTTGGTACAAAATCAATTGAATGCGTTTTCGACAATTTTGGCAACATATTACTGTTCTACTTCAATATCCATTAGTAAATTTAAACATATTGCAGAGTCATACCGCTGGGTGGCGTGTAATGCGCACGACTTCGCTGTTCCGGCGATGGCGCTGCGCGGCGGCATAGGCGCAGACGGTGGCGCAGTTGTGGTGGGGCGCGCTCTCCACAGCGGCGACCTCGTGCCCGCCAAGGTCTGCCTCAACAAGCGCGCCTGCTTCATTTCATTCCAAGGCGAGGAACTTGTCAAGGAATACTTTGAGGTGATAAACTATATTTATTTAATGCAAGGCAGTTGCGGAGGATTGGATACGGAACTGCATTCACGAACATTTCATCGCTAGGCAGTATGAAAAGGTCAAAGGAACATTTTCTGATGAAATTATAGATTTTTATGCAGATGATAATTAAATATTGATTTACGGGAGTAACCTAAACTTTTAACACGCCTTGCTGGACATACTTGATAAGGACGTAGCTTTAAACAATTTTTTATGAAAAATATCCATGTAACAACAAATATAGGGCATTAAAATGATATATCATTGCATCAGTGGGGATATCATATAAACAACGTAACCTAAACATACCGAAAAACTTGAACACTTTCCGAGAACAATAAAATTCATAATCCTTATGATATGAAAATGTATTGTTGTAATACTTGGTTGCAATTTACCTACTTACATATACATATACTCGTATATGTAAATATATATATATATATATATATATATATATATATATATATATATATATATGTATATTTATATGTATGTATATTTATATATATTTGTGTGTGTGTGTGTACATATATATGTGTGTGTGTGAACAGGGTGCCCCGTAAGGATTATAACAACGAAATATCGGTGATAGAGGGGGTTATTACACATACGAAACCATTAATGTTGTTATCCTGTGCCTAATAGTTTTAGAAATATGATTTTTAATTTTTTTTTATTTCTGTTATTGCGCATGGAAATTTTTTTTTTATTAAGTATTATTACTATTTCTGCTTTTTTGTTAAAAGATCTTTAAGTTAATATTCGTCTTCCTAATTAAAATATTATTATTGGCAACTAAAATTTAAACGCTGAAACGTATGCATTTTTTAAATTTAAAAACAGGAAAAGTGATTTTTCTAGTGAAAAAAAATGTATGGCAACCTTGTGGAACTTTATTTCACAAACATTTACAATTCACACAGATCCCAAAAAGTACAATTAATTCTGTAAACATTAGAAAAATAGCTGCTTTATTGAAATAACTCCGCATTCGCAGAAATGCTTACGATCTAAATAACTGCATATCCGAATTGTTTCGCTATCTCTTTCCCACTCGTATGGACGTTTTATTGCTTTCAGCCGTCAAGTGAACCCCTCTACACTTTCCCTCAATAACTTCGCTTCTTTAGTGACTTGGTTATCGCTCGGAGCTAATAACGTGTTTTTGCTGTTTTTTCCATACCGCTGTTTTTATTTGTTGAATTACGCTTGTATTGAACCTTGTCTGTGCTTGTGATTTAGATATTATTTAACTGACTCCGTTGCAAAATGCTTCAGACATACACTATTCTTGAATATGCACTAATGTATTTCATTTACGGGTTATGTGCTGGGAATGCTCGGCAAGACGCATGTACGTACCGGGAGCGCTACCCAAATCGCGAACGCTATCCCGATCACAGGGTCTTTCTTCGTGTAATCACATTCTTTCGAGTATAACACATAATTAAAGGGTTAAATTCCTGGAAATATAGTTCCTGAAGGAAGACCTAGAAATATTGCAGATGGTCAAGTGCTTGCTGAAGTAGAAGAAGCTTTCTCTACTAGTGTTCAGCGGATTTCTCGACGTACTGGTGTTGCAAGAAGTACAGTACATCGCATTTTAAGAAGAAATAATTTGTATCCGTACCATGTACAACGAGTGCAAGCACTGCTACCTGCTGACTATTAACGACGAATCGACTTCTGCCGGGAGATTCTACGTCAATGCAGGCAAGGTCCGTTTTTTTTAATTCAATCTTATAAGACAAGATCGATTTCAACATCAATTCTGGGTCAATTTGTGGGCTTGAATCCTGGGTAGCAAAATTATCGGTCCATTTAAACTCTCACCGAGGCTTAATGGAGTTCGTTATTTACGGTTTTTAGAGATGAACTTGGAAATCAATTGAACGAAATACCACAACATATACGTGATAGGATGTATCTACAGAACAATGGTGCATCGGCCCACTTTTTGCGATAAATAATTAAATACTTAAATGCAACTTACGCAAATCGATGGATAGGACGTGGCGGTACAAGTGCATGGCCACCACGTTCGCCAAACATCAGTCCATTGGACTATTTTCTATGGGGATATTTCAAGAAAACGGTCTATCAGATTACTAACGATAATTAACAACAATTAAGACAAAAATTACACCGTGTGTCTGAAGTGGTATAAAACAACGAAAGGGCCTCACGAAATTTAAGAAGAAATTTTGTAAGATACTGGCTATGCGTAAGACTTAGGGGACGGCAATTTTTGCATTCACTGTAATAAAAAAACATAATAAAGGCGATATGATCATAAATACCACATTTGTTTTATTTTATCATGACCGAAAAAATTATTAATGGCATAGGCTTAGGAATAAAAAAACATGTTATGAAATGACTTAGTATCAGTAAATTATACCTTTTTGGAATCTGGGTGAATTGTGGATGTTTTTGAAATAAACTTCCACAAGGTTTCTATACACTTTTTTTAAGCTAGCATTGTTCAAAAATCACTTTTTATGTTTTGTAATCAAACAAATGCATGTATTTCAGCGTTTAATTTTTATATAGTCAATAATAACGAATGAATAACATTTAATTCGTCTTCCTAATTTTATTAAATTAAGAAGACGAATTAAAAAAGCAGAAATAGTAATAATACCCAATAAATTTTTTCTTTTTCATGCGCAATAACAAAAAATTAAAAAATCGTATCTCTAAAACTGTTAGGCCTATTATAATAAAATGTATTGTTTCGTATGTATAATAACCCTCTCTATCACCGACATTTCCTTGCTATAATCCTTACGGGGCACCCTGTTCACACACACACATATACATACACACACACACACACACACATATATATAAATATATATATATATATACATATATATATATATATATATATATATATATATATATATATATATATATATATATATATGATGAGTATTCATACAATTTTGATCATGAAGAAAACGACTGAAGGGTAACAAAAGCCGTTGAGTTATGTTCTCTAATCGAGCTTTCCCTAATTGTAAAAGGTATCTGAATTTCAGGTAGACAGGATACGGTTATACGGTACACACATAAACATGGTACGATACACACACATAATACCTATTAATTTTTATTATAAGTTATTTATTCACTAAATCCACTTTTTTAATGCAGTAAATAATAAGGTCGATATCATTATTCTTCAGGTGTTAGTGCCAGCAGTATTCCTTTGGAGGTATGCCGAGAACGGTGAGATTCATCCTGGTGCGGTTGAGACTGGAAACACTATTGATGAAGAGAAAGTCTACGTGGGAAGAGTTACCGCAGATGGACAAACTCTGCCTGGAAAAGTAAATATTTTTTTGTTCATAACCGAAAATTAATTAACGTTATTTCCCTCGATATGCTTCTCAAATTAGTTTCGATAGTTCTTTCCTACGACTGCTCCTTCTTTGCGAATTTTGAACAAAGTCAAAAGAATCATATTTTTTAAAAATTGGATTTTCTTTCTGGAATCTGGGATAAATGTATAGGAGCCAGTTTCGTATCAGTTAGCTGCTGAAAAGACGTATTTATTTGTATTGTGGCTCAAAGGCTAGCGTTTAGACTATTATTAAATGAAATTCGTTCACTTGAGGATACGTTGAAAAGAAAATCCTTTTTAGAGTGTTTTTTTTTATTATTGAGTGCTCTTTATTTAATAAGTTTATATAGAATCCAGGAAATTGGAAACCCTTTTAAAATTTTTCATAATATCTATTTACACTCGACTCAACACGGCACGTGATATTTTTTCCTGTCGTAACATTTTTAATGAATGACTTACATTATGATTTCTTACCTGTGGATTAAAATGTGATTATTATTTTTAAATATTTTAAATTTGTTTGTAAATATTTTAAACTTTTGCAAATAATTCTGAAGCTAAGTATTTGATTTGAAAAACAGAAAAAAACACACATTCTCTTCAGGATTTTGTGCCTCAAAAGACAGAAAAGGTGAATCTTATAACGATTATCGATTGCCTTTCTAACTGCTTATAAAGTTATTTTTTTTTTTGAAGTCATTTGTGGTTAAAGGAATTATTGTTAAAAGTATTTTGTTTAAATTTAGAGGTACAAAATTAAAAAGTGCAAAGGATAATAGTACATATGTGTGATAATGTAACAAATCATACGAGGAATAGTATTTTTAATCCATCATTTTATCGAGAAAATATGAAATAATTACCAAAATTATATATAAATCCTTACATATAAAACCCGGATCCACAATCAAATCTAAAATAAATCAGACATGATCTTGCAAATGTTACAAGAAATGTATAGAGATAGTTCATTTTTAGTTTTTCAGATATAACATAAAATTTAAAAAATAAAAAAGTGTTTGTTGAAACTTTATGCTATGATATTTTAAAGCACGGTTAAAAAATAATTAAGCATATTAATACAACTCATTATTAACTGGTAGTTTTTAATTTTTTTATGCATTTTTAAATTTCTGTATTATTCTAATATATTAAACAGTAAAGCATGTATCGTTTCATATTTTCTTCGAAAACCGTTTCTCCTAAGTGATAATTTCAGAATTATGTTACCTATTGACTTATATAATTTGTTTTAATATACTTTCAGATACAACCGAGCCACGGAGTTTGTTATTATACCGTGGATGGTGAAGAGCGCTCCTCGGCCGAGTACGAAGTGCTGGTCTACTATTGAGGTAGTGTTCCTTGTGAGAAGTCACGCATAGATGCTACCTAAACTATCTGAATAATTCAAATAAAATAAACGTAAAACGGTTTCCTGTCTTTTAATTTTATTGTTTTGCTTCCAAACGAAACCGAAAATTAGATTATTCATACATTGTTTAAACAAATTCACTGTGTTTTTAAAATAAGATCAAGAGAATAAATAATATATAGATATAAATAATATATAGAAGTACATATGGCTCAATTTATTTTTTCTTATGATAAACTATAACTAATTAGTTTTCGGTAATGAAATTATCTGCTGTTACTGGTTTATTGCAATAGAAAATTAAATGAAGATATTCACCATCGGTGTGTAACTATTCACTGCTGGACATAGCCATTTCCCAAGGCTCACCGCCACACACGGTTCTTTTTCCTTCATTCCCAGCTAACGACTAGTAGGGGAAGGTGATTCCTTAGCTAATACATTGCCGGGGGTGCTGCGCGAATCGGAGTCTCGTTGACTAATCTCTTCCACAATTCATAATTTTTGCGACGATTTTGGCTACTTCCGGAGTCGAATGTTGGTTTTGGAGACCTTCGCCAATGTGACTAATCAGTAACACACGGTTGTTTGCTTCAGTATTCGACCACTTCCCACCGACTCTTTTAGGTCGTAAGTCCATCTGGCTAAGGAACGTCCCACATTGCGCTTCCAGTTTCGTGGTCATTCTTTAAGAACTCATCAATTCCATTAATTTGACCTACCTATTGTCGCTTCAATTTTACCACGTTTGCCAAAATTATAACATTTTACGAATAAAATGAGTACTAGCTTTTGCCCGAGCTTTACCCACCTTTATTTTTACTTAAAGCGGCGCTTTTTACCGAGACGTACGAACTATACGCATGCCAATTAGGTCGCATTATGTTGTTTGCTAGCAAGGTTAATACTGCAAAACTAAGAACTAACAAACCATTTTTCTAATTTATATTAGTAGGGGCATGAATAGGGACAATGCTGTCAAAATCATGGTTTATTTAATTTTTTGACCACGTTGATTGAAGAGTTTTTATCGCGGCGAAATGATTTACCTTCCTATATAAGTTTTTAATTGATATCAGCTGAGCAGGCCCACAAATAATATCATTTTATCTCCCGCCGGAGAAACTCAGTTTTATGATACTAGTTTATTCAGAAACCAAATTTCAATTCAAATTATTGTTCCGTTCAGATATCAATCCCGGAGTACGATGTTTGGGATATGAATCTTGAAATAATTTAATGCAATACATTACTGCTAACTTTTGGCTTAGTAAATTAACTATTTATAATTATTTAAGGTACATTTTATTGATACTCGAAAAAGTGGATAGAAAAACATACAGATTACAGAAAATATTCCTATGGGTACGAAAATATTTTTAGAGTATTCGGAATTTCTTGCTTTAATAAGCCGAATGTACTTTTTTCCCTTCTTTTAAATATTTTTGAGACCAGCAGCTTTTTTCCATATTAATGATTATTTTATAAAATTTACAAGGAAAGATATTAAAATCATAAAATTATAAAACTTTAGTACACAATGTATTGATATTTATTACAACCCATAACTTATTATTCTATTTACGTTACAGAAAGGCGAAAAAAGGGAAAAATAATTTGTAATTTATTCTAATATTTACTAAAACTATCATTGTTACCAAAACAAACTTCTTTGCAATGTGTAAATAGATAAAATTTAATTAAGAAAGTTGTTTATTTGCCCTTATTATAATTCTTTTCAACTTTTTATTAAAATTTCTTAAAGATGGCGCAAGTAAAAAAAACAATATTAAAATAATACTTACGACTTATCTATTTTTAATGCGTTTATCAATATGCGTGTACTGAAATACTAAAATTATAAAGTTAATAAAATTATGTCCATCCGATAAGTCAACAATGTCAGTAATAAAAATGTTCTAAGATGGAATAGACCACAAAGGGTATATATATATATATATATATATATATATATATATATATATATATATATATGTGTGTGTGTGTGTGTGTGTGTGTATATATATAAATATATTATTTTGTTTATTATAGTTTCTTCGAAATTACAACCAAGGAAATAATATATGATGAAGTTCTGTATATATAATAAAATTTATACATGTATAATTAGTAATAATTTACTGCAACACACTGAAAAAAAATGTAATTCAAGCATCCCTTTTCACTACAATACAATACAAAGCCCTGACTTGTACGATCCTGGAGATCGGAATATTACTTTACTGGTTTTATTATAATTTAGAATATTACAGGATGCATAAATAAAGCAAATCATTATTATTTCACGTGCTGTTGTATTAATCTTCTTTAATTACTGCAGGAGTTCTTCCAACTGCAAAAAAATTCGAAAGTCTGGTGAATGCAAAATTCGAGTCATATAGTGACCTGATGACAGGTATTAGACTATAACAGTAATGTGGGGACAGCAAACTATTGTGCGATTGTCACTAGGGCATTAACTTTTTTTATACTATAGTTGTCCCTAGGGTATTAACTTCTATTAAACTGGACCGGCCCTATAAAATAACTATTGAAATTGAACTGAAGCGCCACACAGCCACGAAGGTCCCGGGAACTAAACTTGTCAATAAATTAGAAATTTTCAAAATTTTTTTTGGTTTCGATATATCATATCGCAATTCATTGTGTTGAAATAGGACAATATTACGTTTTTTTTAAATTGACACTCGTTATTTTGTTGATATTAGGGGTACAAATGAAATAAAAAAAATTACTTGCTCACGATTTTTATTTGTATTTAAAGAGAAACGTTACAAGTGCCTTTTAATGTCGCTATTCGGAAGTAAAATAAAAATGTTAGAAGAAATAGAATTACCATCACAATAAGATGAGTTCGTTGGATTTTTATATATATTTTGGGAGAAGTCAGAGTCTAACGCGATCTGATATTTAAACAATGTGTCGGATATGTTATAGGATTTATCATTCGAGCTAATTGAGAGAAAATTAAATGTGACGACTGCTTGTGGCATGAGAATTTGTACTGCAACATTTAATTTTTAATCGTAGAAATGGTAGCGCACTCGTTATCCAAAAACAGAGAACTGTGCCTTCTATAACTTTATTGTTAGAGTCCGAACTTTCTCGAGATATTAACTGCAAAACTACTTAAGGATCTAAGCTACTTAACTACTTAGCGATAAGTACAAGATATAATTACTTAAGGATCTTGTACATAAAATGAGAACCTTGTTTCCTAATTTACTCTATCAATTTAAGGAATCTTTGGTAATGTACTTTGCTAACTCGTATGGAATGTACTTTGCTAACTCGTATGGAATGTACATTGCTAACTCGTAGTTGGAATTAGATAATTTTAATAGTCGTTTTCAAACATTAGTAAAACAAATTATCATAAAATATACTATCTATGAACGCGAATCGTATGAACGCAGTAATAAATATTTTCACGATATACCATATATTATAAGCGTTAATTACGGAATTTTTGAGACGAAAAATTTGGGCTCACCCATGATTGTAATCAAATAATTTTTAATCAATGTTGTTATTAACTTTCTGCCCATAGAAAAGTTTCAATTAGATATCGACATTGATTACACAAGGGAACAGCGTTTTTGTTGCTTGAAATATTATGGCGAATATTATATTTTCCCGCGGTGCTAATTTTTTTATCTGAAGTCAGATTGTTTGTATCAGCTTTAGTTTTTGAGATACAATTGAAACACTTTTTTTAAGAAAAATATATTTTTTATTAGGTAAACCATTAGGAAAACAACTACTACTTGTAAAAAATTTTCTTTTATAAGATTTTCTTGCTTGACTTGATTCACAAAAGCTGTTTTTAATGCTCCAACAATAGTCCGCCATCATGTGAGCATTCCAGTAACCCTGGTAACGTTCCTCCATAGTTCGAATGTCTTGATGGAACCGTTCCCCTTGTTCTTCGCTCAGATCACGAAGATTTTCAGGGAAACGGTCCAAATGGTTGTGGAGGTAGTGTACCTTGATACTCATATTGCAACCAAGCTGCTGGAAGTGTGATAACGTCATCTCAATATGCTCCACATAGTTTTCATCCTTTTTATTTCCCAGAAAATTTTGGGCAATCCAAATGAATTCATTCCAGGCATTTTTTTCAATATCGGTCATGTAACTATTAAAGTTTTCATCCTTCATCAACCTTCTTATTTGTGGACCATCAAAAATTCCGGCTTTAAGTTTCTCTGTGCTCAAATTACAGAACTTTTTAGAGATGTATTTAAAACAATCACCATTCTTGTCCAGAGCTTTGACAAATTGTTTCATAAGTCCTAGTTTGATATGTAACTGTGGCAGTATTATGCGATCCCTGGGCACAAGGGGTTCATTTATCACATTCAGTTTTCCCGGAACCATAGCTTGCCTGGAAGGCCAATCTTTTCTAACCCAGTGTTCGGGCTTAGCTCTGCTGTCCCACAGACAAATAAAACAGGGATATTTTGTATACCTGCCTTGTTGTCCAAGAAGAAAATTCACCATTTTTAGATCTGCACATATCAACCACTTGTGTTCGTTGTATTTGATTCTACTCATAATAGCAGCTACAGTAGCATATTCTTCTTTGACTGTAGTTGAATGTGCAATCGGTATCGAACCCAGCTCATTTCCGTTATGCATAAGTACATATTTCAGGCTACGTTTAGACGAATCAATAAATAAACGCCATTCATTTGGGTTATACTGCTGTACTCCCATTACTTTCAATAAACCAGGAACATCAGAACAAAAAACAAAATCGTCATCTTCAGAAAAGAATGAAAGCAATTTTGCTTCTCGGTTACGATAGTATGAAATTTTTATTTCTGGGGTTAAAAGATTTCTTTGCTTTTATCGAGAAGCTAGAATCTCCGATGCTTTTTTAGATAGACCAAGGTCTCTGACTAATGCACTGAGGTCTTCCTGATTAAAGGGTAGAGGCTGAGAAGAAATACCTGCGTTAAAATCAGTTGTTCCACTTTCATCACTTGAAGAAGAGCTTTTTTCTTCTAACTCGCGATCATTTTATGTAGATGAAGAAGCTCACAACGCCGGAGTACAGGACTGGTCGAGTAACAGATAACAAGTTAGGGTAAAACCATTTCGACCGGTTTCTTTTATTAATCCCGTTTATACCAACCACACAAAAATAACAATCGTCTTGATGATTGGAAGGTTCTCACCACAACATTGGTGTTTGATACTTACAATGGGGTCTTTTCTTATTCGCCCATAATATCACAGACTCTGTACTTGTTTTACATACCGTATGAGGGACCCAGTACTTGTCACGAGTGTTCAAAGGGAATCCAAAGTAATCAAAATACACCCGTCTTATGAACTCTGATACACTTAGTCGATAATTTTTGAATGTATATTCACCACAGATGTTACAGAAAGAGTTCGGATCGGCGTGGACATTGTTACACAAAACACTTTTTTAGAAAACGGCTCGGTTGAATTTAAATTTAAATTCAACTAGTACAAAAATATATCTGACAGCTGTATCTCAAAAACTAGAGCTGCTGAAAAAAAATGACGGTAGATTTGAAATCAGCGACCTAAAATTAGTAAACAACAGGCATAAAATTCCATGCAACAAAAAAAAAGTTTAATTTTGTTCCCTTGTGTTATTGGCATGTTATTAGGTTAAATGTATAAATAACTCGCTAATGTGGACGACAAAATGGTGAGAGTCAAGTTGCTTCATTACGACATTGTGTATAGTCAGATCAGTGTATTAGTACAATAGAGATCAGTGTGCTAGGACAATCAGAAAAATAATGGCGAGTACTATTATAGTCAATGTTTTTGGGAATATAGACAAGGTAAATGTAATGAAATTTAGATCCTCATTTTCTTCAATACGTTCTATTATTCAAGCACGAGCTATTTTCTTTGACAATAAATTTCTTTAAACAACAACAATCCGAATAGGTTGCGTAAGTACTGTTACGTTCAGTATATATTCTTTTTATATTTAAGGGATTTTTCAAAATCATTTTCACATTTCCGGTATCATTTAAAGAAAAGTGGAATAATCCAGAAAAATTAACAATAAAACCATATCAAGTGCATACAGGGAATCCTCTGGTGTAAAGAAGTACCCCCTTGGGTTACTTCTTTACACCAGATTTAGAATCTCTCATCGCGTGTGTACCTAATACCCCCTTGTAATTAATTTAACGTAGGGTTGAAATCGCGTTCATAGCGTCTAAATGTTACTGTTTTAAATGTGACATTTTCTGCCGTTTGAATGTCGAGGATGCTAAGGTTTCCAAGATACCTCGAAATCAAACATCCGTACATAACGTGAAAGGACAAATTAAAAAAACTTAGTGCTTTAATTTAGGTTGTTAAACAATTTAAAGTTTCAAAATTCTGTCGCATTCGTTCAATTTTAATATAATTTTAGCATTATGTGAAATAAGTTTTAAACTTATTTGTTTGATGTATATTTAATTTTTCAAATGTTTTTGCCTATACAATATTATACTTTTCAAATTTCACATATCAATTTTTTATTCATTGATAATTCTCATGTAATTTTTGATAACAAAATGGAAAGATTTGAAGTTGAGAAGAAGTTTACGACAAATGGAAAAGCTACACAGCGTATTGTACTACTACATAGTTTGGGGATATGAACACTAGTAAATTCAATATCACTCTTGTTTCGTGACACAAAAGTTACCTATTGTACGGTTAAAAATGTTTTCAAACCGGGAAAGAGTGAAACTCGCACTTTATCTTGTTATTTGCGGTGAATTAACACATGAGACTACAGGGGATCAGCGAGGGAAAAAATGTAATTCTAAATGACTGCATTATTGCAAAAACCATTATGATCGTAGAAAATCTAAAACTAATTCGTTTTATTAATTTCTTCCAGCTGGAGCACCCGTCGCCATACTTCTGTCGAGGGACGATGAGGTTATCACGTATGAGGAAGAATGTTCATGATTTATTTATAAAACAACAATTTAAAAATAAATTGTTTTTGCTAGTGCTTTTCGTTATTGTGTCGCTTTGTCTTAGAGAACGTCCGCAAACCACGAGATGTTTTTTGCTTGGTTATTTTACACTGCCCCACATAATACTGCACCATATAAACACTAGCTTTTAACATCTTTCTTTATCTTACGTTATCCTGCAATAAAATATTATATGTATGTGTAAAATTGAAATACGGATAAATGATTTAAAAAAACAACAGATAATTTATTGTGTTTAGCTTATTTAAGTGTTTTAATATATCACACATACTCATCAATGATACTTAAGTATCCTGACTAATAATATTATAAATGTGAAAGTAGGTTTTCTGTCTGTTTCGCTTTCCGTATTGACCATCCTATCGATCTCTGTGGAATTCGTGATATAGCCATATTATGGAGATAAATAAAAGATTTTAGGTATTTTTAAATTACTGTAGATTTTCTTTCTTAATAAGACGAGTAGTTTTTGGTAAATAAAAAAACTCCGTCAGAGAGCGTGAATATACGTATCTGTGTATATTTATTTACATAGCAGATAACATTATCTTAATCAAATAAATAATAGTTTTCCGTTTTTAAAAAAAATTCAAGAATTGTACTACCATTTTTATTCTTCCTGCGTGAGTGAAGCCGCAAACCAAAGCTAGCGTAATCATATTTAAATTTTTACATGTACTTAAGAGTTTCATAATTTTTAAACTAACGATATTCATTTCGCAAAATTGTTAAAAGTACACAAATGAATAAATGAAACATTAAGTAAGTTTGGCTATCGCTGGAGAGATATACTTGAAATCGTTTTTTTAAATTGTAGTTGTATTGGTTTTAAGGGCAACTTTGTCTTGACGGTGTCAAATCTAATCTGTCGACATCAGTTATATAGACATTAAAATTTAAAAAATTTCAATATTATAGTTTGTGGACTTTTTCATCGAGTTGTAATTTTTTCAGGTTTCTGGATTATATTTATGTTGCCATGATATTATTTCCGGTTCCATACTCTTCTTTTCACATTTCTATTATTTTTAGTGCCAAGTTTAACATTTTCTAAAAATTAATATATTTTTAAAATGAATTTGTCTGCAAAATTTTCAATTTTGTTGAATTAATTTTTGAATAGTTTCTTCATATCAATATTTCAGTGAATCTTTATTTATTAATTCATCATACTAGGAAATATCTAAATCAATAAAAATACTTCAAAAACTAGTTGTTACAGGATTTTGCTTCTCAAGGAAAATCAAAATTGAAACATTTAAGTTAAGTGAAATGGTAGTTTTTCCGTGATACTTGAACAGACGGATAGACATAATGTCATTCTAAAAAATATGTTTTATCTATATATCACATTCCACTATTATTTTCAAAAATGTATTTGATGTACACATTTCCGTTACAATTTTGTTACACTATGGACTGATTAATACTAAAAATTTTCTTAAATTTAGTACCATTTGATTTTACTGATATGTAAATACTAATTAGTATCTGGTTCTAAGGAAAATCAATACGTAGTTAGACGGGTAAAGTTATTATTAATACGTGACACTGATCGTATTTTAAGGGAAAAGGGATTCGGATTGACCGGAATCGTGTTAGAAGGTTTAGTGTTCTATTTTAATGTATATTTTTTTATTTCAATCATCCTTACATGCACTTTTTATATTTTGTCTTTCACTTTATTATCGTTCTTATACATTCCACAATTTTGCACAAAAGAATCATCCACTTCGCTATAAAAATGTTGTTGCTATTTGCATTCTGAATTCTCAGTAACTATCATTCTAAACCGTGCTTTATATCACTGTTTAAATCTATTAGCATTCATATTTAGATCTTTCGTTATGCAGCGTTAACGAGACATCATACATAAGCATACCTGTTTGATTGATTGCCATATGCCTCATTACAAACAAATTGTGGTAGGGTTATTTAAAAATATTGGTTTATATATATATGTATATATATATATATATATATATATATATATATATATATATATATATATATAACTTTAAGGCTGAAATTAAAGGGAGTAAATAAAAATTAGTTTGAGTTCACAAAAAATTTGTAACACAACCTTGTAACATACCTTTAATTGACATGAAACTAAAATCTAGGACTAAAAAACTTTAATCGCGATCTTAGGACTAAAGCGACATATTAATATGAATATATTTCAAAAGTTAACAGTCATAAATGGTCGTCGCCGTGGTGTCTTGGGTTGATCACAAGACATACGGCCTTTGACAATGTGGCGAACCGCGGGGACCCGGGTTCGATTCCCCGTCGTTCGTCTAATGGGGCTAGACTGGTGTTATGGTTGGCTGTAAGAGATTGCTCTCGTCTCGTGGTTGGCTGTAAAAGATTGATCAATTAGATACTTTAAAGTAGATAAATCAATAAAATAAAAATACTTTTATTGAAATTTTAGAAGGGGAAAATTAATATTTTTAAATGTATTTGTTTTATTTCATATACGTATACGTATTTTAACTGAAATAAAAAGTTATAAGATTTCCAAAACTATACTTTCATAATTTTGTTAAAGATATCGTTGAAAATGTCCACAAAAGATATATGTGTTCGCAGCCTAATCTACGATCGAAAAGTTCAAAATTATAAAATTAATATTTATTTATTTATTTATGTACTTTAATGTATCTAACTGATCCCATGGCGGACTTATTACTACGTAAGCAATCTCATACAGTTAACCAGAATACCAGTCCAGCCCAGTTCGATGAGCGGCCGGGAATCGCACCGTCAAAGGCCGTATGCTTTGGGATCAACTCAACACATCACGGTGACGACGCACTGTGGTTCGGATCGTTAATCTGGCAGCCCAAAATATTATTTTTGCCTAATTTTAGTTTAAATAACAAAAAGAGTCAATTATTTGCTTTGTATTAAAATATACATAACCTTAAGTCGGCTTATAACAAATTAAAGTTTTCAATTTCAAATATTTTGATGACAAAAAAGGAATAATTTGAGTGAAAAACATATTATAATTAAGAAAGTATTTATTGGTCCTCCTCCTCACTTTCACTTTGTTCTCCATATTTTAATAGACTTGCCTGTGATGATGAGCTCTAATATTTTTTTCTCGTTTGGTACGAAGACTACTTATTAGAGGATCTGATGAAAGCAGCAGTATGTGTAATATGTCTTCTAGTGTTTTCGTTCTACTAAATTTGTGTGCGCGGTGCTCCCTATAATTTTTGTAGTCTTTAATACGAGCTTCTTGAGCTTCTTCATACAACATACCGATTGGTAATATGGCTTCTTTTATTAGTTGTCCACCGTGTATATATAGTTTATGAATACTCTGCGGCATGTTTATTTTGATATATGCCATTTATATTTTGATATGTACAAATCTGCAGTCTTAGAGCAAAGTTTTTTAAATAGCTCTCTGTCAATTTCAAATGCACTACATACCATTTTTAAAATAACTCCTAAACATCCTATTAGTGATTCATTCACACCAGTGACGCTTGAAGCCAAAGACGGATTTTCGAAAAACCTATGTGCTGTGTTAACATCATTACTCGTGACGAATCCAGGTTATGGCATATCTACCAAAAGCTAAATTTCATCATGGAATCGATTTTGGACTTACTTTTTTTTTAATATTGACAGCTTCTTTGACATTATGTCGATGAGACGGCTTATGCTATAAAATAATTTTTTTCTTTTGATTTTCACTAGTACCAACTATTTCTGGTGCCACTATTTATAGTGGCACTAGTGAAGCTATAAAAACGTAGGAAACATGACATTCATCTTCTGCTGCAGCCGAGAAACATAGCTTGTACTAACTCAGACACGCTGCTCCATCATAATACCATCTGAAAATTAAAGGAAGAGTTGGAAGTGTGTTCACACCTATATATGCTTCTTTTAACACTTCGTGTTGTACTGTAATCAATCGTTTGATTACGTGGTCGACCAACGACGGCAGTTTAATTTCCGCTGAAAATTCTGTAATTTTAATGTCTGTACTCAAAATTATGTGATAATTTGGAAAAATTTCGGCTTTGTGTGCTTTATTAATCTGATGCATTGGTATATGCTGGTCCTTTGAAAATTTTTCATCTCCAAAAAAGCTATGACCTCACAACAGTCCATCTTGATGGAAAGATTTTTGGCCGAATGCTCTTTTTTATTTTGGTGACCCCTTTCCGCGAATAGTTCGACACTTGCTTCACGATCTGCGCAGTATAGCGCCTATCTGCTGCTTGTAGATCCTTATTTGAGTTATAAGAAAAATTTCATCAATACTGCTAATATTCAACAAATGCTGCTTTTTTTCATTTTTGGCGCTTTTTGTTGCTGAACTCAAACGATTAGTACCGTATTTTATTTTATTTAAATACGGTACTAATCGTTTGAGTTCAGCATTGTTATGCATGATTAGTATTAGTAACTAGAGACCGACCACTGAAAGAGCTACTTGGTTAAAATCCATGAGGCATAGGAATATAATCAATGTCAAACACCAATTTTTCGTTTAACCACTCATTATTTTTAGATTAGAATCGATTCAAAATGTAATTACACTTGATCCATGGTATAGTTCTGTGCTTTCGTCAGTGTATACAGACGTGACTTGATTAGCTCTAATTAAATTTAATATATACTTGCGACAAACTAATGTTATTTGTTGAAAATTGGACACAACGTGATTATTAAAATTACATAAAGTTACTAAAAAGATGAAAAAGTTACAAACATTCTCCATTATTCTATGTAGATATCAGACAAAAAAAAAACAGTAATTCTGTATTTGAAACCAATAATTTGCTGCATGCAAGGTGACCATTGAACCTCTTAAAAAGGTAAAAGAATTTTTGTAAAAGACAACCAAAGTGCGTAAAATGTGCTGTCATTCATCACACTACACAGTGCCAAAAACAACGCAACAGTGTAGCAATATGTGCGCTATGTAACGAAAGAGGATATTCGGCAAACTACAAAGGTTGTCCAGCCTATCAAAAGAAATTGAAAACTCTACAACCGAAGGCAATTTCTGCTGTTCAAAGAATGCAAACCGAGAATATAAAACTGTCTGAAACAGACAAACCGTCTATTTCAAAAATATTTTACGCTCAAACCATAAAAAATACAATTAATCCAAGTAATGATAGTAAAGTAAACTGCATCTAACGAGCCTACCATCGCTGACATGATGAAACTGCTCACTTCATTTCAGGCTAAAATTAAATTAAGCATTAGCCAGTTAGCCAAAAGAGATATTTCCAACATTGGAGGAAATCCAAAGGCCACGAACAAAAAATTTAAAAAACCTGAAAATGAATAACCAGTCCCTACGAATTATAACATGGAACGGGCTTACCCAACGAGCCCAAGAACTAGAAGTATTCATGAACACAAAACCATAGATATCGCACTAATATATGAAACTCACTTTTCACAAAAGAACCACATAAAAATGAAAGGATATAGCGCCTACTGGACTACTCATTGTAGCGAACGTGCCCGTGGGGTAACAATCTTGTTAATAAAACAAAAAAAAAGTTGAGCCGTCACGGGACGTCTGGCAGATGTGAAACATCGTGTTCGTACAAGTAATATGCATAAAAGACAAGATTATTACAGGAACTAAATATAGCATAATGAAAAAATAAAGTATTACGAATTTCTTACAGAAAATGGTGACTTTATTTAATAAACATTTATTTACAATTAATACAAAAATAATAAAGCACAGGTTAGGTGTACCGTAGTAAACAACAGCGTCGAACTGAGTGAGGAGGGGGTCGCGTAGTCGGTTGCGCATGGCGACACGTCACCATACCGTACACTCTACTATATATATACCTTAGTATAGCGTGGCAACCCGTCGCCACGGCAAGCGTCGCCACGCCAACGATCCGGTTTATACCTGCGCCTATAGATGTTTCACATCAATAAACATTTATTTACAATTAATACAAAAATAATAAAGCACAGGTTATGTGTGCCGTAGTAAACAACAGCGTCGAACTGAGTGAGGAGGGGGTGGCGTAGTCGGTTGCGCATGAGGACACGTCGCCATACCGTACACTCTACTACATATAGACTATATATATATATATATATATGTATATATATAAATATATATATACCTTAGTATAGCGTGGCGAGCCATCGCCACGGCAAGCATCGCCACGCCAACGATCCGGTTTATACCTGCGCCTATAGATGTTTCACATCAATATACAACATTTTCAGCAAGAAGCAATAAAAAGCCACATATTTAAGCCACCATAAATACTGTTCAATATAATGGAGCATAAGTATTGGTGTTGCCTATTGCCTACTGCGTCACAATATTTCGAAAAGTCAATATGTCAACATATTTAGAAAACTTGGTACAAGATTTATTATTGAAGGCAATTTTAACGTTAAACTTTCTGCTTGGGGATCTCGACTAATCCCTCCGGCAAAAGTAATGAAATGCTAGCTGCCATTAATGAAACAAAATGTGAATACCATTCGTCACGTACTCCAACACATTGGCCTACACATAGCAATAAAATTCCTGATCTGATAGATTTCTTTATCTCCCGTGGAATTGCTTCCAATCACACTGAAGTAGCAGGCGTGGATGATCTAACTTCTGATAATACTCCAGTTCTATTGACGCTGAGTGCAACAATAATTAAGAAAAAAAGAAGACAGTACCTCACCAATAAGTACACTGATTGGAAACTATTCAGAAATTACCTTGACCTGATATATTTAAAAGCTAGATACAAACAAAGACTATTTACTGTAGAAAGCAACTCATAGATTTAAATGACCCTTGTTCAAGTGCCACCTATAAAGGAATGCGCACGGTTAGTGGATAAGGAGAAATGATGAAAAAGCTGAAGCCATTGCTCAACACCTAGCATCAGTATTCCAACCCCATGATATTCAAACCAGCATGGATCCAGCTCCAATGTATCAATCAATAATATCAATCAAACCAGTAACTCCAATAGAAGTAGCACAAGAAATAGATAGAAATCTAAACCCAAAAAGCACCTGGCGTTGATGAAATATCTCCTGGTCTACTTAAGGAATTATCGCGCAAAGCTATTATCATGCTAACATACTTATATAACGCTTATTTTCGGTTAAAACATGTTCCGAAATGCTTTAAAACAGAGCACATAATCATGTTAAAAAACCTGGTAAACCAGCTGAACAGATAACATCGTACAGACCAATATCACTGTTACCCTCAATTTCCAAAATGTTTGAGAAATGATTGCTGAAACAACTTCAACGATTGCATAAAGATCCCGAATTTTGATAAAATCGATTTAGAAATAAGCATTCAACCATCGACTAAGCCCATAGAGTAAAAACCATAATCGAAAAGTCATTCGAGGAAAGAAAATATTGTCCTGCAGTGTTCTTAGACGTATTACAGGCTTTTGACACAGTATGGTACGAAGGCATCGTTCATCAAATGACCAAATTGCTACCGAAAAACTATTGTCAATTACTTAAGTCTATCTGATAGATGGTTCAGAGTAACGCATGAGGAAGCGTATTCAGGTTTCTATCCTGGCAAGGAAGGTGTACCGCAAGGAAGTGTCTTAGGACCCTTTGTCTATCTACTGTATACCGCTGATATTCCCACTACAGAAAAAACCTCATAGACCCTTTTGCTGATGATACGGTAGTAATGGTAACTGCAGGTACGCAAAGTTAAGCCAACAAAAATTTACAAGGAATACTCGACAAAATGAACAGATAGACTGTTGATTAGAAAATCAAACTCAACGAGTCTAAATCCATTCATGTCACATTTGCATTGCGACGAACAAACTGCAATCTATACACTTACCTTAACGGGATTCAAGAATCGCAAGCAGATGTAGCAAAATATATTGGACTTCACCTGGATAGAAGGCTTAATTGGAAACATCACGTTAAGTAAAAGCCGAGCAAATCAGACTGAAACAACAACAAATGTTGTGGTTAGTTGTACATCATTTCAAGCTTAATTTCTACTATAATCGACTGATTTAGCTTTCTATTGTCAAACCGATTTGGGTGTATGTTATCCATGTATGGATGTATGGTTTGGGGATATAACAAGCAGTCAAATCGTAATATAATCCAACGAAGCCAAAACGAGTTCTTGCGTAAAATTACGAATGCATATCACTATGTAACCAATCAAGAAATCCACATCGACTTAGACATAAAGTGGATTAACGAAGTTATTCAATAATATACTATTAAACACGAAAAACGACTGCTCAACAATACCAATGTAGAAGGTATTCGACTTTTGGATATTGCTCTTGAACTGAGAAGGATAAAACGTATTAAACCTCATGAGTTGACTTCATGATAAACTTAATTTATCTCGGAGCTGAACATTGGTACAGTAAACCCACACACTACTTAAATAAAATCAAGTACGTTTCATCAATGATAATTAATTAATTGTATATTAAGATTGTATCATGCATATGCAATAATGGATGTTTAAAAAAAACTGGATCCACGGTTATTTCCGTTTTTCATAGAATTCATCACTTTTAGATTATATTTGTTTTGTTAAATGTTCAAACCAGTTATTGAGACGAAATTTATCAATAATAAAATTAAATACACAATTCACTCTTCTTGACATGTTAACTTTATCCCGCCAAATGTTAAATAACTCTCTTGGCGTTACACCGCCATCCAACACTAAAATATTAACAAACAAGAAAAGTTTGTTAAAGTTGGTTATAATTCATAAACAAATAAACTTTTAAATGAACAATCTATTAACAATTATGGTGAATTTTTGATGGACCTTTGCCTTTGCTGGCTTTAATGTTTTGAAAAGAAATTGTGAATTCTAATTATTTATTACTACATTTCAAAAAATAATTATAAATAAAGGTGTCGAATAAATAGAAATTTAATTGTATTGAATGTATGTACTCACCAGAAGCTAAGCTTGCCATAATTCACAATTGCAATGATGCTAAAATTCACGTGTACTCTGCCTCTAAGTTTAGCAGCGACTGCAAGCCTATAGCGAGACAACAGAGCGGTCGAAGTAAACGATAGATTTATAACTGCTTGGGTACGGCGTGACGAACTATTTCCAAAATTATTTTATGGCCCGTTACTACAATTGTATTGAGCTTGTTTGTAACATCACTTGAAACTTATTTTGGCGTTATCAAATTTACACCTTTTGGGCAGCCAGATCATCAAACGGAACGTCTGTGCGACGTACCGCACTATAAAAAGTAATTATGAGAAGTTTTACGTAACGGTTAACGGAAAATTATAGTAAGGGTTAATTCAAAGTTATTGAGAAACTAGCGAGAAATTATAATAAAGAAGATGGTAGAAAGCGAAGATGGTAAAAAGTGTTATCAATATTTATAAATAGCTTAATAGAGCTATTTTATACCCTTAATTATTTATATATGCCTAAGTATGTACTAAACTCTTGTAGTATGAGTTCTACTTGTATTTAACCAGGCTTTTTATCCACCTTTTCTATGCAAGGGAAAGCATTCTTATTTTTCATATTTGTAACAACAGTAGAACAAGTAGTAATATCTTACAGAAACTATTTAACATTGACGGTTACACACAAATACTGAAAGTGAGAAATTCAAAATAACTTGAATGATACTTGAAATACATCCCTTGAATTAAATGTTCACGGATGGATAGACAAACGGACAAATTGAACAATAAATATTACGAGAGGGTTTGTAAATATTACAAGGTATCTGAAAACAAAGGATTTTCTGGAGAATTTCATGGATTCGATAGTATTTATAAAAAGCAAAAGTATTGTGGAGAGTATACACTTGTAAATTTATAAATTCGACTAGTGTTATCTATACGAACGCTGCTCACATACGCTAGTTACAATTTTTTTGATAATTACATAAATTGTATCATTATTGCATAGTTAATAATTTCAGCTGTTATTCGGAATTGTTGCAAAGTAAAGAAATAGTTAATAAATTGAGTTTTCCTCAAATCAACAGAGTGTATTCTCCGGAGAGTTCCCCAATATTTAAGACACACTTTGCGAAAACCTATAGCAATGAGAAGCTCATTGTCGCCGGCATGGTTGACGGATGGAGATTGTGGGAGCATCATCCTAGACGCAAAATGGACCAGATCTGAGAAATGCTTGGCATTCCGTTATATGCTGCCCTACACAGCAAATAGGAATTTTTATTATTAATACAAACCTGATTTGTAACTGTTCAATTTATTCATAAATTTACTACGTGTGTATTTAAATGTAAGGAATCATTTTTTAACATTATACATCATTTCAATTTTAAAGTTCCAAATAACTAACAGTCGTTAAGCAATCGAGGTCGCTTGATTATTTAAATATTTTAGGTTTTAATAGAATTATGCTTTTAAAAAATTATTGACAATTTGTAAAAAATTAAATTTGTCCTCCGGAAACACTGTACGCAATATTACGAGAGATAATTTATTATCTGCTGCAAAATGTTTCGAAACAATGATGCAATGTTAGAGTGAACCGTGTAATTTGTTTATCTATGTTCAGAGTGCTGGCAAATATTTAAGCGAATCTTGTTTGCTAAACGTAGTCTCCGAGTATCAACCATAACATGGCAATTACAAAAATTAAGTACTGTGACAGGTGATAAAGAGATGAGAAAAAAATATTTATTTCAATTAAGCTTATTGACTGCCGTCAATAAGCATAAACATGATAAATTGAATTTTCTTCATATTTAAGCGTACCTATATCATAATTGTTCTTAATTAGGGCAAATAAAGTAGTGAGTTTTATTGCAATTGAAAAGGACTGAGAGATTGATTACTTTTAAAAACTTGTGCCCAAGTAGAAGTTTTCTATCTTTATGTTTTCTAGAATATACTTAATGTCTTATATAAGGAGGTAGCGGACACTTTTCTTTATTTTAGAAGAAAGGAGGAAATCGCCAGAAAAATGATGCCGAGGTACGTCAGTGAATCGTATTATAATGCACCGTTCTTCATCATGGCATAATAATATAGTCTGTAAGAGCTAACCGGGCGTTCATGTGTGACTGGCGAAACATTTTCTCGTTTACTATACAGTCTTATTTTGAGTAATAGCTATATGCAAATATAAAAAATATATATTTCGACGAAATATCATGATCATGTAGACTGATTTTTTATAAATTTTTGACTCTTTAACAGTTAGTAAATAATGTAATAGTGACAAATAGGAGATCAAATAGGCCGGTTACGGTACTAACGTGAAGACTCGAGACCAGAGATTGCGATCTGAAAATCAACAAACTTGAAATTTACGAGTTGATTTAAGCTCAAAAATACTAAAGAAACAATGATAGTGTGTATAAAAGAGAAAGATACGCGAACAAGAGATAATTCGTTATTTTAGATCTTTTAAATACGGGTTGGTTTAAAGGTTTTGTAAAGTTGGTATTTATTTAATATATTCGTGGATATTTATACGTAGGGTTTAAATTAAAAGATTTAAATATTTGTTGCGGTTAAATAATAAAGTAAGTTATATTAAGTAATATTAACGATAAAATGTCGTAATAATTTCGATTTTTTAAGCCTCATTAGACAATGACGTTCTTAAATAATTCGTATATCACTTTATTGGTTGCCTTGTCAAATTATTTCCAAACGTTGATCGTTTAGTATTGGAACAATATCATTTCTTTTAGAAAAAAGTATATTGCGCTATTTGTAAGTGTGCGACTTCAGAGAATGGTACTAAAAAGCTTAGACTATGAGACTTCTGTTAACCAAAGTACAAAACCGATTGAAATTCAGAAGAAACATTTAAAAGAAAATGTGACACTAGATGATGCACTCGATCTTCTGGGTGAGTTTAGATTATGTATATTTTATCTTTTTCTGTATTTTTACGCAAAAGTGAATCTTACTTTTAGGTTTTTTGTCCTAAAATTTCAGATACCTTTTGAATTCATATTAAACTGTGATTTCGGAATTTATTTTCAAATATTTTTGGAGAAATTTCCACATATTAAGATTTTTTTTTTAAATAATTGCGCTTATTAATTCATCTTCTTTATTTTATTTCATTATACTTATGTCAGTTATTTTGGGGGAAAGTATTTGGTTGATTTATCATATACAGAGATACCTAATTGTTTTTGTATTATTTTCTTTACTCTTACCGTGTGCTGTTAGATGGGTGAGCAACTTTTCAAAAGGAACTAATTTGTATTTCTTTCAATTTCTTCCTACATGAATGGAAATGACACTAGGTTATTGTCATAAAATTCACAAAAGTATCATCTTGAAATGATAAATTCACAAATGTATATCGTCACCACTTGACAGTCCTCCTCTTTAGAATTTGAAAGCGCTAGATCGGTGCCTTCTGCTTTGGAAGGGTTTTATGTAACTTTACACAGGTGAAAATATTTGAATGGTTACATATGGTATTCATTTAGAACATGTTATATAAAAGATCGGTTTATATAAAAGAAAAGCAGTGAACATCTTCCCTCAAAGTTTCCCGACTTTGAAATTGTTTCAAAAATTAAATTACATCGTAACAAACTTATACACGTAAAATGAAGTTCCACTTTGCGTCATATTTTTTACGGGAATTTCAAGGGAACAACTCTGATTGTAATTACATTATGATTAGATTTAAATAACTACATTATTCTGCTCATTTCAAAAGGACGAAAGGATTTCCTTTCATCATTCTGGGATTTTGGACCTCAGAAATTTGTACTAAATATTCAAACTATCGTGCCTAGGATAGGCAGCCGCACCTGGATTAATGACTTGATAGTTCGATCAAGTCCTCAAAACACTCATAGAAAAACTTTACTTGAAGGCTCGTAAAATCCCGACCACACATTTCCACAAAATTTTTAACTTTTATAAAATTACTTCAAATGTCAATTTGAAATTTAGACTTTGTAAACAAAAAATTGTTCCAGAAAAATTAATATGAAAAAGCAATTACGATGTTATGGTTGTATGGGTTTAAGATAAATTTTTGGAACAAATGCAGTTTAGAACCAGGAACATATCGACAATTTTTTTGAAATCGTATTAAAGAATATACATCAAAAACGACATGTTTTAAAACAAATTCTGCAGCTGACGATTATTTATTATTTTTTATAATAAATAATTTGAAAAAGAATGCGCACCACTATACGACTATGTTGAAATTTCTATATTACATGCTTATTTCTCACTATGTTCACAATAAATTTATTGTTAGATATTACACACTTGACATACACAAAGGAATAAAAAAAGTTAATGAAATTAAATCTTTAAAAATATACATTTAAAATTACGTTAAAAAATGCAATTTCTAACAGTCTTAAACGTCAAATAAGAAAATTATCAATCATACCAACTTAATATATTTCACTATCTTTAAATCTTTAATTTATGGTAATTTTTTTAAAATTTGTATGTTCTTTTTTTAAATTTTGATGGACTGGGTTGGGCTGGGCTTTTCTTTCGAAATGTTTATAATAAATATTTTTTATAAACACTTTTTTTATAGACACTTGACTTCAAATTTCCACTGTTTGAAATTTCTGCCGTCAAACTTTTCAATCTTCATCGAATTTGTGACTTCCATATTAAAGTGGGGTTAAGTTCTTTAGAGCAAGTGCGATGAAAGTTTTCAACTTCAATATATTTGCTCTTTACTCAATTTTGCAAAACAATCTATACTTCTTGCGTTCTGGGCCCATAACCAATAATATTTTAGGTAATTAAATCATAAATTTAATAAGTATTTATATACAAACTTAGTTTTTTTCAAAGATACAAACGTAAACAACTTTGACATCACAGGTACTATATATTTTTTTATTAAAGCGGCACCGTCTAACGGCTAGACAAGAAAACTATTTAAATGTTGTGTTTATAGTGACACCTTAATATTTATATTGCTCAATAAGTACATCTAAGTTCTAAACTAAATAGAAACATCAAAAGTTTGTAAATCAGTTAGCTTTTATGAGATGTGTAAATGTCATTAAATCATTTAAGAAATTCAGATATCGTCTTATTTCAGATTATTTCAACAATTACTTTTGCAGGGTATGGATGGTACAGTTGGAAGATATTTGGCATCTCTTACTTCATCTTGGTAGCACAGGCCCTGGAAATGTTCAGTTTTAGTATGCTACTGCCGGCCAGTTCCTGTGATCTTCAGCTAGACAATTACAAGAAGGGTATACTTGGTGCTACACCTATGCTCGGTATGAGTTTAATATTCAGTATTAATCTTTTTCTTTCAGAAAAAATATATTACATGGAAGAAGATAATGTAAGTATCGATAATTAAAATCGTGTTTTGTTTTCATTAGAGATGAATTTATTTGTATATTCGATACTAAATTGAATAATTAATGTAAGAGAATGGCGTGTGCTTAATTAAAGAAAAAATATCATTGTTAATGTTTTATATAGAAATATGTTGACCATGTACATTTAGTGGGTATTTTCATTCAAAAGTAAATTTCAGAAAGCCTCAAAAACCTTAATCAGTTTGCAAAAATCTGGGATAAACCATGGAACTAGATTGGTAAATTAGAAACATCATTAAACTCAAAGTTTCGTGAATTAATTTATTTTAATTCAATGAAAATATATAAAGGATGAAGAGGACGAAGTATCAAATGTTACTAGAAGAAGTTTGCACAGAAATAGCGTGTTAGCGCTTGGTCGACGCGGACACTGGAAATATTATCCTGCATGAAACCGAAAATATTATCCTCAAGAAAATTAAAACTGGTGCGTCGACGAGTAATAATTTTTTGTCGCAGGTAGCGGAAAGGTTCAAGACTTTTTCTAGGAAACTTTACTAAGAAACTACTATCAAATCTTAGACAATTTTTAAGCATTCATCTTCAAAAAATTAAATGGTTTTTTTTGGTGAGAAATGTTTTTTTGTCCTTTCAGCCCATTATTTCACATAGAGATGTGAACTTTGCGTCTGATATAAAGCTTGCTAACTTAGACAGAGACAACCCGAGGTAGTGGGAATAGTATGATTTAATTGGGATTTATGATTAAGTTATTTAAAAAATATAACGACGCTATCGGGGACTTTTGAGGGTCTTCGCATATTTAGGTGGATCGTTACGGGCCCCAAGACGTGGCTCTAGAACAAGGCTTCAGATTAATCAAAATAGAAAATGGAAATCTCACAGCTAAATTATTTATTTTCTTTTTAAATCGGTTTATTAAACACATTAAATAAATTGTATTCGAATATAAGGTATTTATGTTGAATCTTAATAAAATATTTTAAATGTCTTACTGTATAAAAATCATGCCGAACAATTCCACACGTGATTTACATTACACTTTATATAATTATTATTTCATTTGGCCTATTTTATAATACTATTACATTTCAGCTTTTTTTATTTTAACAGAGTATTAAGTATATTGCATATTTTCCAACTTTAAAAGATGAAAAAATAGTTAATCACGCAAACAATTTTAATTTTTATTACCTACAACAGTAAGTCCATTTCAAGATGCACCAGTTTTTTTAGTCCGAGAAATCGGAGAAATAAAAAGCGTATGGAAAAATGGCCGACATGTGCTACCGAATAATGGTGGACTAAGTTTACTAAAAACGATAGAGTCTATTATTATCCTTACCAAATCGATCAAACCATATAATGCAAGTAGACTCGTATTTCGTATGTCGCCCGTCGAATCTGATTGTGACAGAACAAATCTGTTATGTTTAACGACTTAAAAGCTTGTGTTTCATTTTTAAATCTACCGATATATAAATCGATAAATTTACCGATATATACGATAAATTTACCGATATATAAACCGCCCTTACAATGGATTCCTACAAGAGTTTTTTGGAATCCGGATTCGTAAGAATGACGTTATATTCAATAAATTATTTAAGGTTATTTTCACGAATATCTATGAACATCGTAAAATAACTTGAATTGAATTGAATTTCACTAGATTAGAGGGACGCTGTAAGCCGGAATCTCTCGTGGAACAAAGAAATAATCGTCCGCGTCGGAGGATAATAGATGGTTGGCAAGGAAGGAAATAATGAATGTTTACCTTTCAGGCGTGGTGGTGAGCGCGCACGCATGGGGTTACCTGGCCGACACGCGCGGCCGCCGTCAGGTCCTGCTCATTTCCATGTTGGGCTCATATCTCTTCGGCACTCTCTCGAGTCTATCACCGCACTGGATAGTGATGGCGGTGCTCAAATTTATCTCGTGTATGTTGTAAGTATATCATCGTGTACATTGTTAGACAGCTATTTTAAGTTACTTGCTATCAATAATTAAACAGTAGTGCATTTTTATTGTATTTTACATATTATAAAAGAGCATTTATATTTTATAAATGTCTAGTTTATCGAAGTAGATGCTAATCGTCCTCCTATGGTGGCTAGGGGAATTTTAGGGAGCGTTATAGTCTCTAGCATTACTTCGAGTTTTTCTCGCATATCGCTCGAGTGAATGTGACATCATTTTCTTTCTGTTACATTTTTGTTCTTTTCGAACTTGTGTATAAAATCCTTAGGAGAATAAAATCAAACCCATACCAGATATTGTTTACTGGTTAGATAAACATACAAAGAAAATATATAAGATTATTTTTTGATATCAAAAGAAATGATTTTACTCTTTACCTATATTATTGAAAATATTGGACGATTTCTTAAGTAAATTACTCGTAAAAAATAATGAAAGTTTACATCGAATCTAGTTAAATTAGGTAAAACAATAATAAAAAAGTGAAATATTAGGAGATTTAGGTCAAGGAAAATTAATTATTTTAATAGAGTGGAATATAACGGTTTCATGAAAACTTAGTTCATTGTTTCGTTAGTAATTAATTTTTTTTTTCAATTTATTAGTGCATCCGCATCTAATGCCGTGGTTTACCCTCTGTTTGGCGAATGCACACCTCGCGGAAAAAGAGACAAATCGATACTGCTGATAACGTCCGGATTATTGTGTTCAACGGGATATATAGCAGGTCAGTACATGACAGGTTTTGCATAAAAATACACTAAGAATGTTACTATAATACATTAACACACGACATCCTGAACTTCAGAGGATTTCCTGTTATTATTTGGTGAACGTGAACCGGTTTTTTAAAGCCTCCAAACGATATTGTGTAATAACTTTTATGATACTGTGTAATAAACAACCTTTAAAATACGAAGCCAGTGTCGGTATTAATTAAGTCTGCATAGTTTTGCAGTTCTAAAGCAGCTTTAACTACAGACAAATATTCTACTTCAACGTAAAAAAGTAAATCTGTCGTGTCAATAAAGGATAAAGAATTTCGTAATATAATATAGTTCTTGTTTTTGAAAGTGGCAAATTGTAAAAGTAACCCGCAGGGGGGTTTCACCTGCATTGATTGGCCCCGTTCTTCCTTTAAACTCTTATCTACTATCGATAAATTAATTTAAGTGTGAAAAAGTTACTGACTTGTAAATCATCGACAAAATTCATAATAATTTTTGTCGGTAGACAAGCGACTGTGTGCGAATTAGCAAAACTCACGGCCAAATCAGCCTAAAAAGTGTTTTATTTAGGCATGATGCGTGGAATGTTCGTTCACTGCTTTGAAAAGGTGAAAAGTTTACCATTCGCCCGAATGGTGATGGCGTAACTTTTTTTTGGATGTAAAGAGTATACTCCTAATGAAGTGTCTTAGGGAGGAGAAAAGTATTATTATAGAAAACTAGGCTAAAATTGATTAAATTATAGTTTAAAATTCTTTCGCATCTGTTCTGTTTTCGATATTGCTTCCCCAAATATTTATATATTCCAAAAAATTAAAAATTCTCCTGACTGGATAAAAAATTGATCAAACAAAGAACTGCTACTGAGGAAAACCGAGGAGAGATTCGAATTAACTCACTTCCGTGAAAGAGTCATGTGTCTGGAGAAAGATTCGAGTCATTGCTTGAGAGTTTGAGAACCGATGTCAAAAAATTAAATCAATATCAAGTGAGATTAACCATAAAATTTCTCTCGTAATTTAGCTTAGGGGAAATAATGTTAATAGCTACAGAAGTAATATAAAAAACTTGCTATACTCAACACAATTTTATTAAGAATTAATCTGCTAACAAGTCTTTAATGGTAATAGATTTTAAGTTCTTAATACTTCAAATGCATGCTCATAGTCACTCCACCTATTCAGTGCTAAACGTTTCGTATAATTTGCTATAAATTCGTTGAATTCGTTATTGACGACTTCGTTCATATAAAAATTGATTTATGGCCGAACTGGAAATTTGATTGAGTTGCGCGCCGCTAATATCGCCTGTGCGTACGCGATCCCGCGAGTGTGAGCCCACTGTTAGGTTCATTGTATTGTTATTGGTTTGTTGAAGTATGGAACTTTATGTTGTAAGTGAGTGTTATTTATTTATCTGTAGCTATTATGTGCTTGACGAAAGGTGTATAAGATGCAAGGGGTGTATAAAATGTAATTAGTGAGTACGTCTTTATTTCGTCATTTATTTAGCAGTCTCACACTTGGTACTGATACTTAGTAAAAAAGATATGTAAATAATATTTGATAACTGTTGGGTAAGTTATTTTCTATTTAACTAATCAACTTCTTTTATGTTGATATCCGATTTCGATATAAAAATAACCCAACTTCTTAGAGCGTTTGCCATTTTAATCTATGTTAACGTTACCTCCTATACTCATGTATTTTTCTGGATATCGCGGTATGTTTGTGCCAAAAATTATGAAGAACTATTTAATAGTTTAACTGTGAAACGGTAATAGACAAACAAACTCAATTTTGAATTTATAATAATAGTGTGTGTATATCTCATTTTTAATTTTTTTTCAGCAATTACATGGCCCACTCTGCAACTTTCATTCAGATATAGCTTGCCACTATTGGGAATCCTATTTAGACCTTGGAGATTGTTAGCAATGCTATTCGCACTGCCCTGTGGAATTGGATTTCTTTTGGTGTTCACGCTCAAAGAGAGTCCAAAGTTCCTGTTAAATAGAGGTCAACATGATGAGGCTCTCGTATCTTTGAGAGCCATGTTCATACAAAACACTGGGCGTAATGAAGAAGATTTTCCCGTCAGTATAATATATACATATACATATATATATATATATATATATATATATATATATATATATATACATATACATACACACATATATATATATATATATATATATATATATATATATATACATACATGTATATATATATATATATATATATATATATATAAGATATTAAGTGGTTTGCATATATAAATTTTTTTTTTATTATTATTACGTAATTGTTATCTTTTCCGAAACTGACACTGAAATTGATCACGCTTTGTTTATATGTTAAATATATAAATAAAATACTTAAATGGACAATCTACGGGTCCTAGATAATTTTCTCATATTATTCAAATTTTGGAGGATTTTAAATATGCAAATCTACTATATTTCGCAACTACGAATATTAAGCTATTATTCAGTATTCAGTTTATTCGACCACGTTTCGATATCGAATACGGAATACCAACAATTTATCTTATTTTATAATTAGGTTTATTTTAAAATTAGGTTATTTGATCTAAAATAATACGCATGGTTATCTTAATCATTAATTTATTATGTATATTATATATTGATATTATCAATCTTAAAGTTTATTTAATATTATAAACCAAGAGTTGAAGCAGTAGATTATAATGAAGAAATATTAATATATCTGTATTATCAGGGAGAAGTCTATTTTTTTCTCTTTATCAGATGCCAGTTTCAGAAAACAGTATTTTTAGGTGCTCCTGTTCTCCTATCCTGATCCTACTATCTACTGTTCAAAAATTAATGAATTTTATTTCTTATTATGGATATGTAAAAAGTATATATAATATATATATATATATATATATATATATATATATATATATATATTAAAAGTGTTTATGTGCTTATATACGAACTTAAATGGGTGTTAAAATATAATTTAGCCTAGTTTTCTATATTTGACGCAATGCAGTTCTTCGCATTTGATCTGCTTGCATCGTTGCTTCTATTTGTTTCAACTATTGCTCTCTGGGCTTGTAATTTGATCAACCTATTTCTTCTATATAATAATAATGCCTTTAACAAAATGTGCTAACTTTTTTTATGTTAACTTTTTACCTTTATCCTCTTCGCATCTTAAAAAATGTTGCTTTAAACCTTGTTACACGGTTAGCGCCATATGGTTTAATTTGCATATGAGATTTCATATATTGTCCTTATCAAAGTATGACTTTCTACCGACAATATGAACAGAAAATTCAGATATACATTAATATAAAATCTGGCACAACAGTTTCGCCGAATATTTTGCTTTTCGACTAGGACCTCGCTGAATATCGTATTAATGTCGAATATGTTGTTCGTTATACATCCACTTTTAAGGTAATATTCCATCCGAAATTATCATTCGCAATTAACAAATAATCTGGAATAAAGAAACAAACATTTCGTGTAAACCAATGTCGAAAAATTGTGTGACTATTATATTACAAAGTTTGTTTAAATTTGTATAGTTCGAATAAAATTTAATTTTATTTATCTATTCTTTACAGATCAAGTCGCTTCAAAACGAGGGTACTAAAATTCAATTTGTCAGTGAAACTTCAGTTTTTAAATCTATGTGGCGTCAGACGGTTCCTCTGTTCGAAACACCGCTTTTACGCCACACATTGATTATTGGCTATATGGTTGTGATCATATATATGATGTGAGTATATTATACACTTACGACAGTGTATCCTTGTTACTACAATATATAAACCATCACTCCCTGGAATAAACTTACAGTGAGTTTATTCAAGGGAGTGATGGTTCACTGGACTTGTAGGAAAGTTTTTGACTATGAAAAGAAAACCAAGCGAGCTTACTTATGAAAGAATTTTGTCCTGAACTGGACCAGTAGTATATAAAAGTGATTTATATATCAGTGTATGTTACGGTATGAACATATTAATAAAAAAACTTTTGAATATGTATGTCCCTACGAAAAAAAAATTATCCAAAATTCGATGCCATTTTAACTGTCAAACTACAGGTATTAGAGTTTCCATTACATTTCATATAGGAAGTGTTAAAATTTATAATATTATTGATATACATATGTGTAGAACTCCCTCGTATTCATTAAAAAAGTGTACAAGGAAACCAGTTTCCCTAGTATTATAGTTAAATGAGGTCTGAATAAAGGGAAGCTCTAAAGTTGACTTTTTCACAAAATTAGTGTAAATCCCTAATTAGGAAGTTTTGAAATAAAAACCTCCTACACATCCGGTGAGTCTTGAAAAAAAAACCCGCGCAAAACGTTTTTTTCACGTATAACGCACAAACCATAAAACATGTCGAAAAAAGTTTTACGTAAAAGAGTAAAGCATGAAATTCTCCATAAAAGTTGTGCTTTAGTAAAACTAACATATATTACGGTTGACGAAAAAAAAAAAGGTTTTAAATGTTAATCAAAAATATTTTTGTCTTTTCACACCTACACTTTTTAAGTACCTAATATATCTTTCTGGATTATAGCATGACATTTTACCGTAGATAGAACAACTTGTTTTCTTTTTTATTGGGAGGCTAAAATGGCTGTACAAGAATAAAGAAAACGCAGTAATTTTTGAAATAAAACTTCTTTACGCTCGCTTGACTTGGGGAGTAAGTTGGTGAATGCTTGGCGAGAGGGTTACGAAAAGTGTGATCGGGCGAGGCGAACGGAAGCTGAGAGGGAGATATAAGTTAGTGAAGACAGAAAGAGAGAGAGAGTTACGTTTCGTATATTACTGTAGGGACAAGAAAGAGAGGTGCAAACACACATTTTCTTTCTCCCTTTCTCTCATAGCCAGTTATATTTCATATATCTAAGACACAGTGCAAGCCTATTGTCTGTATCACACTGTAGGAGGAAGAGAGATCAGTGCGCGCGCACATTTTATTTCTCTCTTCCTCTCATAGCCAGTGCATGAAATATATATATATATATATATATATATATATATATTTATATATATATATATATATATATATATGCGACTTTGCTAGCGTTACGCGAACGGTGATTTTTTGATTATTTTGTAATTTCATTTCGTTCTTGAACAATTTTATAAATTATTATTTTGTTCAATACATTAAATATTCTACGTTTAAAGTGAATAAAATTGTAAATTCATTTTAAAGTTCATATTTTGTGAATTTGAAGTTTTACTTCAGTCGTGTGGTCTAAAGCACACTTGTTTTTTTTTATACGATGGAAGAACTATTCGGGTTCTGTTTTAAGTTATTCCATGAAAGAAATAGTTCTTTCCTCCTCTGCCAGACGATAATTATATGATGAAATAACTATTCTGCGTACATTTCGTAGCGAGAAGCATGTATTGAAAATACTCGCATGTTGACAAACCATTTAATGATACTTAAATTAAATGGACATAACTGCAAGTTGACCGGAACACTTCGTAGCGAATAAAATATTTGTTAAATCGTTATGAAAAGATGTCTTTTTGTTACAATATTAAATTTATTACATTTATTTCCATGTATCTTTTAATTTAATTTTATATTGGATTCTCATTTTGAAAATAAATTACTTTATCTTTCTTGCAGACCCCCATCATTTGTAATTTGGCTACCTACAATTACAAACAGCTTAGTTTCTGCCATGGAGAGTGGCAAACTGTCTAACCAAAGTTTCTGCGAGATTATCAACATGGATATTCATTTGACTGACTTTAACACGGTAATGTAAATTGTCTGATGACCGTTTTTTTTACTATTCATAAATAAGTACGATTTCTTTTGCTTCAGTTTTCTTTAATTTTTCAAGCAATTAAATTTCTATGGTTCTATTATTGACATATTAATTCATTTAATATATGACGGAAATTTGCTTAAATTTATTACTGAATTTACTTATTGTTGCTAAATTTTTTAGGTTCATAATCGTAATCGCTTCTCATTTTGTGACCCATAATGTGATTATTGATTACATAATATAATCAGAGAGATAAAACACTTCCAAATTGTAAAAATTTAGTCATATAATTTCTAAGAAAAATATCAAACGATGTTACTTTATCATACTACATGTGTTTGTGTTTGTTACCATACCACATGTATGTGTATGTGTATTTCGTAATCAGACATTGCGATATATCGATGATGGCGTATTATTTCATCTGCCTTAAAGTCGTTTTGCAAGCGAAGTTTTTGAAAAGTTAGTTATAAAACTCATAATTTACGTTTACATCAGACGATCACGGCAGAACCTACGTGCGATGACACAGTGAAATCGTTGACACTCCTCATGAACGGCTGTTTCGGCATAGTGGCGAGCCTTTCCACTATAGGGCTGGCATGGGTGGTGAAAGTGGGAGGGAAACGCGGTGTCGTTGCCGCGATTCACGGCGTGGCGGGTGTGGCAGGATTGCTGGTGGCATTCGTCCACGTGCCGGTCCTTAACGTCGTACTTTTCTTCATTTTCATGATGACTATCGTGTGCATGTCCCTCAGCACTGCATTTATTGTACAGATTTATCCCACACATCTGAGGTGAGAATGGGTTGAGATACTATATAACGCTACTATTACTTGAGTACATTGATTTGTCGTAGTCGTGGTCGAACTGGGTTTAATGTGATATATACGAGTGTTGTGTCGTCATGACTGGCGCGTACACAGTTTCTTATTTGTTATATATTTTATCATCAACCGAATTACACACATATATATATATATATATATATATATATATATATATATATATGTATATGTATATATATATATATATATATATATATATTTATATATAATACGTATAATAGATGATCTTTTTAAATTTCAGGGGCATGGCGAGTTGTCTCAGCATGTTGATAGGACGGGGCAGTTCTATCATTGGATTAAATCTCATTGGAATTTTAATGCAAGATCATTGCTTAGTCACATATTACTTGTTCGGGACGCTCGTTCTGTGTAAGTTATTTATTATACGAATTAAATTCACGCCCATTATGAGAAAGGAAAAATGTCGAAGAGAGATTTTTTACCACTTGCATAATTCCACATTTTAGAAGTTTGTCTGTCTTTTAAAATATTAAAACTTATCGACCAATAATAGAAACAAATAATTGAAAAAAATAACTAATAATAGAAACAAATTTGGTATTTTCATAACTTAATAAAAGTGTTAAATATCACATATCTGGCATGCATTTATCTTCAGTTTTGGACAACATATCCAGTCAAATTTAACTTAAAAATACTATTAAAGTGTAGTTTTGTATACAGTATACAATATTTTGATGTTAATAAATTCTCACGTCCCATCGATGTCCCCGTTGCGATTTTTTTATGTGGTTTGACATCGCTTTCACAATCTGAATGTTAGCGAGGTGTTTATGTCGTTTAAACTTCGAAGTTTAAATTTTGAATTTAATTTCTTTTTAAGTTAGGAAATAGTCAATTTCGTAACCTATCTTGTTACTTGCGGT
Source organism: Druceiella hillmani (assembly GCA_039881145.1). Classification (NCBI taxonomy): domain Eukaryota; kingdom Metazoa; phylum Arthropoda; class Insecta; order Lepidoptera; family Hepialidae; genus Druceiella; species Druceiella hillmani. The sequence goes on along the minus strand of JAYKKI010000012.1, from coordinate 43,609,603 downwards.
GATATGAGATTACGGTCACTAATATTCATTTTAAAACATAGGTCACGATAAAGAAAAGACTGCTTACTCTATACCCATTGTAGTACAACAAGGTATTATAGGCGAGGAAAAAATGTAATCCTAAATAATTGTCTTCACATATGAGCATGGAAAATCTAAAACCGATCGCTTTATTAATTTCTTCCAGCTGGAGCAGCCGTCGCCATACTTCTGCCGAGGGACGATGAGGTTATTACGTATGAGGAAGAACTTTCATGATATATTTATAAAACAAAAATTTAAAAATAAGTTGTTTTTGCTAGTGCTTTTCGTTACTTTGTCGCTTTGTCTTAGAGGACGTCCGCAAACCACGAGATGTTTTTTGCTTGGTTATTTTACCCTGCCCCATATGATACTGCACCGTGTAAACACTAGCTTTTAACAACTTTCCTCTGTCTACCTTTATATAGCGTTAAAATAAATATCAGTATCTATATTTGGAGGATACTTCCTTCTACTGGCATCGATATTTTAAGAATTACGTAGTTAGTAGAACAAGAAGTAGATACATAAATTTAAAATACGAATGAAGAAACATAAAATAACAGATTTATTATTTTATTCACAGATTCCATGCTATTAAAGAATAAACTTTCTTTAACTGATTTAATACATTAATTATTCCATTAAATAATGCTCAGATATCCTAACTAATAATATTATAAATGAGGAAATAAATTTTTTTGTTTTATTTTCGCGCCTTAATTACTTAATCGATCTTAGTAAAATTTTGCACGCGTATAACCTATATCATAGGATATACACGAAGATATAAAGTTTATTTATTTATTTCTTAAGCTTTACTGAGATTTGGAATGCTAAACACACATACATAATATATTGATGATGTATCAATATTTTCTTGAGCCAATCACAATGCAGCAAGTAAACATTTTTAGTGCAGTGTTACAGTATAGTGACCGATACGGGAAATTACAGTAGACAAAAAGATATCAACGATAAATAAACACAAGCGATTAAAGATATTTATTGAAAATCGTAGGAACAAATAAAATAAAGGTGAAATTAAATAAAAAAATAAAGGCGACACCGAGCGATAGGGAGGCAATGAAACATGACGGCTTCCATCTGTGGTATTCCGATCCTTAGACTTTTTTACGTAATGCCATTTCAGACGAGATTTAAAATAGGCACTGAGGGCGTATTTTGCAAGTTTATATTTAGTTTATTTGTTGAGCATATTTATGGTGAGGATTATCGAGGTAGTTGTATAATTTCATTAAGGTCGAAGATAAATCGAACGCATGGTCTTTGAGGTCGGTCTAATTTATTAAGAAATTTCTGAGATAAATTTAGATGGTGCACATTTCCATATTTCATTTTTATAATCATATATTGAAGTAAATTTTGATTAAAATATACTTTGGCTTTAAAAGAGAAAAATGTGTTTTCAATAGAAGTTTTCGACTGCCAATCATAATATGATTATGCCTTTGATTTAAGTGAATTGATCATAAAACCTAGCTTAGCCCATTGGCTGATAATTTTTACATCTGCATTCAATACGAAATTTTATAGGGCATAGCCTGGTTATTTCTGTTATAGATATTGACCAAACATCCAAAGTATAAAATACAGTTTCATTACAATCCGTCCAGTGGCTTCTGCGCGATGCGTGCGCAGACACGGTCTCGCTACTGTTTATTTCACGGTTATATTTTTACACGTAATTCAGTACTTCCTAAAAATGTAATTCCGCATATTAAATCAGAAATTATTACGTCTTAAGTTTTAGATTGAGACTATATTCTTTTATCGATTTCGCTAACAGCAAGATGTTTCTAAAAGAAGTTTCTAAAGTTGATGTTATTACTTTAACCGTACAATGTGATTTTAATAAAACGACATCACCCACCTTTTATCAATTACCTATACCGTGGAATAGTTCTGTAGTTATGTGTTTATAACTTTTAATTATCCTTTGTGACTTGAATGAAAATATTTTCTGTATTTAAAATTTTCTGAGTTTTGTTGGAATATCACTTAAGTAATTTTTAGCATTTCACAAAAGTACACACACAAAATAATGTTTAGGAATAATGTTTGTCAAAGTTTAAATACCCAATTGTCTTCTAAACAAATAAGTTGTGAATTTAGATTTTTGACCAATTGTGACTCAACGAAATTGCTTAGTTTCGATGACATAAATTAATCGTCTATCCCGATGACATAAATTAATTATCTATATCTCAAATATTTGGCCAAAATAGTAGCTCATCCATGGGACTGCATCCAGTTTATCTCCATTAATTCACAGTCTATGACTTATTGTCTGACGATGGATTAGTTTATCAGGAAGGACAATGATTCAGATAGGCGGTTCGATAGCGTCAGCCGGTTGGCGACGTGGAAGGTGCCTCCGTATCAGTGTGTAATCGCGGCTCGCGCGCACAAACACCTTATCGTCGCCGTCGCTACAATGAGCGGTAAGTAACTCCTTACCTGTTGTTTTCTTATTGCTCAAATTTTAATAAGTTAGTCTTATAACGATTTATTCTAGCAGTCAACTTAAAAATAGTTGCCCAGGCCAACAATTATAAAACCATAGAAGCTCGTTTAGTATTTCGTCTGTTTCTAGATTTCTTAGAAACGGAAAAATGATAACATGACATGTCATGATGAACGGCAACGCGATTTTAATAAAAATCGCGTCTCTGATTTTGAAACTTTATAATTTCTAAGGTCATTATAACACAGGTCTACGTTTAATGTTTTAAATTGGTAGAATTTCCACCAATCCCGAAATTTCAATTTTAGTGTATTAAGATTTATATTTCTTTATTTATTATTGTTTTTACGAATCATGCCAGAGTCCTACGTATTCAATAGACCTAATTTAAATTATATTTTTCATGTAATTATGAAATTTTCGCATTTATCTGTAGGTGTTGTCAGATTTACATGTCATATCACATTTGTTTTCGCAATGACTGTTATCGCCACTGATAGCGGGTGCTGCATGTCAATGTGCGTTCCGGGCGCGCCCACATAATTAAAAAATAAGTAAGCGTCTGTCTATTAAGTCGTAGAGCTATCGATGTATGTTTCATCCAGAGTAAAGGTGAGACAGTTGGTGGAATGAAATGGAAGGAATGTAATTAGTTATTAAAGAAACAGTATTAAATAACCTCAATTATTTATACCATATGTATTAGGCTAGTACAAAATTAGAATAACCTGTAATGGTCATTTATAATATTTAATTATAAAATTTAAATGACACACTCAGAAAATTCATGTCGAAACAGCCTTCATTTGGGCTTAAAGGATTTATGATAATTATATTCCTGAAGTCTCATGTAAATAAATTAAGGATAAAAACTTTTTTAACCGTGTTTTCACTTTATATTATAAAACCAAAGCCAAACCTGGATACTACGAACGTCAGCCGAGTGAACGTTAAAAGGAATACAAAGATGTTTTCCTTCCACCCTTCTAGTATAAATGGACTATCATGCGGGTACTGCAAGAGATAACTTTTCAGCATATTACATATTGTAGTACTGTGATTAAATAAAATATTAATTCAATACTTCTATAATAATTTAAATATTGCAAATACTTTTACTGTTAACTACGTTTATCTTATAATGTATTTAAGTATATCTGTTGGATACAAAGACGGCTCGTTATTCGACTAATTATTTATTACCTCTAATCTTTTCGGCATACAATAAATAATATTAAATTTGATTAGTTCCTGAATGTTATTACTAAAAGCCTCTTTTAAATATTTAAATCAGTAAAAAATATTCGAACAATAATTATCGCACTAAAATCATAGATGGCAAACCAAATGGCAAGTGTCACATTTGAAAAGTGTAACTATATATGTTTCCTCTTTACATGTGGCTTTATAAGAAAAAAATATTTTTTTCCGAATTTGCCCAACCATTTGGAATAATAATGCTGAAATATTAAGACAGAGATTTCGCAATCCTCATTATGGCCTGCATTAGAAATGGTCCCTTTGTTTTTATTTATTTATATTCCATTAGTATTGTTTAATGAGGATACGACATTATTATTCTATTTTATTTTGACGATGTTGGCATTAAGGTTAGACATTTACGTATGGTTTTAATGAGGTTTAGAAAGTTTTCTAACATTATCATCTTACTTATTCCAGGACCATATTACTATGGACAGGGGCACCCAATGCCTTCGGCAATGTCCTATCCACAACAGCCTGGGCATATGCCGATGCAGGGCTACCCGCCCGGGTACCCTCCAATGGGCTTCGCGGGCTACCCAGGCGCCTATCCATATCCACGCCCGGGTTATCCACCGCCGCACAGCGGCTACCCACTGCACCCTGGCTATCCGCCTCACCCAGGCTACCCGCCCCATCCGGGTTATCCGCCTTCCTCAGACCAGGTGTTAGTAGCATCGCCCTCCGCTCCTAGAGAGACAGAAGCTGTGGAACTGCCTCATAGTAAGTTTTTGGTTAATTTTACATTCGTATGTTGTTAGTTATCTTCTATTATACTGGCACTTTATTTTTGAAATTAAAAACAGTAAGAAAATAAATAATACAGGGAAATACGTTAAAACATATCATGTAAATAACATTAAATAAAAAAATTACATAGTTGGTTCAAGTGTTCACGGTGTAAGACGCGAAAAAGAATTAATAAAAACATTTGTAATAACAGACGGCAATGTGATTGTTAAATGTATAAATTACAATGTGGAATGTGGTGCACTCGCATAGTAAGCGAGTGAGTTTATTACTTGAAGTTAAATTATGGTGCAATATACGAAGAACATTTCATTAAAATTATTCAAACATTTACGTCGTATAGTAAATAGTCGAATAACATGAAAAACACGAATAACATGAAGGACATGAAAAGATTTGAAAAAAGGTGTTGTAGGTTTGAAAGAAGTTATTTGTAAAGAAGCCTCTTCTAGCGTCTAATAGCGTATCAGAAGTACACTTGACAACGAGTGAAGCGAAAAGGGGATGTAAACATAGTATGGTGTTTTCTCATTGTTGCTTCCTTTCTATGGAAGAAAGACAAATGGAAGGTATCAATATGCAAATTTTATACTTTCTTGGGAGTCCTTTGCACACTTTTTGGTTGTATCTCTTTTTAATATAAACAAAAAATGATGCAAGATAAATTTTATATGACTCCAATTATTTTTTAACCCAATAAAAGAAAAAATAACACTGTGATATTATTATTATATTATCATGTTTTGATATTTTAAGAAGTCTGTGAATATTTCCATTGTCCTCTCTGCACAATGCAGAATATGATATAATAGGCATTTCATGTAATATAGACACAGGCAAACCCTTAACTCCACGAAGTTAGGAGAATCGAAATAACGTAATTTCTAACTTTATACGTGATAATATCGCACATCCCCTGCAACAATGTCGGATATTGCAAAAAGAAATTGAGAATATGTCACAAAATATGCTTAATAAAATCATCGAGTTGTAAATATCTGTCACTTTATCCAGTTCGGAATATTTAAATATTTTCAAGTAAAAAAATTAATTTGAGTACTTGGATGTTGGTGTATCAGGTGTGCGATATATGATAAGTGTAGGAAAATTTAGTGTATATATGATTTCTGAAACTGAATCTCAATTTTGAAATGAAAACAAGAATTAATGGAATTTAATTTCTAGGTTCTAAGCAAAACATTTATGACATAAAAGTGTATTATTGCTATAAATATTTATAGCAAGAAGAATAACTATGTAAATAGAGCGACAGATTTTTAAAAATTGAACGCGCGCAGATTTTTCTCGCCAACAAAATGGGTAGAGGATACACATTTATTAGCGAGTATGAAGGTGAGCCAATTGGCTGGCAATTGCTGAGCCAGTTATTGGCTTTATCAGCCATGAATGCTGGGGCAATTGACGCCGCAGAATGTAAAAGCTTTTGAGAAAAATTGCAGAGCCCTACAAGTGGGTACCGTGCAGCACGTTGCATATGGTGCTACCACCGGACGCGCTGATGGCCGGCATGGACAGTGAGGGCCACCCTTTGTTTGCCGGTCGCGCTTATCACAACGGCAATATATTACCCGCCAAGGTCAACGCTGAGAAAAAGACTTGCTACGTTACCTTCGAAGGCGAGGAAATTGTCAAGGATCTATTTGAGGTCAGCGTGGGCATCAAACCTTTTTTGTTAGTTATAATTCAAAATTTTTGTTTTCGATTCAAATATAAGCCAACAGATCAAGTTCTATAAGAATGATTTCATTGAAATCTCATATTAAAGTAGACACAGTTTAGTAAAGCACGATTATAATATAATTTTTGTCTCTTCTAATTACGGCAAAACATATTTTAGCGGACTACCGCAAAGGAAAGGTCATGAAATTCACAGGCTATGTATATCGTAGGTGAGTAAGTGTTTTCCCTCGTACAGACTAAACTATTAAAATTATTTCAAGAAATGAGATATCTTTAGATTCGTTTTTATCCAGATAGTGTCTTGGAGGAGATAATGTTACATGATATTTAGTGTCCGGAAATCGTTCACATATTTCCTTCTCATAGAAAACTCATTGATTATAAGATTAAAATAAAATGTTCAATCAGTTTATTGGGAAATATATAAAAAAATTACAATGTAAAGGTTGTTAATATTTTCACTGACCCAAAATATATGACCGAATTCCTAAGCCTGAATGCATTCCTCGAGACCCCACTCGGATCAGTGGATTTATATCTAATCTGGTAATTGGGATTCGCTCGCAAGTTATACATAAAATTTGAATGTACAAAAGTATTGGCCAATGGAGTAATGGGTTTTATTAAGAGTATTGAATGACCGCCTCTCAGACGGGGCCAGCTCGAAGTTGAATTACCAAATGCCGTCAATATTAAATTCGAAGATCCAACATTTTGTACCGATGCATCATCAGATCTAATTAGAATTGAGACTTCAAATATAGAATACGATAAGACTAGGAAGGGCTGGCTAAATCTCTAGAGCCATACTTCCGTTAATATTGTCGTGGGGCGTTACTGTACATAAACTTCAAGGATGTACTCTTGAAAAAGCTGTAATAGAACTCGGTAAAACAGTTTTCGCAAAAGGCCAAGTTTATTCTCATTAAGCCGAGTTCAAACTTTACAAGGCCTCTTTATAATAGAGTTGGCACCTCTTAAACTTTTACCTAACTTAAATCTTGATAATAGTTCTATGAAAGAACTAATTCGATTGCGCAATCAATCTAATTCATAGCATAAGCTGCGCGCCAGAATTATAATTAAAATCAATTTAATGAAAGTCGTAGTAAAGGTTGTAAATAAAAATAAAAGTTAAAAAACGAAAATCGGACTACGGAAAGAACTAACTGAAAAGAACGAAACAGGAAAATATTCCTCTCCATAATCGTCATCGTCTGAAGTTATCTCTAAATTTAGGAAAATCTGCGTTTAATGAATTTCCTTTAATAAATATAAAATACTCAATTCACTTCTATATGGGTACGGTGATGACTTAGGTATAGCAGCGGGCACATGGCGTCGTAATAATAAAATAAATAAATAAACGACACGGCATAGCGGCAAAACAAACTTACTCATATACATAGCCTGTATACATTTGGGTGTATGTATATGTGTACACACACACACACACACACACACACACACACACACACACACACATATATATATATATATATATATATATATATATATATATATATATTTATGAATAATAGTCATTCATACAATATATGTCATACAAAGGCAAATAAAATAGTTTTTATTAAAAATAGTAAAAAGTTACACAAGCAATAAAATACCAGTTTAACGAGGTAACAGTAGATAAGCAGGATCTTCGACTGATAGTGTTAAGAATTGTAGTCTAGATATGGGTAAATTTGATTGGCTACGAACCCGCTTGCAGGTGTTGGTACCGCTGAGGCTGCGCTGGCGGTTTGCGACGGACGGGGACGTGCTCGATGGTGCCGTAGAGTCGGGCACAACCGCCGATGGCGAGACGCTATACGTGGGACGGGTCCACGTCGATGGAATAAAGCTGCCGGGCAAGGTATCTGCTAATTCAACAATTTTAATAGCATGAATTACGAAACGTGAAATATAAACATAACGCATGTCGAAAATTCCTTAAGCGAGTATGTTATGAAATTGGATGGATCTTAGGTAAAAATGAAATAATAACAACATTTACTTCCATTTACGCTTAGAAGAAGCGCGAAGTGTTAAAGGAATGACGGTACGACAATGTTGTTTATAACTTCTGCTGGCTTTCAAATCTACGATCATTTTCTGTGTTATATTTTTCGTATATATGAAATTATTAAAATTTTTAGAATTATCATTATTTTAATGAAGTGATTATAGTTTAGGCTATTTTAAAAGTATTCCAAAAAACATGACTCTGTTAAAATTTATTTAATATATTTAAATTTTGGTATTATTTAGTTTCAACAATTTATTTTAACTATTAAAAAATGAATGTCACTCGTAAAGAAAGTAAACTGCAAAAAATTTAAATATTATCAGTCTTTTAGTGGGGTTTTTCTTAGAAAATAGGTTCCAATTAATCCTTGATGTGAGTTTTGTTTTATTTTTTTTTAATATTAAAAATGTAGTATTCCTTAATAGACCAACTTTTCTTTGTTTTCACATAATTAAGTTAAAAAAAATTTGTGAAATTATATCTATATGCTGAAATAAAAGAAACGAATAATATTTTTTCACTTTTCACACCAACAAAATGATTTTATATATATTATATGAGATATAACAAATGTAAAAATAGTCGTACTGCGACAATGGATGCTGTTTTTCTGAGAAAATATTTTTTGTTATTTTTTTGTAATAAATTTATAGAAACTTGAATAATTTCGTTGTGTAAATATATTAACAGAAAACTTTTTTCTATTTCAGGTACAAAAAAGTCACGGAGTGTGTTACTATTCACAAGCGGGCGAAGAAATAGGTTCAGCAGAATATGAAGTTCTCATCTTTGTTTAAATCGAAGCTGATATGAAGAAGGCGAACGCTCTATTTTTGTGACGTTTTGCATTTGTCGAGACTTTTACCTGCATTCTACGTGTCTGTATATAAACATATATTCATCCTTGCAACTAATAATATTATGTAATAACAATATTCATATACGTTTTAATCCTTATATAAAATGTCATTATTAATTGATAATTGATTATCATTTAAACGACATTTACTCTGCATGATTTTTTGTAAGATGTGTGGCTATTTATTGACGGCATTTATCTGACTATGAAATATAGGATAAAATATGCACAGTGCATGGATTTAATGTGATCTCATCGACGTGACATACGAACATATTCGATATATACAGTATACTCCTGTAAATATAATTGGTTGGCAACTTATAAACCCGTCATCTCAATCCATCAGTGTTGCTCATGTGGTAGCCGAACGTAATATTTTCACTTATTCCTCAAAAAGAAGAAGCGGCTTTTTATTACAGTATAAGATTATGAAACTAACTGTGTCGTTTGACACAAATTAAACCGGGAATTTGATTGATTTCTCGGAACTTAAAGAAGAGGTTGCTCTTTATTAGAATTACCACAGAGATAAAAGAATTCGTATCTAAATTTTGCAATTGTTACTAATTCTTGGCTGTGCCAAATGAAAGTATACATTTGCCCATCGTTGGGCGTATATTATGTGTTGCGTCGTTCGCTTGTACCCCAGACTGAAATAGAGCAACTTCTCATGAAAGAAGTTCTCGTTATGAAATTGTTATATTTTGTTTATGTTTCCTACTTGCTGAAAGTTAATTGCTAATTGAACAGAAGATAAAACGCCGCGCAATTAATATTACACAGAAAATTCTGTATAATATTCAACAAATCGATGTTAAAAAACCATGAGTTGCCAAATTAATATTATCATATATCGTTCTTTAGTGTTATATAGTTGTTAAAATTATGTTGAATTTGTATAAAATAAGTATATGAATATATAATTTGAATAAATTCCTTAATTTTGTTTTTAATTCACTGTCGCTACCATTTCCATTTTCGTAATTCCATTTTTATTTTCGTAAAGTAAATTAATTATTGATATTATTTAAGACCAACTCTCTGCAAGAGACATCATTCGCATCGACTATTGGATTCACCCTGCTGATTATTGCATGATAATGACCGAGTTCTCATTAACCGAGGGGTTTCAAATTCTCACCTATATACGTTGTGTTGAGCCATGAAAAGAAAAGAATAGCAAAAGAGCAAACAACAAATGTCACTTCTCTTTTAAACTACAATCCCTGTTTCTTTTACCCAGTACAAACAGTGACATTGTTGGTCTTTTTTGTCGGCGATATTTCATGCCACCGAGTCCGGTAGCAATATAAAGATCAATAACATAAAACTAGAGCGGAAACAATGCATTTTATTTGTTTCTTTTTTAATTTTAATTACTTTTTTTGTGCTGATCCCGCGTATATATTTGGTGAATTACATTAATAAAGTACAATCAAAATTCAAGGAAACTAGTTAAAGTAAAATTAATTAGATTTTATTGAAAGTAGAAATTCAGTAAAATAAGCCCCAGTGTACTTTCTTAGCGTTATTTTTTTTAAATTGAAAAAAAAAATTAAAAGCGCTATCACTTCACAATTACTATTAAAAGAGCATTTTTTTTAAACAGCGCTCCTAAAAATACTGCCAGGCACATTTTTTACATCGCAGGAGCGCAAAGATAAAGGAAGAAAGTGCATATAAAACAAATTTTAAATTTACATTTTGTTATGAAATTGCAGGAGTTACTCAATAACTTTAATATACTTTTAAAAGCACAACTTTTGAGAAATATTATGCAAAAATGAACTAAAAAGAAAGAAATATTACGAAAACTGCGAGACTTTTCTAAATATGAAATTTTGTTTCTGACAAAGTATATTCCCCCACATCTGTGAAAGATTGTTCATCATTTACGGAAGAGTCCATATAGTCTGTGTTTAACCATATTGTGATTGTAATAGGGACTATTTTTAGTTTTTAACTTTTTTACATCATGTCATATTGTACAAGTCTTAGGCTCTAATAAATACAACCGTGACTCTAAATTATGCTCGGTTATTCATAAGTGACACAAACAAACGATCATACCTATTAATAGACAAATTGACAGGCGAAGATTCCAAAAACATTCAGTATTTTATTTTATACCTGGGATCTTAAGTTGTACAATTTTGGTATTCTATCACGTGATGCTAGTACAGACAGACAAAAATTCCATTTAAAAAACGGTCAATTTCTCGTCACTCTCTTATTTGTGATTTTTCGAAGTAAGTTTTGTAAAAAAAGTTTAATTTACAAACATGTTTACCTTAACAGTTTAATCATATGTATGTGAGAACGTATTCTGAGAAAGTCGACCGTTAAAACTGAATCTAAGATTAATCCAGCTTTTGTCCAGTTAGTCGCTCTAATTTTTAGGAATCCATAGTGAAACAAGAAACTCTTATAATTTCGTTATGTCTGCACGTTTGTCTGACTATTCGTCTGTCACAATTTAATAGTTTCTATAGTTTTAAACCGATGTGCATGAAATTTTCACACATTTGTTATATAAAGTACTTAACCCGACACGAAATATTCGTAGATTTTAATCTTCTAAATAATTTAATTGGACAAGATTTCTAAGAACAAAAAGCAGAGCAAAATATGTAATCGACAATGAACAAGCAGATAAAGGTAGACATAGCGACTCCACGCGGCTAATTTAGAAAATATTATGAGATTTGGATACATTACAGTTTAATCTCTAATACGCCCGCTTAAATTTTGCAATAATGTAGTTAGTCATGTTATACAATTTAACTTAAACTTAGTAAATATTTACCGCAAGTGCCTCTTTAAATATATTTTCATACATTCAAGTATTCAAATGATGAATTACTTTATCTATAATAAAACCAAATTCATGACAGAGTTACGTTTTAGTAAAGACGTTGGAGTTAGTTCAGATGAAGTTTCTACGTATTCTTTTATTTGTTGATTTTTTTTATGAAATACTCAGTTTCAGAAACCAGTATTCAATTTTATTGCACATTGCTTATTTACATTCAACGTTACGGAATTTGGTAGTACATCAACATCTACCAAAAATAGTCTAAACTACAATATTTCTTTTGTAACTAGCATCTATACTAGCATCTACAGGTATATTCACTCTCTGTTGTCGACAAACTAATTGTATGTAAAAATGACAGATCCACCGTTTACTAAAAATATACAGTTTGCCTTAGGTTCTTTTGGAATCGTAACTGCTAGTAAAGTCAGAGTCTACAGACTTTATGAATTCATCATTACAATTTGTTCACGACTGACATTTACTTTGTATTAATGGAATAATATATACATTTTAAAGCATTAGCATGTATAATTCATGCGTTACTTATATTCAATTTAGAATAATAATTGCATAGGTTATATTGTGTCTAAATACTGAAAACACATTACATTTGTTCACGACTGACATTTACTTTGTATTAATGGAATAACATATACATTTTAAAGCATTAGCATGTATAATTCATGCGTTACTTATATTCAATTTAGAATAATAATTGCATAAGTTATATTGTGTATAAATACTGAAAAAAAAACAATAATGATTTTATTGCCTTTTTATACGGGATATTTTTTGACTTTCATTTCATTTTCAGATACTTTTATAATAATACACTGTTACAGACCAAACGTTGTACTCAAAAAGTGTACTATAACATTTGGATTGTAACAAATTAAATTTGTTCATAATATTTTCTACCTATTATTTCAATTACAATTACGCACTCATTTCCATGCCAACAAGAGAACATAATTGAAAACCAGTATATCGACATTTTTCTCGAAATCATTTAATATTATAAACAATATAATTTTATTTTTGCAATAAATCGTCATCTACATTAAGAACTAATACTGTTTGCTTTGAAGATTTAAATGTAACCAAGAAATACATAGTAGTCAGAGCGACATGGTTTGAAACTACTGATTTTTGCGATTTCCATATTTTAGTATATTTAACTTGAATAACAGCTGGGACCTCCACGTGTTTCATATTTCCCCCGAACGCTCACCATACAGGAAGAAGGTCTTCATATCAAATCTCAAAATCTTCTTTTGTTTTTATATTTAATTGCAATCTTATCTATTAGATTTGGCAAGATGGTTTCCTTCTAGTCTATGGCTTTTATTTGGATATGCCCTTCAATTTCTCCTTCTTTACACCAAATAGCCATTTACACGCAACAGGTTTCTTTTCAGTTCTCTCAGTTATTGTCCATGTATTCTTATCTTCACTTGCTTGAAGTTCTTTCTTATTTCTCAAGTTATTTAATTTCTTTCCACTACTTTTCAGTATGCATACCATTTAGAGCGACGTCATATCTGATTGTTATGTCCAACTCGATTCCACCACTTTGTTCGGCATTAAATGCTGACATATTGCGCTGCTCCTGCTTTTTACGAGCATGTATTTCTGGTCACCTACTCTCCCTTGCAATGTGCTACCTTTTGTTACTTTTGTTAATCTACGACGTGAATTACTTTGCAGAATTGATACTGTTTTTCTTTCCAACGCGGTCTCTTCTTTTCCTTGTCTCACGGATGCGCTTCATCTCTCTCACTCCCCGCGAAATGTAGCCGCAGCGAACCGACACCCAACATATTTTTTTATTTTTGTATTTGAAGGGTTCTATAAAAATCCACTGAAAATTTTTTTTTAATAAATTAAAGTGCATTTCTAAACAAGATATGTAACCTTGTAAATTAATTCAGCATACATTTAAATTGAGGAGTAAATTTTCTTCATTCCTTTCCTTTCACTTAATTTCTAATGTTCGTTACTCAAAAGGAAAGAAAATAACTCTTATAAGATCACACATGTGCCCTTCCGTCTGTTTGTCACAGTACCGGAATCGTTTAACGTAAAAACTTCAATTTATGGTCATAAAGCATATTGACTATATATATATATATATATATATATATATATATATTTCAATAGTTAACACTAGAAATATTCATATGAAATTTTTAGAGGTGGCAAAATAATTTTAATTTCATCAATTGAAAGAGCAAGTTACACGTTTATAATGTTTGATTCAAACTGAGAGCGATAGCAATTGAGATATTATTCGACAGCAGATAGAGGTTAGCAGTTAGAATTGGATGGGGATAGAGGCATCGAAACTGTTAGAAATATTACTCTGATGAATGTAAGTTACGATAATTACATTTCATTGCTTGTGAATATGCACGTGCAACGGTAAGATATGTGATTTATTTCAAATACGCGTATTTGAAATAAAAGTACAAAATGTAAAATATCTAATTTTCTTTTGTGTTTAAAATTATTTTTAAAAAAGCATTTTATATTTCAATTTAAATATGTTTAAATACATATATTGCATTAATAAAATGAAAAATGCTTTCTTGATTTTTTTTATTCGATATAAAAATCATTTAATTTCAACGAAAATTACTTGTTAATGAACGCACCCATCCTTAGTGTTACCATTAATAACAATATTATCAACTACCAACAAACAAAATTTGCAAATCGAACTGTCAAACACGTCAATCACCGAGATTACTTTATTTTACCGTCGTAATTATTTTGTTGTGATCTTGTGATTTTGTTTAGTTTTCTTTATTTGTTGGATGTAAATAGATAAAATCTAAGTAAAACTTTATTATTAACTCAACATTTACTATAGTTTTTTTAACTCAGCTTTAATTCGATTAACATTATATTGGGTTGGTTAATAAGTAATGAGCGGTCATTAATATTATAATTTTTTTTACATTTCCAATTTAAAATTAATTAATCTCCGATATAAAAATCACCATTTTGTACTAGATGTCTGCAACGCACTGGCAGCGAATGGATAATATATGCGTAAAATTCAGATGGGATCACTGAACCAAATATTAAAATACGGTCAAAGGAACATAAACCAATTTGAAAATGACAACACCAATTCATGTGCGCCATCTTTTGAAATCAAACGAAGCTACTTTATCAGTCACATGACCGACTGTATGCGACCGTAGAAGTAACGTCGTCGTGGAGTTATCTTATTTCGTTATTTTTTAACTAAATTAACAAAAAAACGGTTTTCAATTTGTACGCATGTATATTGATATGACAATGCTAAATAGCTTGAAATTTATGTAAAGTAATGAAAAAAGTTACTTTTATATAACAAGAGGCAATTATAATATGTAGATACAATGGTATTATACTACATAGACATGTCAGGAATGAAAATAAAAATCAAGATGACTTAATTATCTCAACTTCATTTTGTGTGTTTTTTCACGGTACCGGGAAGTTGCTTACTTATAGTTGTCAGTGTTGGTAAGACGGATTATGCGAGAACCGATATACACTTTATCAGTGAGGAAAAAGTTAAGATTCAAAAAGTAAAATTTATCTTAACAAAATTATAATGTTATAGTAATCTCCGTTCGTGGCATGTTTTCGGTAATTATTTACCCTGTTCTCGTATTTTATATTATTTGAGTTTAAAATATTGTTCATTATTTTAGTGCAAAATTGGTAATGTGCAAGGTTCGAGTATATAGAAAGATACTAACTCATTCAGAATCAAATTTAAATTCTATCTGACCACATAAGAAAACGCAAATTTCCTTTGTCATAATACAATTCAAAGGTTATATCGAATATTACCAGGTTATCTTCAATTACGTAATACTTTCCCGTTTTATTAATCTTTACAAAAAAATCCCTTTATACTTGCTCTTCCCTGGTTTAAAAATTAATCAGACATTTGCCACAATCAATTTAAATTGGTTTTAGGAAGTGATAAGACAATGTCGAGTTGTTCGCAAATATTTCAAATACACACAAATAAACACAACTAGTGTCTACGACTTCGTTCGTTTGAAATTCGAATTTATTCTTGGGTATATACTACTACTATACCAAATATCATCAAAATCCGTTCAGTAAATTTTACGTATATATATATATATATATATATATATATATATGTATATAAATATATATATATATATATATATATAATATATATATATACATATATATATATATATATATATATATATACACACAATAGCATTATTAAAATTTTCAACTGATAAGATACTGCTGTTTTCTTTAGTCTGCGAAAACCTCTTTGCACCACTTATACTTAACGAACTGGAAAATAATTTTAATAACCTATAACATAGTAGATATTGACCTCAATAATTAAAAACACAACGAGTGTATAATCATGTGTGTCTTTCATGCAAAGGCTTTGTCAAAAAGTGTATGCGTTGGCTATATTTAGTCACTAAATTACTTAAACCTATGAACATTTTATCCCTACATTTCCACTTTTAAGTTTATCGGTTTAGAAGTTTTTGAGTTATCGAAGTGACAGACAGATGGATAATTACTAATTCAATTTACTTCTAAGGTTTCCTGTGTTACCGGCACCATACTCATCAGAAGATTTTCGAAAATCAAAGCGAAAAAAAATTAATATTTAAAAAAAATGTGTGAAAACACGTCCTTACAAGGTCATAACGTTGGAATTCATATAGTTACTGAAAATACAACTATTTTTTCAATATATAACGAAAAATATGTATGAAAAATCATTATTAACCGAAAGTAACATAACTAAACCTGTTTTAAAATTCTTGAACTGTAATTTAAATATATTTTTACTACACAATCCGGCATTTTTTGACGGTTTTCGGGATAAAAAATTCACGAGAATCAAAATGTCATCTGAAACGAAACGCCGTTAATTTCGTCATTTAACACCGTTTCTAGTGGGTTTTTTGGTTGCTATGAGCCTGTACTTAAGAATTAATATAAGTCTATGTGTGGACAGGGCCCGATCCAGCTATTTCGCAGCTCCGGGCAAAATAATATTTCCTCCCCCGGCTTTTACCCGTGCGTTATTCCATAGACGGTGTAATTTTAACCTATAAAAAGACAAATTTTCCCTGCCGATATTAATGAAACAAAATAAGTTTCGTTTTAAGATGTTTATTCAAAACTAAATTGAAAAACAGTTACTTAGGCTTACAGAAGTACTTAATATAATAATCATACAAATAAATACTTAATATAATAATCATACATATAAAAACTTACATGTACTGATTCACTCAGTCAAACCAGAACTTTGGTTTTGGAGTGCAAAGCAGCAGTGTAAATATTTAAGAATATATAAATAAATAACAAATCTAAGCACATGTATTCTATGTATTTATTACAATAATTTTCTTCGAACTTTCTGTTCTGCAAAATCTTTAATAATTTCCTTCAACACACTGTCACAAACCTCGTGTTCTATTAAAATCATAGACAATCCAGTTAATCTATTTTGTGTCATGGTGGATCGTAGATAATTTTTAATTATTTTTAATTTGGAGAAACTTCTTTCACCACTAACAACTGTCACTGGTAAAGTTAAAAGAATTCTAAGAGCAATACTGATGTTTGGATCAAATCCTAAATCTGTTATGAATTTTAAAACTTCTTGCGGAGACAAATGACTGTCTAAAATCGTACTAAGGACTGATAACTCCTCTGAAAGTTCTATTGCATTTATATCATATGAATTCTCATGAGTTAAAATAGTCTGGAGGTTCTTACAATTATTTAACAATTCATCTTTTGGCATTTCTCTTATGGCATATACGTTATACAAAAAAGCAAAATATTTACTATGTGCAGTAATTTGGAAAAACCTTAACTCCAAGGAGTTTATAGCTGTGTCTATAATGTGTGATAAAACACTTCGATTTTATATTTTTGACGCGGATCAATGATTGGTTCATCATGACCCTCATAACCAAACTGCCTTTTTTCGAACGAATACGATGTTGACTAAGGTGTTCAGTAGCTAATTTCAGTAGCTAAGGCTTTGGCATCTTCAAGAACTTGGTTAAAGTACTCGGATTTTTCAAAGAAATCTTTGGTATTTTTTATTAATTTAATTACTGAAAATAACTCAAAGTCTTTACTTTGCATTAATTTACTGACAGGATTTATCCGATTTAAAGTTTCATACCAAATTATTACAGAGCATAAGAATTTAAACTGTTTGATTTGATTCAACAAACCCGAAGCTTCGTCTCGTGCAGAGGTATCCATGTCGGTGTTTTGGTAAACAGCAAGTAATGCATCGTAAACATTCAAAAACAAATTTTATTTTTTATTCACAAATTTTTATCACACTATTTATTTTTATAAACAATTGTTAAGGTAGTACTTACTTAGTAGTCTCGTCACACATTACATTCGGATATTTTTATGATTCATTTGTCTGCCACTAACATCCACTTTTCAATTTCAGGAATTTCGAACTTTAACTTTAATTAATTACTTTTATAATCTCGTAAGGTAGATAAAGATACGCGTTAAATTCAATTAATAGAATAGAAAACAACAGAGGTATAAAGAAACCGCAACTGACTAGCGTGAGGGAAAGAAATGTATTTGTATCTTTGAATGTTTATAGATAAGAAGACAGATCTAGGGGAATCCCCCATTGCATGCAACCAGTGTTGCCAACCCCACGAAACTAAAGGCCTGTACGCACCATCCATCTCGCTGTTCGTCCGCGTCCTCGCGACCGCGCACGGCCGTCATCCCCGATCGTGCTGTGTGCACCATCGTGCAAAGCATGCAAAGCTTGAAGGACGCAGTGTGGCCAGATTTTATTTTTGTAATCTACTAAAATATGATGTGAAATTTCAGTGACGTCAATAGTAATATATTATATTCTAACAACTTTTGTATAGGGTGTGGTTTTTTTTGTTTAACCATCTTTCAAATTTTCGCCGCCGACGCCGCGCCGCCCTCAATTTTGCCGCCCCGGGCAATTGCCCGGTTTGCCCCCCCTAGATCGGGCCCTGTATATGGGATTGTCATAGAAATTCCCTATTCATTTTGTTTGAAAGGAATTGTCAAACGAAATGAATAGGTTTTTCGCTGTCTGATTATTTCGTTATTATTTTCGTGGTATTCTGTCTATTTTATTCCAATGAGTTATCTTGTATTTATATTATTTATATTTTGAATCTATTTTCCATTTAATTTTTGTCCGTAGCTATATTCAGTCTATTGTTATAATCAGTGTTTTGTTCGGTTAGATTCAACTTTTGCTTTTTTTTGTATTATTTTCTTTTGCCAAATTAAATATGTTTCAGCTTCGTGAAAATGGATTTACCTATTCCCTCTAAACCACCAGACCTGCTAAATCTCCACTTTCCAATAATTAATTTGCTTCTCCAGCTGGTTATATTACCGTAATGGCCTTCCAACAGGAATGACAACGCAAATCCAAAAATTGTAAAAGAACGAATTGCAAAAAAATAAATCTTCCTTCCTTCCATACTTCTGACTCCTCCTGCACTAAAACAGAGGATACAATTCCTCGCACGACCCATTGCACTCCTCTTTCACAAGCAAATTCTGATTTACTACTATTAACCCCGACTTCATCTCCTTCCTTCCAGCCTCCAAATTCTTTTAAGGATCACTTATCTGTCTCTGGCAACGTTGAACCGTTTATCTGTCCATGTTCAAAGAAGAGAACCCCAGCCCGATTTCGGATTCTCACTTCGTACAACTAATTTAGTTCTGTCTTAAAAAATTACCACGTCGGTGGCATAATCCGAGATGGAGTTAAACAAATTACCAGAAACAGGATGTTGGTGAAATTTTCAGTTGCAGACGCCGCCAACAGTTTTGTAATCCACTCTGTTTTTTCGGGATAGAATAAATTGTTCATACTCTGCTTTAACGTCAGGCGTATGAGCATTGTTCGCAATGTTCCAATAGATTGGCCTGACGAGGAGGTCTTACAAAACAAACAAGTCCCAGAAGGGTGCGGTAAGGTTATTAAAGCCCGTCGGTTAAACTTTAAAAAAATGATCGATGACCAAACCAAATATTATCCGTCGGAGGCGATGGCCAATTCCTTCTCCAACGCATATTTATTCTTCGCTTTCAGTTTCGAAACATAAATCCCTACGATTATTATTAAATAGAATACTAAACCTTCGAATACGATTCCGATCAATCCGAATCCCTTTTCCCTTAAAATACGATCAGTGTCACGTATTAATAATAAAATTACCCATCTAACTACGTATTTTTCCTTAGAACCTGATACTAATTAGTTTTTAGATATTAGTAAAATCAAGTGACACCAAGTTTAAGAAAATTTCTAGTATTAATCAGTCCATAGTGTAAC
This sequence comes from Druceiella hillmani, assembly GCA_039881145.1. Taxonomy (NCBI): domain Eukaryota; kingdom Metazoa; phylum Arthropoda; class Insecta; order Lepidoptera; family Hepialidae; genus Druceiella; species Druceiella hillmani. The sequence goes on along the minus strand of JAYKKI010000012.1, from coordinate 43,589,270 downwards.
AAAATTGTAACAGAAATGTGTACATCAAGTGAAAATAATAGTGGGATGTGATATATAGATAAAACATAAATTTTTAGAATGACATTCTGTCTATCCGTCTGTTCAAAGTATCACGGAAAAACTACTATTTTACTTAACTTAAATTTTTCAATTTTGGTTTTCCATGTAGTAACTAGTATTTGATTTAGATATTTCGTAATATGATGAATTAATAAATAAGGATTCGCTGAAACATTGATATGAAGAAACTATTCAAAAATTAATTTAACAAAATTAACAATTTTCCGGACTTTAAAAATAAATTAATTTTTACAAAATTTTAAACTAGACATTAAGAAGAATAGAAATGTGAAAAGAAGAGTATGGAACCGGAAATAATATCATGGCAACATAAATATAATTCAGAAACATGAAAAAATTACGACGCGATGAAAAAGTCCACAAACTATAATATTGAATTTTTTTTAAATTTTAATGTCTATGTAACTGATGTCGATAGATTAGATGTGAGAGTGTGTGCAAGGGTAAGTTTCTCTTTACGGTGTAAAGAGAAACTTACCCTTGCAACCAATACAACTACAACGTAAAAAACGATTCCAAGTATATCTCTCCAGCGGTAGCCAAACTTACTTAATGATTAATTTATTAGTGTACTTTTAACAATTTTGCGAAATGAATATCGTTAGTTTAAAAATTACGATACTCTTAAGTACATCTAAAAATTTAAGTATGATTACGCTAGCTTTGGTTTGCGACTTCACTCACGCAGAAAGAATAAAAATGGTGGTACAATTCTTGAATTTTTTTTAAATCAAAGACTGTTATTTATAAGATTAGGACGATGTTATCCACTATGTAAATAAATATACACAACTGCTTATACTCACACTCCCTAACGAAGGTTTTTTTAAAAACCAAAAACTATTCATCTTGTTACGAAAAAAAATCGACATTAATTTAAATATACCTAAAATCTTTTATTTATCTCCACAATATGGCTATATCACGAATTCCAAAGAGATCGATAGGATGGTCAATATGGAAAGCGAAATAGACAGAAAACATACTTTCGCATTTATAATATTATTAGTTAGGCTACTTAAGTATCATTGATAAGTATGTGTGATATATTAAAACACTTAAATAAGCTAAATAAAATAAATAATCTGTTTTTTTTAATCTCTTATCTTTATTTCAATTTTACACGTACATATCTATATAATATTTTGTCGCAGTATAACTAAAGATAAAGAAACATGTTAAAAGCTAGTGTTTATATGGTGCATTATTATATGGGGCAGGGTAAAATAATCAAGTAAAAAACATCTCGTGGTTTGCGGACGTTCTCTAAGACAAAGCGACACAGTAACAAAAAGCACTAGCAAAAACAATTTATTTTTAAATTGTTGTTTTATAAATAAATTATGAACGTTCTTCCTCATACGTGATAACCTCAACGTCCCTCGACAGAAGTATGGCGATGGTTGCTCCAGCTGGAAGAAATGAATAAAACGAACTTGGTTTTAGATTTTCTACGATGATAATGGATTTACAATAAGACAGTTATTTAGGATCACATTTTTTCCCTTGCTGATAGTTCCTTATATATCAAGACTATGTTTTAAAATGAAAATGAGTCCCTGTAGTCTCATGTGTTAATTCACCGCAAGTAACAAGATAAAGTGCGAGTTTCTCTTTCCCGGTTTGAAAACATTTTTAACCGTACAATAGGTAACTTTTGTGTCACGAAACAAGAGTGAAATTGAATTTACTAGTGTTCATATCCCCAAACTATGTAGTAGTACGCTGTGTAGCTTTTCCATTTGTCGTAAACGTCTTCGCCACTTCAAATCTTTTCATTTTATCAAGAAATTATATGAGAATTATCAATGGATAAAAAAATTTATATTTGAAATTTGAAAAGTATAATACTGTATAGGTAAAAACATTTGAAAAATTAAATATACATCAAACAAATAAGTTTAAAACTTATTTCACATAATGCTAAAATTATATTAAAATTGAAAGAATGCGACAGAATTTTGAAACTGAAATTGTTTAACAACCTAAATTAAAGAACTAAGTTTATTTAATTTGTCCTTTCACGTTATGTACGGGTGTTTGGTTTCGAGGTATCTTGGAAACCTTAGCATCCTCGACATTCAAACGGCAGAAAGTGTCACATCTAAAAACCGTAACATTTAGACGCCATGAACGCTATTTCAACCCTTAATTAAATTAATTACAAGGGCGGTATTATATACATACGCGCTGAGAGATTCTATTAACGTTTACAGAGTATCTGTACATACATTAATTCGGCTAGTTGGTAATTTTTTGATAATTTTACCATCTTTAACATTCATTTTACCATAGATATTTTATTTTTAACATTAAATGATACAACCAAAAGCCAAAATTTCCAAAATTTTTTTAACTTTAAAATTATTTTGTGCATTTTTTATATAAATATTATAGATTAATGTGAATATTTAAAACAACTAATTGACATATTTACATTCTCATAATTGCTTACATTTAATTCATATAACAAGTAACTTACAAACAACACACGTTCCGAATAAGTAGTACGTTGCTTCAATGATCTTACATCAAAATTCCAATGAAATTCAAATCAATGAATGACTGCCATGACCAATCAACATACTTAGATAACTCGCCTTACCCATGAAATTTAAAAAGAATATACAAAAAATAATGTAAACATTTCTCAAGGAAGATGTTATAAGATAAATTGTATGATTTATAATTATAATGAAGTTCAACTAGTACATGATTTATTTGTTAGTGTCGTACGAGCCGAGTCAGACAATGCAACTCAGACAGGCCACCCATACAACGTCCCTCGAATAAAATTTCTCTTGCGGAGAGCCACCAATATTTTGAAATTCCCTATTGGCTATATACAATTGGGTATGTGTATTTTTAATGATTGATTTGTTAGTGTCGTACGAGCCGAGTCAGACAGTGCAACTCAGACAGGCCACCCATACAACGTCCCTCGAATAAAATTTCTCTTGCGGAGAGCCACCAATATTTTGAAATTCCCTATTGGCTATATACAATTGGGTATGTGTATTTTTAATGATTGATTTGTTAGTGTCGTACGAGCCGAGTCAGAGAGTGCAACTCAGACAGGCCACCCATACGTCCCTCGAATAAAATTTCTCTTGCGGAGAGCCACCAATATTTTGAAATTCCCTATTGGCTATATACAATTGGGTATGTGTAAATATGACTCGGAAATATTTCAATTCCTGGTAAATTTCTGCATCTTGTGAGAATGAGTGGCATGATTTTTGCAATTTTATTGTGTCTACCATTTTGTCTAAATTTAATGTCACTGCGATTATTATACTTTTATACTTTCGTTATTTGAATTACACCAAATAGTTTTGTTCGTCAAATGCCTTATAAAAGAACCCGAATAGGTATATCAGCGTATGTAAAAATAATTTCGTTATGAACATTCGAATCATCATCATCATCATATCATCATCGTCATCATCATCATCATCATCATCATATCATCATCATCATATCATCATCATATATATTAATACGCTAAGGTTAAGATGTTACACTCCCTTTTTAGAAAAAACCTCACAACTAATCCACATAAATTATATATCATTTTATAGATAATTGCTTGCTCTACCGGCATCCACAACTAAAAAATTTATTATTGCTATTGTTTTTGCCAATTAATTAATTATTAAAATTATATACACAAAACAACAATGCTGCCATCTAACGGCTCAACGTCAATATGATTGACGGTCGGTAAAATTTTTGTTTAATTTCAAATCCACTCACGTATAAATAAAGTGGCGGTTTAGCTCAATGATTTTGATACTTGCGCCTCTATATGTCAATTTTAGTAAAATATTTGTTTGATCTGTCATCTGAGCTTCATAATGGAATAAATAATGCGAAGACTTCGCACGGGTCACGCTAGTATAACCATAATAGTATATTGTAAACTTTGGACCCCTTTTTACGAAAATTGCGCGGACGGAGGAGTATGAAATTTGGCTTACTTATAGTTTATATGTAGGAGAAGTGCAGAACGCTAATATTTTTCAATAATAATGCTTATAAAGTACATTAAATCAATAAATAAAACATTACACATACTACCATGCATTTGACACACACATGTATTTACATACAATTGACATATGAGTAATCCATAGTTTTATTTTTCCGCTGGCTTTCCATTGTAGTTTATCTGACGGACAGTTCGCAAGTTATTATGCTTCAACTTTGTTATTTTCTCATATATAATAGTAAAAAATTTGATCTTTTATCTAGAATTACAGTTGTTATAATTTAATGTAACATTATTAATAATATTCATAATATTAATACGTGAAACAAAAACGTTGTACCTCTTTTACGAAAATTACGCGGACGGAGGAGTATGATATTTGGCACAGTTAAAGTTTGTTTGGAGGAGTACGGAAAGCTAAAATTTTTATATAATAATGCATTAGAAACACATTAAATTAATAAAAAAAACATTACACATACTACCATGCGTTTGACACACACACACACATGTATATACATACATATTGACATATGAGTTGTCCATAATTTTATTTTTCCACTGGATTTCCATTGTAGTTTATCTGCCAGACAGTTTCTAAGTTATTGTGCTTTAACTTTGTTATTTTCCCATATATAGTAGTAAAAAATTTGACTTGTTATCTGAAATTAGAGTTATTACGATTTAATAAAATATTATTCAATTTTTTAAAGGTTAATAATAACCATAATTTAAAGGTTAATAATAACCAAAATATTAATATGCTAAGCAAAACCTTTATACTCCTTTTTACGAAAATTACGCGTTCGGAGGAGTATGAAATTTGGCACATTTAAAGTTTATATGGAGAAGAGTGCTGAAAGCTAATATTTTTACATAGAAAGAGATATATAGATTTTTATTAGAAATACATGCGTTTTACACACACACATATGTACACACACATATGTACTATTTTGTTTATGGTTGAAGTCTATGGTCAAACTGAGATTAATATTATTTATCGATAGTCTTACTGAATGTCAAAAATAATCATAATTGTGATAATGTCATATTCATAGTTTGTTTCGCATACACATATTAATAGACCAAACGCAAATTTAAATAATATTAATAGTTTACAAATGAAGAAGTAATTTTTAGAGATACATATAAATGTGCACTAAATGTAATTCCAAGACTTTTTCATAGTTATGATCGTGGATTAATGGATTTACAATGCAGGTTTTGCAATGCGAAACGTTTTGAATCTGAAGCGGCATATGGTCGCTCACCATGTTGTGCGCAATTCGATTTTTATGATGTCGACACTATTAATTATATATTATCAATAATAGATTACAACAACATTTTAATCAAACATGCAATAACAATATAATGCGCAAAATATCTCTTGAATTGGAACGCAGTAATCCTTTGGTTCGGTCATTCATTGCAATGAAACATCATTGTCATAGAGTTGAAAAGAAAAAAAAAGAAATTTGTATGCTCATTAAAGTAAATCATGATTTAAATCAACGCCATTTCAATGATGCAGTTCAAACTGATGTAGCAGTAATATTTAGTACAGTTGATGGTGAGCCACCTTTGAACGAAATTTGATTTCATTTTCAAAAGTTAATGGTATCATCAAAATCTCAATTTTAAATGCATCATTAGACCCTTGAGCACATCCATTACTTTTTCCAAATGGTGATACTGGGTGGCATATCAATATTCCTCATAACGTACCAACTATATCTAATTCAAGAGCACCCAGAAAAAAATTAGCAATGCTTCAGTATGCAGCCTATGGACTTGCGATTAGAGAAGATTTCAGCATGTAGCACCATTCACAAAAAATTATTTCTGAAGTGGATAGTTGATATATATGTGAGAATAGAGGGCTCAAGATTACATTGCATTCGACAAAATAAAACAATTCTTAGATTTGAAGTTTACGACAATTTAACAGACTACATAGAATTGAACATCAATGCCAGTAATCTTGGCGGTAGAATAATTTTACCATCTTCGTTCAATGGATCTCCAAGAAATATGTATCAGAATTATTTAGATGCAGTATCATTTATAAAGCATTTCGAAAAGCCTTCTTTATTTATTACAATGAATTGCAATCCAATTTGGCCGGAAATAATTAACAATATTGTTTTCGGTGAAACTGCTAATTTTATACCTGATATTATGATTCGTGTATTCAAGTTTTTTGAAAACATTAAAGAGGGCCTTTAACAAAAAATATCTTTGTTAAATTGAAGCATTCATTTATACAATCGAGTTTCAAAAAAGAGGATTAAAAACACATCCTAAATTGTATAAATATGTTGTCAAACATATGATGCGGAGTAATTAATCCTAATTCTGTATGTATGAGAGACGGAAAATGTACAAAAGATTATTTAAAACGTTTTAATGAATTTACATGTGAATCAACATGGACATCCATTATACGGCGTAATAATGGTACGCATGCAAAAGTTCACGGTAGTTGTCTTGACAATCGGTACGTTGTACCATACAATCCATATTTACTTGCCAAATTTAATTGTCATTTAAACGTTGAAGTTTGCACTTCAGACAAAAACGTTAAATCCATAAATAAATACGTATATACAAGCCATGACAGTGCATCTGTTGAATTAGATTCAGGGAGAAATGAACAAGGTCTAAATTTACAAATTGATGAAGTTACAAATTTTTTAATTGTTCATTATGTCAGATCAACAGAAGCCGTATGGCGCATCTATGAATTACCAATGCATTTTCAGTCACATGTTATCGTCAGACTTGATATACATTTACCGCGTAGACAGAATGTGTACTTTCGAGAAGGGCAAGAACGTCAAGCAATTGAAAACATAAGACACACAAAATTATTAGCATTTTTTAAATTGAATCGGTCAGATCCATCAGCACGAGAATAAAAGTATATTGAAATTCCTTTTCTTTATATGTAGAAAGATTCCCGAAAAAAATGGAAGAAAAGAACCCGTGGAGGTGACAAAATCATTGCATGCATGTATGTAGTATCACCAAAATACATCGAAGTTTTCCACTAACGATTGCTTTTATTACGTGTCAGTGGTTCAAAATCATTTGAGGAAGTTAGAATATATATATATATATATATATATATAAATATATATATATATATATTAATACGTGAAGCAAAAACTTTGGACCTCTTTTTACGAAAATTGCGCGGACAGAGGAGTATGAATTGGCATAATTATAGTTTATATGTAGGAGAAGTGCAGAACGCTAATATTTTTCAATAATAATGCTTATAAAGTACATTAAATCAATAAATAAAACATTACACACACTACCATGCATTTGACACACACAAACACAAGTATTATATTACACGCAAACATACGACTCTATGGTCAAATTGTTTCTTTTGTTTATCATTTTGTCTATACACATAGAGTACTGACATAGACATAGAGTATTGTCTTATATGTTTACTTTGGTCTTACTGAATGTCAGGTTAGCGCGGAAACTGTCAAAATAAAAGCCGGCATTTTTTATGTTACAACAAAAGACGGCATTTTTTCTGTATGGTCTAGATTCCTTTGCCTTCCGTCTTTGTAGGGAAAAAATGTAACAACTAAAATTATTGAATGTCAAACAGAAAAGTCTTATTTGCCCCCTTTTTGCATTTAATATAAAAAATACCACGTGAAATACCGTTCGCTTATACAAATTTGTGTAATATAAGTTCTGTAGCAGCAATCTACATTAACAATATCATCATACAGGTAAAAAAATATATGATTTGTTATTGCTGGTTCAAAGCAATTATTGTATTTTTAATTAATGCTATAAAAATCTCTCTTTTTTCGATTTCAGTAATTTCATGTACTTACAAGAAAAGTAAATCTGTTGTTGCTGGTTCAAAGATCTTTGGTGTTTTTTTATTGTGGAGACTAATAAAATCTTTTTTTCTTCTTGATTTTAGTAATTTCCTGAAAGAACTTTCATTATGCCTCGACGTAGAACATTAACGGGTCAGAGTGAGAGACAAAGAAGAAAGAATTATTCTTATCCAAATACTGTTAACATTATACAGAATGAAGAAGTGATTTTGAGAGATACATTTAAATGTGCACAAAATGTCACACCAAAAGTGTTTTTAAGTCATGATTGTGGATTAATGGATTTAGAGTGCAGGTTTTGCAATGCGAAACATTTTGAATCTGAAATGACTTTAGGCGACAGAATTGCATTCACTTCATGTTGTCATAAAGGTAAAGCAATATTACCACCAGTAAGTCAAAATGAATATTTCAAATCATTGTAAGATGGACTTACTTCTAATGAACCTTTAACAAAAAATAAGTCGAAAAATTATTTTGAAAATATTCGGAAATATAATTCATGTTTTGCTATGGTTAGCTCAGAAGCCAAAGTTTCCGAGGCAGTTACAAGTGGAGTGTATCATTTCAAAATACATGATGTTTTTTATCACAGATAAGGTCCAATGACTGCTGAATATGGTCGCTCACCATGTTATGCGCAATTATATTTTTATGATGTTGACACTGCTATCAATTATAGATTACAAGAACGTTTTAATCAAACATGTAACAACACCATAATGCGAGAAATTTCTCTGCAATTGGAACGCAGTAATCCTTTTGTGCGGTCATTCATTGCAATGAAAGATCATTGTCAGAGAGTCGAAAATCAAAATAAAGATATTTGTATGCTCATTAAAGCAAATCATGATTTAAATCTACGCCGCTTCAATGATGCAGTTCAAACTGATATAGCCGTAATATTTAGTACGGTTGATGGTGAGCCACCTTTTGAACGAAATATGATTTCTTTTTCAAAAGTTAATGGTGTAATTAAAAATATCTCAGTTCTGGATTCATCATTAGATCCTTTAGCGTATCCACCACTTTTTCCCAACGGTGATACTGGGTGGCATGTCAATATTGCACATAATGCACCAACTACATCTAATTCAAGAGCACCCAGAAATAAATTAACCATGCTTCAGTATGCAGCCTATCGACATGCAATTAGAAATGATTTCAGCATGTTACACCATTAGCAAAAATTATTTCTGCAGTGGATAGTTGATATGTATGTGAGAATAGAGGGCTCAAGATTACATTTCATTTGACAAAATCAAACAATTCTAAGGTCTGAAGTTTACAACAATTTAACAGACTACTTAAAATTGAACATGAATGCCAGAAATGTTCGTCGTAGAGTAATTTTACCATCTTCATTCAATGAATCTCCAAGAAATATGTATCAGAATTATTTAGATGAAATGTCAATTGTACAACATTTCGGAAAACCGTCTTTATTTATTAAGATGACTTGCAATCCAAGTTGGCCAGAAATAGTTAACAACATTGGTGTAGGTGAAGCTGCTAATTTTAGACCTGATATTATTGTGCGTGTATTCAAGTCGAAGTTGAAAGCATTCATAGAGGGCCTTATACAAAATTATATCTTTGGTAAAGTTGAAGCACTCATTTATACAATTGAATTTCAAAAAAGAGGATTGCCTCATGCTCACATTTTACTCACTTTAAATAAGCAAGATAAAATTGTTAATGCTATTGTTATTGATAAAGTTCTATCTGCGGAGATTCCTCACATTAAAACACATCCAACATTACATAAATATGTTGTAAAACATATAATGCATGGTCCATGCGGAGTACTTAATCCTAATTCTGTATGTATGCGAGATGGAAAATGTATAAAAGAGTATCCAAAACGATTTAATGAAACTACATGTGAATCGTTAAATGGGTATCCATTATACAGAAGACGTGATAATGGTACTAATGCAGAAGTTCGTGGTAGTTGCCTTGACAATCGGTATATTGTATCATACAAACCATATTTACTTGCTAAATTTAATTGCCATATAAATGTTGAAGTATGTACGACAGTCAAAAGTGTCAAATACATTTATAAATATGTGTATAAAGGCTATGACAGTGCATCTGTTGAACTAGAGTCTGGTGGAAACGAACAAGGTCAAAATATAGAAATTAATGAAGTTACCAATTTTTTAATTGGTCGTTATGTCGGATCAACAGAAGCCATATGGTGCATCTATGAATTACCAATGCATTTTCAATCACATACTAAAATCAGACTTGATATTCATTTACCGCGTCGACAGAATGCATACTTCCGAGAAGGGCAAGAACGTCAAGTAATTGATAATGAAAGACAAACAAAATGATTAGAATTTTTTGAGTTGAATCGATCAGATCCATCAGCACGAGAGTATAAATATACTGAAATTCCTATGCATTATGTGTGGGAAGATTCCCGAAATAAATGGAAGAAGAGAATTCGTGGAGGTCATAAAATCATTACAAGGATATATGTAGTGTCACCAAAAGATATCGAACTTTTTCACTTACGATTGCTTTTATTACATGTCTGTGGTCCGAAGTCATTCGAGGATGTTAGAACATACAATTAATTTTTATACCCTTCTTTTGTTGAAGCGTGCCATGCTCGCGGAATAGCTTCAAATGATATAGAATGGCGGGAATGATTAAATGAATCAAAAGAATTACATTCACCAAAACAAATGCGGAATTTATTTGGTTACATTTGTGCAATAAATGTGCCAGCCAATGCATTAACGTTATGGAATGAATTTAAAGTATATCTTAGTGAAGATTTTCTAAGACTTTGCAACGAAGAAGTATCCTTTAATAGAGCTCTATTAGAAATTGATGATATTTTGAATGTTCATAATTTGTCCTGTCAAATTCTTGGTTTACCAGTTCCCAAATACTCGCAGAGAATAGAAGAAAATAGGATTGATATAATAGAACAAGAGATGCTGTTTTGTGAGTATTATGAAAGTGCAAATATTGAACAGCGTAATCTGATTGATCAAGTTATTCGTGAAATTTTGTATCATGATACTGGATCCAATGTTTTTTGTTTAACCGCTCACGCTGGTTGTGGCAAAACATTCACTCAAACAGCATTAATTCACAAATTAAATAATCTTAATCTTCGTTGTTTTCCAGCTGCGTTCAGTGGCATAGCTTCAACTTTATTACTTGGAGGTAGGACTTTACACAATGTGTTTAAATTGCCTATATCCATTTTAGAAAATTCTGTATCAAATATTACTGCAAATAGTAGCTACGGTAGTTTCATAAATTCATCATCATTGATAATTATTGATGAAGTTTCTATGTGTCCTTTGCAAGTGTTGAAGATCCTAGATAGATTATTGCGTGATCTAGTGATGAAAACAATAAACATAGAGTGTTTGGAGAAAAAACTATACTTCTGTGCAGTGATTTTCGGCAAATCTTACCAGTAATCCCACATGGATCACGTGTTTTCTAATTTTCCTAAAATTACATTTACATTTACTCGAAATATAGTTACATAAAGTTACATTTACTCGAAATATGAGAGCTTTACCAAATGAAATAGAATTTGTAGAATTCTTGAAAAAAATTGGTAATGATGAGGCTCCACAATTCCCTCAGTTTGGTAAAAATGTTATTGAAATACCTCATCAATTAATAGGAGATAAAAACAATATTATTGATGAGGTGTATGGAAATATTTCCAATAACATACTCTCAGAAAACATATTGAACTCTGTTATTTTAGCACCTACAAATGACGATTGTACTTTGATTGATACTGATATACTTAATCAAATTCCTGGTGAACAGCGAACATATCATAGCTATGATAAAATAATTTGTGATAATAACAATGACATCAATAACTATCCGGTAGAGTTTTTAAATTCTTTGTCTATTAGTGGTTTACCACCGCATAAGTCAGTATTGAAAGTTAATTGCATAGTTTTATTGATCAGAAACTTAAATACTAAGGACGCATTAGTCAATGGAACAAGAATGCGCATCAAATTTATGCATCGAAATTCAAAAGATTGCAAAGTTTTAACTGGGACCGCACGCAGTAAGAGAATTTTGATTCCACGTATAAATTTAACGTACTCTGGAACTATTTTACCGTTTAACTTTCAAAGAACACAATTTCCTATAATACCTGCATTTGCGATGACAATAAATAAGTCTCAAGGACAAACATTCCAAAAGGTTGGAATTTTATTGAATCGTCCAGTTTTCACACATGGGCAATTGTATGTCGCAGCACGTAGAGTCCGTTCATTCGATGGTTTAAGGTTTTATATTTCCGAATATAACGGTCAAGGACGTTTAGCAAACGATGAAAGAGTTTTTACAAAAAACATTGTTTTCAGAGAAGTTTTAAGTCATTAATTATATTATCGCAATATGCGATAAAAAATGCTATTCAATGGAGAGAATTTTTACCGCATAATTTTTTTATTTCGCATCATTTTACAGCATGTTCTGTTTCAATAAATTTTTTTGTAAAATAGGTGTTCTTTATTTTTCTCCTTTTCCATATAATTTATTTTTTTTAAATAGAGAAATAACAGCGTTGGCGAAATCTGTGGTTATAGTAGTATATAGTCTTTGACAATAGAATCTTAATAATGTTTGAGCATTATATTTTAATAATTTATATTCAATAACTTATAATTTAAATTTATTATGGTCGAATTTCGACCACTGGGCGACCACTAGTCTATATAAAAAGAAAACGAGATGTTCTGTCAACGGTTCGTTTCATTGCTTCTTTATACTTTTCGCTTTAATAATAAATGTTGTATAAGAGTTACACATGTCCTATAAAACTGGTTTCAATAAATATTTACTAATAAACCATATGACGAGCAATCTGTAACGATCTATACAATCTTTTATATAACCGTGGACCCTTGTTGAAGGAGTGTACACTGTAATCTATTGGAGGGATTTTGATGAAATTTAGTATAGTAATAATATATACCCAGGAGGAACACACAAGAAAAAAAAAACAATTTTTTTTTCCAAATTAAATGCGATGAATTCGTAGGCGCTGCTAGTAATTTAACATGAGTTCTCATTAACACAACGTTTCTATCGAGATAAATAAAACAATGGTTACTATTCAAATATATTAAATAAAATGAACAATATTTAGAACTTATAGTACTTTCGCATCCTCCTAATAAGTTCAATCCAACTACATTATCAAATAAATCTGTATCCCAAAGCCAAAAAAATACTAATACCAGTAGTAAGAAAGATCTGATAAATAAAAGATCTATTTTGAAGATGTCCCTGAACATATACACGGTGTTCGGGAATAAGTGTCGGACAAAGAAAGATGTTATTCCTTGACTGAAAAATAGTTGATTGTCGTTAAAATAAAATTTAAAAGATGACTTTTTTTTAGAAAATGGTAATAATATTCATAATTATTTGCCATCTATTTAGTACACACGATAATTGCACACATTGTTCAGCAGCACTCGGGGGAATAAACCGCGAACAGCTACGAGGCCATCGCCACTGCGGTTAACTGCGGGCACCGTGTGTTAAAAAGAGTTGTGTAATATTTTTTGCACTCAATTAGAAAAAGGGCGTATTTTACGTTTATTTCAACGACAATTTATTCCATTATAGCCAACGAATATATATATTATATATATATATATATATATATATATATATATATATATATTTATATATATATATATATATATATACATACATATATGAAATATAATATGTAATACCCATCAGTAAGTCACAGATGGATACTAGATAAACTGTTTGAGACAGACAATTTGCAAAAAAGAGGGCGATTTTTCCTTTTTACGAAACGAAAAATATTCGACTAATTTTGCGATTATTGTTCAGGCGGTTAAGTGAGGAACAAACACAAAACCTCTGCACACTCACAGGCCGTCTCTTGCAATAGTTAATTCCAATTACTTTAACATAGTCAATTCCGCAATACTTGAGATCGCTCTTTCAGATACTTCGGAAAGCAGATCTTTGCAATAATCATATCTTGAGTCCCTAATAATTGTTATTAATTTTTTTATATGCTCTTTAGAAAAACAGCTTAAGTTTTCTGTGTATATATTAAATTTATTGGTAGATGATTTATACTTAGAAAATGTAAAATATAGTTGTAAAAGATAATGCGACACTAACTTTGGATCATTAAAGGATCATTTAACTCTGGAAGTAAATAATAAATTCGCTTTCCGTTTTTTTTTCGAATTTCTTCGTCCCTTTCAATAATTTCTACTCATATTTGTATGCCCAATTTCTACCGATATTTGTATGCCCGAAAAATCACATCAACTAATAGGGAGGTTTAATTGTTGATATATTTTTTTTGAAACGACATGTTCAATGTCACGGTCATGTTTTATGGACGGTATTTTCTCCAATTGAGAACCATAAAGTATATTTCTCAGGAGAGATACATAACTGATCGTAGACGGCTGTATATACTTTGTAAAAAAAGACAAAGTCAGACGTTTTCAGCGCGCTTCCGCCTACGTCCAATTACGTTCACGCTGAACTGCTCAGTAGTCTGCAAACATAAGAGGAAATTATTAAAATGAACTGAAAGGAAACGTCAGAATAATGCAGTCGGAAGGATTATAACCTTTCTGCCGCTAAGCTAATATATATGATTTATATGAAGCGTGTCTTAGCAGTTCACTTTATGTGCAACGAATACAAGTTAATTACTTTAATAAAATGTGTTGCAGAACACCGATACTTTATAACGATATATACCTTTATGTGGTACATTTCTCTGTCACAATCATCTCAAAGTAAAAATTATTCAGATAGTAAGTATGAACGACGTAGATAAATGAAAATCTATACCATATCCATACGGACGATTGGCATTAAAAGTATTTTTTCTTGAAAAATGTGTTATAAAGGACGATTGTACTTAGATTTAATCTTGTAAATTTCCCGGGCAAAGGTTTAGGAATAGTGTACTGGTTAAAGAGCTCATCAATTAAAAAATCTGGTATTTTTATCTAGTTTTAGGTTTAGTAGTTTCTAAGTTTAGTAATTAAATTTCAGGACAATTCCAATACGATATAAAGCAACTACTTAGAACTTGATGGTAATTTTGATTTCAATCTTTTTAAATTTATGTGAAGGTCTAAAGAGAATTTGTACCATTTTTAATGGGTTTTCACGATGTTTTGCTGGAGTTGATAAATTATGGACTTATCCTAATTTCAAAAACTCAATAATTCTTGTAATACAATAAGCTAAAGTTGTTGAAATTGTTTATATTAAAATGCATTTTTGGTATCAAAATGTTATAAGAGAATAAATCATATATACCGATATATAATACGCCACAAAGGACATTAAACGCGATAAACCATTACATTGATGTTAGTCTATCTGTTGAATAGGAAAAACGGTGATTCGAAATGACAAAGTTTAAGTATTTATTCACGAATGCATCGTGATTACCATTATTGCAAGGAATGGTTGAATGTTTGTAGATGTACAGCAGAATAAAGAATAGCAAGAAATAAGAATAATCTAGCATAGGCATAATTTATATTTGTAAGCTCAAATGAAAATAGCTCAAATTTGATCAAGCAAATTTTATATAAAATGGTTGCATTTAAGGGCGTGTTTACATTTTTGACGAAAGTTCTCCATTTTTCGCAAGTGTACTCTAAACTCTGGAAATATGTGGAATAATGATTTTGATATAGAAAAACAAATCATACCTTCATTTTTAATTCATGTTGATTATATTTTATTGATTCCGTATATTTTTTTTCCACATATTTTTTATTGTTGTTTCGACTTTTTCCAAATCATTCCACGCCGAAATCGCTTAAGAACTTTTATTTGATAGTGCGAATAAGTAGTAAAATGTTAATTTCTTCTTCTTAAATTTGTAAATTTTAGAATTTTAAAATTTTAGATTGACGCAATAGTAAAAAAAAATTGTTAACGAAAATATAGTTTTAATCTTCCGTACAAGTGGTACGTTACAACGCATCGATTAGTCCTTATTCGCTGAAATGCGCGGTTATATGTACTGGCTGCTCTGTATAAGAATATTCACGATCTCGGCTAAACTATGTAATTATAGTTGGATTCACCGTTCGTAACCATTCATAACATTCGGTATGTGATACCATGTTTTTCAAAAGAGATGCTTATAAGGTAATATCCATTAATAAAAGCAAGAAGTGTCGTATTTCTCGCACCTCCAATATTGGTTTATTAAGATGCATTGTCACAAAATATAGTAGATGAACATATTTATTTTTCTACGATACACTTGTATTTTCGGACATATTAGTTTTCAACAGTCTGGCTTCTAAATTGTTAGATTCTTAATTGTCATATTTGTTATTGGGGCTCGATTCAATATTTAGGATTAAATATGTCCTAAATTGTTTATTTGCAGAGTGCACGTATTAGAGGTAGATATGGAGGAAACAATCGTTTCAGCAGCCGTAGAAAGTGTTAGAGAAGTCCTTTTTTTTAGGTCTATAAATTCTTATTTTCATTTCAGTTGTCATCCACTTATGCGTCGTGTTTTAAATTTACAGAAAGAAACTAATTAGATAATATTCAAGTCAAAAGGCAAAAGAATAGTAGATATTAATTACTTATTAGAACAGTTTTTAATTTTTAGTAAACATAATTCTCTTTCGATTGCGATATATCGAATATACGTATTGCAAAAGAAAAGAGAATAGGCTTCTATTCAAATTTTACTCTTATTTGTGAAATGTGTTGTGAGAACGTTCATTTAGAAGCAATTCGGAAATGTCAGAAGAAAATGGATATAAACGAAGAAGCTGTTGCTGGTATAGTGTCTATTGGTAGTGGTTTTACACGTTTAAATACAGTTTTATATCACGTCGATATCCCCCCCGTGTCTCTAAGATTGTATAACTCTTGTCATGTTACTATTTGCAATTGGTGGGAACAAGCAGGAGAGGATCTGAGGCGGCATGAGAAGAAGTAGAATATACAAAGTTCGTTGGCATTGTAGGTGAAAACGGTGTACTAATGATCACTACAGTAGCGGATGCTTGTTGATCTAAACGGTCTTTTGGTACTAATTACAACGCTTCTGCGGGTACTGCAGCGATCATAGGTCTCGATAGAAAAAAGATATTTGTTTAGGAGTAAAAAATAAGTACTGTCTCACTTGTTCTCAGTCGTCAAATACAGCCACAATCATATACTTGTTTTAAAAATTATACCGGTCCTTCAATTAAAATGAGGGTAACCATTATTGCAAGTGGGTTGGAAAAAGTCTTTTCCAATGAATGATCTCATTTATTCACAATGGATTGCCAATGGGGACTCCTGTTGCCTACTTTTGTTGGAGATTGAATACGATCAACTCCGTAACTAGCTACTGCTGCCTCGATAAAGCCGCATGTGGAATATTAAATCATTTTACACATCCTTCCTGGTTAGCGGGCCTGAGCAATGGATGAAACCCGAATTCCAACTGGAATAATAATAATATTATTATTCCTGTTTCGACTTGATTTTAACCATACAAAATAAATGAAACCTATTACCAAATAAAAAATATATAAAGACGTATATTTAGTTTGGTTATAATTGTAACAAATTTAGCCTATGCGCATTATCAAGATAATGCGAACAGGTTATAAATTTGTTAAACACCAACAAGCGACGTCCGTTCTCGAGCGGTGTGATTTTGTAAATACATCCTTAAAGCCCCATCGCCAGCTTGGACTTATTTATTTCAATGTAAATGTCAATGCTATATAGCGCGGTAGCCCGATGGCCTGCAAAGTCAAGATGGTATCGATTATATCGTTGTAGACGGCTGCTATCATTGTGGATAAAATAATCTTTGTATGTTGTGATTATTTGTTTTGTTAATGACTACACTCGATATTGCATTATGTATCATACGTAAAGAAATACCCTGATGACCAATAATATATCCTTCAATCCGAAATAATGTATACGTCAGTACATCAAAGGCAGATACCAGAAAAACTATTTGAGACAGAAAGTTTACAAAAATATTGGTGGTTTTTCATTTTTAAGAAATAAAACATTTTTAACGTAGTTATGAGATTATTCTTCACATGGTGAATAATTGCAAAGCCTTTATGCATAGCACAGGCTGCTTTTTGGAGAAGTTAATTTCAATTACTTTGAGATCATCAATTCTGAAATACCCGGAATCGGGATTCCGGATACTTCAGAAAACAAACCTTTACAATGGTCTTGCTACTTCCAAAGCACAATAATCGTCACTAACCTTTTGTAAGCTCGATGGAAAAATACCACAAGTTTTCTGTATACAATTTAAATTTCTTGAACTTACAAAAAATGTCTTTTGGGCCTACAAAAATGATTATAAAATTTAATATAGTCCTTTCTAATGTCTCATTTTAAATTCCACTTTCGGTCTTACTTTTCCCAGCATCCAAGATATATTAAGATTTCTCAATTCTATTGACCTCTAATATCACGCATCAACTAACTCTGGAAGTGAAAAATCTTTACAAAAATTAATTAATTTGCTTTCCATGCTTTTCTTCAAGAATTTATCGTCCCCTTCAGTCATTTCTTTCGTCACTAGTATTCCCTTGCCAGTCTATATAACAAACGTGCAAATGGCTTCTTTGACCATGTATTCGGTAATACCAATCATGGATTTTATTTAAGGTTAGCTGCCGGTCGTTTATATTCCCTCAAAAGTTGTTTTTTTCAAGTCCAAAGTTTTTGTAGTACTTCCACTTACGTTCAACTATGTTCACTCTGAACTGGAAACGATTAAGATGAATTGAAAGAAAACGATCATGCTGACGCAGCTGGATAAACATAAACTTTCTAACGCTAAGCCAATATATCCGATTTACATGAAGCGTGTTTAACAAGCTGAATTTATGTGAGATGCCTACAAGCTATCAAAATTATTAATTTTGATACACAGTGTCGTAGAACATGGATGAAACAATGTTCAGTAGTTGAAACATGGTTTTAACTTTGATACTAACATAGGAACATATAAACGTGCTCAAAATAATGGAATTCGTTATTAAGGACTGGATGTTGATGAAAATTGAAAATTTTCTCTATTTTGAAAATTAATTTCAACCATAACCCGCCTAAAATAAAAATTAAATAATTTATATAAAACAAAATATCGCACATTTTGTTACTAAAAGAGCTACGCGCTTCGTCAAAAAACTTCAAAACTTCAATTCTTCTTTTATTTAGTGGTATTAAATTTCAGTTCCACTTTATTTGTGCACGAGAAAAACACGTGAATCTTCAACATAGTTCATAGGCCTTTGTAAAGTTAAATGCCTCCATATGGTCCATCACTCTGTCAAAACTATGGTATGACTAAAACCATTCAGATAGTAAGTATGAATGATGTAAACAAATAAAAAACTGTATCATATCGATTGGCATTAATTTCGTAAAAAGGCATTTTTTTTTGTTTTTTTTGTTATAGTCGTATTCATTTTTATAATGCTTTAACTAAAGAGCTCATTCAATAAAAAGCTACAGATTTTCTGATTAAATAAATGAACGTAAAATGTCTAAAGCAATTGTTGTTTCCGCTCATAAATATCATTGATTGATTATTTAGAATGAGGGGAGAATTTCGCTGCAAGAATTTATTTTAATAAACAAACTATAGAAATATTTCAGGAACTGTGGCAAATGTACAAAATTAAAGAAAGTCGTTTCAAGTGCCATATTTGTATTTATATAAATAGTACTTAAATAATAACGATATTGATAAAATAATTTCTTTGAAATCAAAATGTTTTATACCGAAATCACTACTTGAAAAGTAGTGATTAGTATGTATCAGTCGCAGTATCAGTCGCAATGCCATAGCCGCAGACTTTGTTTCTAGTAAATGTCATGGACAGGTTTAAAACAATCATATGATTTTATTAAAATAATTCTTCCAATTCTCTTCAATTTTCCTTATTGCATATAGTACCAATTTACTAATTTACATTTTACTAATTTATATATTAAATACCTTATTGCATATAGTACAAATTTACTAACTTTTGGAGTTCACTCTTTTCATATTTTTTTTATTAACACGTTTTCATATATAGCGCCCGGTATGAAGTTTTATAGGGATAAAAATTATAAATTCAGTTCAGAGCATTAAAACAAGTGTATCGTTAGGTGGCCTCTCCGCGCAACATTTCTGCGCATCTTTATAGTGAGATATCAATGTTTATTTGGCATTTTCTTATTGCTAATCGCAATGACGGAGTGTAACACACATAGTTTAATATCGTTCGCTTATATCAAGATGTAATCATTAAATGTCATTATGTGTGATATTTTCAGCATTTTTTTATTAAAGAATTTTCCATTTACATTAGTGATATTGGTATTTATATTTATGTACAGTATTACCTATTTTATATATTCTTAGACAATCGTACTTAAGGAGTTAACTCCAGTCGCGCATCGGAGCTGACACGCACAATTTTTTAACTGCTTCGTCTTGACCTAATATCACAGATAACAATAGCTTAGTTATATAAGTCGTACAGACGAAAACAAAAAAGTAAAAACCCTGCTGAAAGTCGTCTTCACTCGTAATTCGCACCTGGTGAATACGATAATCAAAATTTATAAAAGGTTATGTCCCGATTGACTGACGTATCAACGCCCAGCCCAAACGGCTAATAATAGAAATTTGGAGAGGGTGTTGATTATATATTGGAGGCATCGTTTACGAAGGGATTTCTCGGAATTCATTCCATAAGAGGGTGAAAAAGGGTGGTAAAGTTTGTATAGAAAACTATTTCTATTATAAATTTTTACGTGGAACTTGGTATTAATGCTCTTCAATACAAAAAAACGGGGAGAAAGGAAGTGGCTAAGTTTGTATGTGAAAAAATATATTTATGGTAATTTTTACTTAAAACTTGGTATTAATGTAATGGTTCATTACAAATAATTATATACGTATTTCAGCATTTTCCGAGATTCAACCTCTAACGAAGTGATAACTGGTAGCTAATTTAGCATGGGAAAAATATATCCATTGTAAATTTTTACTTAAAACTTGGTATTAATGCTATTCAACATAAATAATTAAATAGGTATTTTAGCATTTTTCGAGATTTAACATCTAACGGGATGAAAACTGGTAATTAAGTTAGAATGGGAAAAATATTTCTATTGTAAATGTTTACTTAAAACTTGGTATTAATGCTATTCAACACAAATAATTAAACATGTATTTTAGCATTTTTTGAGATTTAACATCTAACGGGATGAAAACTGGTAACTAAGTTGGAATGGGTAAAATATTTCCATTGTAAATTTTTACGTAAAACTTAGTATTAATGCTATTCAACACAAATAATGAAACATGTATTTCAACATTTTCTGTGTTCAACTTTAAGGGGGTGAAAACTGGTAGCTAAGATAGATTTTTACGTGATATTTGGTATTATTACTTCTCAATACAAATATGAGACATGCATTTCAACATTTTTCGAAATTAAAACCCTAAAGTGGTGAAAATGGTGGCTAACGTTGTATCGGAAAAATATTTATATTGTAAATTTTTACATGATACTTGGTAATAATGCTCAATACAAATAATGGCACATGTATTTAAGCATTTTTCGAGATTCAACACCTAAAGGAGTGAAACCTAAATGTTGTATGGGAAATTTTAAAATTTTATATATTTTCTTAACTCGAAACTGTCACCACGCCTTAATTTTGTGTGTGGCCAGAACGACTAAAAGTTTAAAAAATCGACTGAAGTTTCAAAAACGATTCGTCTCCGAAGCGAAGCGAAACGGAGGGTGAAAAATTAGCAAATCATAAAAAAATCCACGGGGATGGACACTTAACTCTAATATCTATTTTGTTAAAGATTATAATTAATCGTGGCCTATTTCTTATTTTATATTTCAGTTATATGCGAAACCTATATGCCAAATTTTACCTTTCTTAGTTGACTGGAAATAGATAAGAGGTTTTGATGACTAGGGAGTAGATTGAAATTTGTGTTCCATGTACCTAGAAAATTAAACTTAGATTATAATGAATATTGTATTGAGGATTCCTTTGGTTCCTTATTATATATATAAATATACATATATAATTTTTTGGTAAAATATAATACCATATGAGCAAAAAAATATTTGTATTTTTTTGTATATATGGAATAAAAAAATTCGCTTTATGTCGTCGTGAAACTAAAGTATTTTCTCAGACGAGGCCGTTATCACGGGGTACTGATTCGCACAAGGCGATGAGCTATAGTCAGCCAGCTTATGGCTGTTGCTTTGTACGCAGTACAATGACGAAAATTTGACAATTTCGGTAAGGTTCCTATTTTCGGTTCCTATTTTTTACGTAATTCAAAAAGGAAATGACCGTTTTTTGTCAGTTATCAGTAAGCATATATTAGACATAAAAATATGTGAGTTAAAATGTAATGTTCATGAGGTAAATGTAAAGCATAAAAATATGTGTGGTAAAGTAAACAATAAATTTAATAATATATAAAATGTGTATAAAGATGTCTTTTTTCAACAATAAAAAAAATTCCAAAATGAAACGTTAAGGCATATCGTTAGACTTAAAATTAATGTTATGTACGTACAAAACCGGAACTAAGTAATATTATAACTACGAAAAAAAACTAAATAGTACAGATATCAGACTGTAAGTTGGTATCACATAATTCTAAATTCGATTCTGTCATGCTTGTATTGGTAAATTCAACGTTATCCTTCCCCATGATATTGCCAGCTGGAGAAGAGGTTTCATTTCTTAAATGAAATATCTTCTTCTTTTTCAGCACACATTGTATGCTTGACCGATAGGGATATGAAGATCATGAAATGACAGATAGGGATATGAAGATCATCAGGGAAATGAAATCATTGAAAATATTTTTATTTCTTTCTTTGCGCTAATAATAAATGAGTATTTTACATCATTATTTCGAGTCTCGTAAACGTCTTTTGATAGCTTTTCCATCTGTTTTATTTCAAAACGTTTGGGAAAATCAGCCCTACGCACTAGAAATTTGAATTTGAATTTGAATTTGAACCTAACACAAGCCGCAGAGATTCACAAATAGCTTATTGGATTCATGTATGAAGTCAGATATGTTGAGATTCTTTGAATTTGCCGAGATATTTAAACCAGTGATGCTTGCAATCTTCCCAGAATCGTCAAAAAATCGTCTAGCTGTCTTGCCATCGTTTGCCAGCAAATATAGTAATAAAATATTTACTTATCTTTAATCTATGAAGAAATAATTTATTTCAAGTTTAAGGAAATCGAATACACTTATTTAATGATATCAACTAAAAGAGCCATTGACATTTGTGAGAGAAGAAATATTGTTTTACCATCTACCATGGTCAAAAGTATTGAATGATAACAAACAACGTTATTTCAGATTTATTTTTACTAACGAATTTGAAATAAGTTAATCTTTAATAAAGTGCAGACTGAGGGATTCCCCTAACATGGATTCTTTGAATGATCCCAACTAATATTTTCTTCACCACAAATCATTCACAAGGACACAAATATAAGAATTAAAATTACTGGAATTTCTTCAAGCTCTTTCACTTCTAAAGATATGGCACATAATTATTTGCTTAGTCGAGACAGAATAATGTCCAAAATAATCTGAAGTTTCACTTTCGTGGTTCGGTTATTTCGAAAGCTCTTTGGGAGAATAAGAAACTATCCTAGTCTAAAAAATTATAAATGTAGGATACAATCCACCACATCTTGTTTCGCGCATTTTCCTGATGTTGTATCCGACAGCTTTAGAAACTCTAATGTTCCTATCGCTTTTACTGACAAGTATTTTAACACAGTCGTTGTCTTCCTTTCAAATTACCTTTAACATTAGCCGCCTTTAGAACATTCTATTAAATATTTAATAACGTCCGCCACGTCTTCATTTCCACAAGTTGGCTTAGTAGCATACATTCAATTTCGTTTGTAAGAAGGTTTTATATCCTTCTTCTGCTTCGGATTGGACTTAGCTCGGAGAAATATTTTCTTGGATTGAATTTTATTGTTGAATTGGCAACACTGAATGTGGATGCACCTTCATTAATATCTTTGACTCTTGAGGTCAAAAGTTGAACGATCGTAGTACGAAAACCAGGTGCCAATTTATCTTAAACTATTTATATCCTTTTTCGGGTAAGCTCCATATTTCTTTATTAATGTGGGACTTGTACTATTACAGGAACGCCATTTTTTATGCAAAGCACACAATAGGTTTGACAATATTATTTTAGTTTCTTCTTTCCTTTTCCAAGAATTTATCGAATTTCTCAAAGAGGTTGAGTTGTCTATATTAGTTTTCATAAACACTCATATAAAAATGTTAAAATTTGCAGAAGAACACTCCATGATAACACCGGTAAATTTTAATACGAGTGATCGTATTAAAATTTATCGTTAGCGCACATAAGCGCTGATTACAACTAATTCAATTCGGTTAATGTTAGTTGTGTCATCAATAGTGATTAGCATGTAAATCACTATTATCTAATGCTAATGGTATTACTAACTGATATTTATTGCCTTTTTAGAGAATTGAGCGCAAAAACATCGTTATCTAATGGTATTGTCTCTTAATCAATATATATATATATATATATATATATATATATATATATATATATATATATATATATATATATATATACATAGATATGTATATGTTGACTCCAGTCAAAATGTTTATTTCATGCTGTTGAAGAAACGATTACATTGACAATCACAGTATTTACAACTATATACCTTTTTTTTATTTAAAGAGAGTTATATCCTACTAAATCTATGAAAGTATAAAGAGAGTTGCACTAGGTCCTGCATTTATTCAAAATATTGAAAGTAACCAGCATTGCCAGCTTCCCAATTAAAGATTAGCATCGATTTTGTACCAGACTGTTACGCGAATTTACCCACACTTTTATATTTCACCTGTACGTATCAACATCCGCTTGCGATCCCCGATTACTCGTGCGCTTAATTTGCTTTACGTTTATCTGGCTCTGTTTAATTAACACAAAAGTGAAAGAATTCAGAACCGTAATGAGAGGTACATTTAAAAGTTATAGCCATAATTTATAATATAGAGAAATCGAACATATTTCTTTAATAGATATTTTCTCCAACATAGTTTAAATTAGCTCATAAGAGAAAATAATAGAATTGGCTTCCCTTATACTACGAAAAATAGTGTTGGTTCTCGGGATGTCGTTCCAAATGACTTAAATAAGTATTGCAAATATCAACAATGTGATCGTTAAATAAGAGATGGCTATGCACATCCACACCGAATCCCCGAATACGGGCAACATGCTATTCTTACTTTTAAAAACTATTTCCTTTTAATTTAAAGCCACACAGTTTTCGTCTCACGATCAAATGTAAAGTAACACCGTCACCCATTACGTTCGAAGTTTTTAAGCAATAAATCTGATATAATTCAGACTGATATTGTATATACAAAATATATATTTCAGGAAAAGTTACAGATATTTTTAGTTTTCGAGAAAAAAAAATAATTTGCAGTTCTTTTCCCTCTCTGGTTCTTTAATTTCCAGACAATAATTATTTAATTATTATATATGTTATTTTTTATTGATAGCGTATTTTTATGTTATCATTGCAATTCATAATGTGCAAGGTTTGCACACTTTTTTCTAAAAATAAATATCTCGCTGTTTATTTGTCTATTAAAACCTTTTTACCACGGTTTTCTCAGTTCGCTTTATTGTCTCTTTGTTTGTTTGTCCGATACAAATTTTGGAAAGGGATTTAAACTAACTTCCTCGTAAGTTGGAGACTTGAAACTTTAAACATAGTTCATAACTTAGTGATAGTGCAATATTAACTTTTACCACTTTTTAGTCTGTTTGTTTGTTTGTCTGTACGGCACAAAGTAGAATGCCCACACGATTAACCTAATCTACGCCCACTGCGAATTTTGTGTCACAATTAAATTTACGTCATTATTTTATTAATATGTCATTATGTTTTTATTATTTATACGCATGTCTTATTAGCTCCCTTTCTTGTCTGTTTGTTTGTCCGGTACAAATTTTTAAAACGGTTTTGAACCAACTTTGCGTTGAGCTAGACAATTGAAACTTTACATCTGAGAACTGGATGACAATGCAATATTAACATAACGCTTTCTTGTCTGTCTCTGTGTATTTGTCTATTCTACATAAAGGAGAATGCTCACCTAACTTACTTAACCTACGTTCGTGGCGAATTTTGTGTCACAATGAAATTTAAGTCATTTCGTTGGCTTCACAACAAATATAAATGTAATATGCTTACCAATGATGGTGATGGCCAAGGTCGAAGAACTTTTACCATGTCCTTAATTGCATTTTTAAATGATGACATGCATTAATGTCTATTAGTCCGAATACAAGTCTTAAATTTTCGAATCTTTTAAATTTTGCAATTGTAGTAAATAACGCTATGCTTGCTTAAGAGTGGTGTCTACCGCGGCGACGTGCTGGATCAGATCCTTCCCAAAAACATGGTCGAGGGATGTGATGGCTGTCCAGATATTCAACCTGTGACCAGGTGCTACTGCAGATATGGTCTACCTTGATCCGCTTTGCCATTTTTATTGGTAACAATTATAATGGTAATTCACTTAAAATTTGTTTTCCTGTGGAGTTTGTTGCGCCGTGTCTTCTCAACAGAGGGACCTTTTTGGATACGGTGAAAGTCACTTGACATGTAAATTATGCCTATGGGAACCACTTACAGAAATAAACATAATTTTATGACTTTTATACGTTTTATTACAAATGTTACTAACTCTAGTAAACGTAAACGTAGCTATAAATACTCAATTTACTAACAATATA
The DNA here is from genome assembly GCA_039881145.1 of Druceiella hillmani. Lineage (NCBI taxonomy): Eukaryota > Metazoa > Arthropoda > Insecta > Lepidoptera > Hepialidae > Druceiella > Druceiella hillmani. The sequence goes on along the minus strand of JAYKKI010000012.1, from coordinate 43,562,388 downwards.
TGAACCGTTAATGTATATAACGCAATATGTCTGAAATAAAGAATTTATCATTGTTGTCATCATAAACAAGATATTTAAAATATATTGCAAGTTTTCACACACACAACACTAAAAAGCAGATAATAATTATTTACATATATTTTTATTAATTTACCACGTTTTTGGGAATGAACTAAAAATTTAAAATAAAATCTCCTCGATCTATAAAGATTTATAACCCGATACAGTTTTATAATACCATACATATTGTACTGAAAATTGGTGATAGTAAATTTTTAATAGCTATGAAAATACTTGTAAGATCTAAAACGAAAAACGTGGGCTAATAGTATAGATAATAGTGAGGAGTGTACAGAACAGCTGTCGTTGAGAAAACTCACACAACATATCGTATCATTTGTGGTGCAATAAAATTGTTACTTGTTTATGTGAACTCGCGACCCACATGTTTCGTTTTAGATCTTATAAGTATTTCTACAGCTGTTAAAAATCACAATCACAAATTTCCAGGACAATAGGTAAGGGGTTACAAATCTTTATGGGACTAGGAGAAATTATTTTATTGTTTTAGTCCGTTTAAAAAGGGTTGTTAATTTAAAAAAAAGTTATGTAATTAATTTTAAACATATACGATATGCTTGTGCGTATTGGTTAATTAAAATGGTACATAATTGCGGATATTCTATTTAAGTCTTATTTTAAGAAGTTCGACGTCTAAGAAATTTAACAACAGCGCAAATTTATATTGAAATAAAACTACAGAAATGAATAAGTATAATCGCTATTTTGATGATTATTATAACAATTTTTATTAAAAAAAGTAAGAACTTAAACGAATACGTTTCATTTACATACATTTTAAAAAATTATGAACATATTTTTATCATAACTTCTCAAATGCTTTTTCGTAAGAGTAAAAAAGAATATTGAATATATTTGGCATTAATTTTGTAGAAATTCATTTAATTGTGAGTAAAAAAGAATATAAAAATAATATATACTGAACCAATAACTTATTATATTAATATTTTACCTAAAGCATCTCAATTCCTTTCAAAGAGAATTACAAAAGCAAATTAGTTATTTTATTTTACTCTTTACCCTCTTTTAACAAATTCTTTTATGAATTAGGTAAATAGACTTATAATTCTGACTTCCATTTATAGTAGTCAAAGAAAGAATATCAGTAGAGGACATCGCCCTAACCGTATGCAAGAAACTTTGTATAAGCAAAAGTGTATAGCCTAGAAGTTATGATTTTTTTGTGTTTTTCAGAAAATATTTTATCTCTTTAATAGAAATCCCCACTATCTGAAAATTATTTAATGGGTTGGATAAAATTTGGAGTATATGTAATGTACTTACCATATAGTGTAACATGCTTACTTGCGTGGACCAGTTTTTTTTTTCATTTTTATGCAATCTTTTTTAATTTTGGCTGAATTTTTAAAGTTTAAAACTACTAATTGCAGCATCTAAAACTTTTGTAACTTTTTAAAAATTTACATCATGCATGTAATTACAAGAAGAAAACATTTGGTTGAATTAAAAAAAAGATTACTTTATCATTTTAACCTCTTGCAATAGGCAACTTTGTTCTTCGCATAATACGTTAAAAAAATAAATCCATTTTCAATTTAATCACTGTAATATCCCGTATATTTTTATTAATGACAACATCGGTCCATGGACATATGGAAAAAATATTGAAGGCAAATGTCACCTGTTACTTCCTAAAAAATGGTGTCGGGAGTTTCACGTGCGGCACGGGGCACACGCGTGGGTAAGTAAATCAATTATCATCTTATGTAATTTGGACAAACTATAAAACCTTTTCATCTTAATTAGTTATTAGAATATTAAATTGAATCTGCGGAGATATATTTTGGATTCATTGTGTTTGATACTTAGACATTTTTTCCACGTTCTTTCCAAAGTACAAAAGTAGTTAGTTAGTATCAACAGTGTTAAACTATATTTGGGCTGTGTGATGTACGTAAATATATTTTCAATGATTTGCTTTTGTTTCAGCCCTATCAGAAAATTATATCATCAATGAACTAAATGACTCCGAAATAGACTTCTCAGGAGATGATTCAGATGAAGATTATACGTACTCGCCACCCGAACTCTTTCAACAATCTAACCATGAGTCAAATAGCAGTTCTAATGAAAACGAAGATGGATTAGAGGCTCCAGTACTTTCTCCTGCTATTTCTTATAATTCTGAAGTAGTTTCCAGCACTAAAGCGTCACGTGTACCGACAAGAGGACGTGCAAGATCTACAATTAGGAGTGGACGTAAGCGTACACGCACGTAAAGCAGTGCCAACCAACATTCTCAATCGTAGTCTTTACTTCGCCTGAACAACACTTTACAAGAGCAGGAAGAGAATAACAGGACAGCAGAAACATTTGATCCGGTGGCATTAAATTTAACACTTCCGGAATACGGCCATATATACACAACTAACTGGGAGTGGAATATCTATTCCGATCAATACATATACGACGAAATAGTTTTGACAATTGTGGAGAATACAAATAAAATTCATACTTTGGAGACAGGAAAATCACTTGAACTGACCCTGATAGAACTGAAAACTTATTTAGGTATAACTATAATAACGTCTGTGCTTCAGTATCCTCAAATTGACATATATTGGTTACACAAATGGAAAATCCCTGTTATCCCTATGGATATGAATCATAACATATTTTATTTCTTTAGAAAAAGTCTAAAATATATTTATGAATTTATGAATTATGAAGAAAGAAAAGACAAGAAAGCCGTTTTTCGACTGTATTTTACAAGGATGTCATATGCAAAAGCGACCAAGGGGTCTACGAATCGACAAAATGATAAACCCTTTTACGGGTAGATGCCCCATGCGTCAGTAAACAAAACCCCGTTGGGCTCAAACTTATTGTCTTGGCTTCGCCTCAAAGTGTGGTGTGCGATATGGGTATCTATCAGGGAGACACTACTTTTCCCGATCAAAGAAGTCAAGGATTTAGCTCAGGTAAAAGTGCCGTCTTATTTTTAACTAGAACGTTGGTTCCTGGACACTCATTATTTTTCGACCTTTACTTCACTTCAGTGAAATTATGCGACGACTTAGATTTGAATTTTATGCACCTGGCATAGTGATCAAAAATAGAATTCCAAGAGACTGTGTTCTGAAAGAAGAAATACAGTTTAGGAAGGAACAAAAAGGTAGCACTGAAGTAAAAATTAGAGAAGATGAAAAACTTGCTGTAACTAGGTACCTGGATAACAAGCCCGTTTTGATAATGTCCTCACGTTATTTCAATGAAAACCATGATGAATGTGAACGATGGTCTAAGAAAGACTACCGGTATGAAAAGGTGATGAGACCTGAAGTAATAAAAATGTATAATCAAAACATAGGTGAAGTCGACCTTATTGATTGAATGCTCTCCGTTTGTCCTTCTTGTACTAAAAATCTTCTCGTACTAAAAATGGACCAAACTCACTACTGATAATGAATATCATAGCAATGATGAAATCGACCAAGTCTATGAGGAGTTGGAACCAAAACATAAGAAGAGTCGTCTTAAATGTCGCCAACAAAATCTGATAATCTGCCCGAATATAATACTGAAAGCAACACCGCTGTAGAAACAGTGGTTGCGATAAAGAACTACTGTATTCTATAAAAAATGCGACATTTTTTATGTATTGTTCCAGGTAGAAATTGCTTCGATTCTTCTCCAGGTAGAATTGCGATTTTATGAAAATGATTCTTAAGAAGGTAGATGAGCGTAAATATGGATCTCATTGATAATTTGACTGATGATTTTAAGCATTACTTTTAAAAAGCGTAAAATTGTTATTTTGAGAATATTATTTAATTTTTCTTAAGTTGCGACAACTTCAATTTTGTTGATTAATAAGATTACATTTTGTTACTTACATTTGTTAGTTTCTAGACCTATTTCTGAATTGTTTAGTAATATAATGGTAAAAGTCATTATTTAAATTTTTAATTTGCGTACCAATATTATTGTACTTGCTCAAATAATCATTTTACGAGTAATACTTATGTACTTTGCAATTGCATCTTATACTAATGTTCTTTCAGAAGTACATTGAGAAAATCAGAATTTTCGAATTTAAATTTTTTTTCTCTATTTCTCCTAAATCTCTTATGTCCTAATAAAAATTCCTGATAATTTCAAAACTTAATTCCAAAAAAAAGGTGCTCAGTAGGCAGGCGATGAAATATATCCAACTTTTTAAAGTTTCTTGAAAAGTTAATTATTGAAACTGATAGTTTTCCTCACCACCGTGACCTATATAGGCTAACAGCCATTACCGCTGAAAGCCCAGCGGTAGACATTAAAACAGAAGTATATTATTGCATTATTTATTGTTTTTATGATATTTTCGTTACTTTTGTAACAGCTTTCTTTTATAAATATATATATATATATATATATATATATATATATATATATATTCATATATATATATATATATATATATATTCGTATATATATATATATATATATATATATATATATATATATATATATATATATATATATATATATATATATGTATATAATTCATTTCGTTATTTTAAAAATCTATACAAGGCTTTCTAACAAAAAACTTTCTACAAAATTAAAAGGCATTATTTAACTTTATTGAAAATTTTATTTATAGCATTGTGTAGCCACTCGCCACCTAAGGGCAAATAAAACACTAAGTAAATATATGATGGTTGGAGCTAATATCGTAATATTGCATAGCAATTGATAATCAATTCTTTACAAACATAAAGATTTGTACAATATAGTATTCATATATTAAACACCGTTATTGAGAAACATAGCGTCCAAATTTTAACGCCTTTCATTCGTGTGCACTCTTTATTATACGTTATGTAAAATAGTAATACACTTTGTGCAGGAGATTGCTGGTGACATAAAATAATTTTATTCCAGTCGAAAATGCTTACGACTGTTTAAAATTTACTATAATTATTTCTAACACAGGAAGTAGTTTTATTTTTTACATATAAGTAGAGTAATTCAACGTACATTTGGTTAATATTTTAGGTTAACTTTTATAAAACATCAATGTCGGTATTGAAACTATAGTTTATTAATGACTTTGATACGATATTAAGTTATCGCAAGGTACATCGAATAAAATATTCCAATTACAATAAATTACTAACTCGACAATTGACAAATTAATGACACGTATATATGAAATCTTTCTAATATTATTATGGACTAGTAATAAAATTATGGGTAATAATAGCAAGTGAGCTTAAATGAAAAAAAGTGATTGTAACTAATCTCGATGAGTACTAATATAGGTTACACTTTGACTACCTTCTTATCTCTATGTATAAATTGTTTATTTCAATCGATAAATCACTTTTTAAAACTGTTTTCTTTCTATTATCTTTGACGTATTTTTGTGATCAGTATCTATTCTCTATTGACGTATTACATGATTTGTATTGATTTGTTAGCTATATTTATAGAGTTATTGTAACATTTAATAGTTAGACACGAAGAAACTGCCGGTTAATACTACACCAATGTACCTAATGTACCCTTAATCATGAACAAGAATTATGAACTCAATTAGCTGCAGAGTACGAGCGCAGGATAAAGAAAGAAAGCACATTCATAAGAGAAACATCGTATTGAAGGTGAGGAGATTACTTCAAATTTCAAAGTTCAATTTATAGCGCTGATATCATGGCATAACTACTCAAAAAAATATGTTCTTCCAATATCACTATTAAAAACTGATGCAAATTTTCTACAATTGATTTCAATTTATCGTTTTATACCGGATCAATAAGTTCCTTCTAGATTGAAACTAGATCTATATTTAATTTATTTATATACGCTATGTCGTACTAGTTATAACATGACCCATAATAATAATACTACCATTGGACTACATAATTATTATCGTGTTATTTTTTAATTAAAACATCTAACTTATTACAATATAAACTTATATTCTTCATTTCTCACAAACTTCAAACGTATTTCTTCGATTCTCAAAAAACTTACATAAGTCTAATGTATTTTACATTTTCATAAATGTTAACATATTTCCTTTCCGAGTCTATAAATTTTACACATTAATTTATAAAATAATAATCCAACAATGAAGGCGCTAACCAGTTTTCACTTCACCTCTCACAATTGTTTGACACAGTCATTAGAACATTTTCACATGTTATATCTGCGTTAGTATTTTTATGGCGCCGTTCAAATAATTTATTTTACTTAACATATATACTGTATGATTAATGATGAAGCTGATTTTCATCTTCATGCTTGGGATCACGTTTATGATATTTTTTTTCATCATGTTTGGAATCGTGTTTGTGATTATGTCTATGGTGGTCTTGTTTCTGGTCATGTTTATGACTATGTTTATGGTCTTGCTTGTGATCATGTTTGTCATCATGATGGTAATGGTGTTGCGGCTCGTGATAGAACCAAATCGGTCTCGTCGTCTGTTGCGGGCAGAACGGATGGTACGGATGCTCGCAAACCGAGTACTTCCTTCTAAATATCATCATAGAGACCCTGCGCACGTAGGTCTGTTGGCGCGGGAGCTTCGAGCGATCTATCAGACCTATATGAGGATCATCTTTTGCTTCGTACCGGTCTTCAACTCCCTGGACGCAGCTCATCTTCGAAAACATTCCACACGACCACCATTTGCGCTGTTTTCTTCTTAATCTTCTCCGCGCTTCCAATTGACTGACTATGTCGATCGTGGACATCTTTATTTCTCAATTGTCTGTTGGATAAATTAAACTCAAACGCTGTCGTATAAACAAATAATATAAGTCTTCACCTCATATTACAAATTGTTTTATTCCAGTCGGATAATGTCACAATATTTACAGATTTAACTTTTGGTTGTATTAGCCTTTATCAGAGCTAAACGAGGCCATTATTGCAATATTTAAATGTATTTTAATTTTATTAATCCATTTTTTTTAAATATTGCATTAAATACGTAATGGAACGCAAATTCATACCACGACGTACACGTTAGAGACGCTCAATGACCTTATGTAAATTGTTGAGCGTTAACTTTTAATAATACATCACTCCTTTGTTGATAGCAATGATTTTATGTTGTGCCTTAGCACTGCGATAAGATACGGCTCTTGTTTAAATGAAATCAATTTGTACGTCTGTGACGCTTCGTAAAAATATATCAAATTAGCAAATTATATTTGGTTCGTTTCGACCCAGAATTTGTTACTTTAAACTGATAACCAGTCAGTATTAGCATCGTGACATTTCAGTTTCGATTATTTTGGTACTTATAAAAATCTAGTACTTCCTTGGCATCTATATATACGATCTAGTGATGTAACAAATGTTGGATTTTTCACATTGATGCGAATGCGAATTATATCTAAAATTTATGAATCCGAATTAGACCAGGGTCGATAATTTTTTAAACCAAACAAAATCGTAGTAGAATGAAACCTATTGGAAAATGTTGAGAATATTACAAAAATGAAAGGAAAAATAAATTACGGTCGATTCGAGGTCGGGAAGTGGGAGAGGGTGGGTTTTAAAGGGTTACAATCGGTTTATCTCGATTTCCGGCAAAACTACAAGTCTTATGGAAAAAAGTTAAATAGCAAAGTTGTAGGTAATAAAAAGATCTACAACTTTGTATTTATACTTTTTTCCCATAACCTCAAAATTCACATGAAAAACTCAAAAAACCACGTTTTTGGTTTTTTATTTTTATCTTTTACAAAAATATTTTTTTTTTCATGAAATTTGGTGAAAACTTACCTTTGTATGTATTACCAAATACACAAGAATTTTTTGGATTTGAAAAATTAATTTTTTCTCCTTATTTTTATTCAATACCGAAAAAGACCCTAATTTTCAATCGAAAATTCACGCATCAAAATATTAGCTTTTTTAAAAAAGTTGGTGGGCTTTTTATTCGTTGGAATCTCTACTTTCTGATAGTGTAATAAAAAATATACGTCACTATGGAAAATATTTTCAAAAAATTTAAAAAACGAATAAAACTCGTATCGAAAAATTATTTTTCTATCATTATGTACAAATTTGAGCTATTTATTAATATTAACGCTGTAATTACTCATTTAACGTATGATTCTAAGTTACATTGATGAACAAACAAATTTTCAATTAAAATATACTACTATAATTAACAAACAACTAAATTAATAATGTGTATATTTGATAAAACATCTACAATATTATAAGAAAGTCATAAAATTTTCTTTAAATTAAATGCGTAGATGCTTATTTATTACTATTTGAAGATAATTTATATACCTGAGTGACCTTCAGAAAATTTTAGTCCATGAATAGATATTTCGTAAAGAAGTGGGGAAGGGACTAGGAGGGTCGGACTTATTACTATACCTCTTCTTTCGTAGCAGCTGTAAGAACAGTTAGTATTGCTAGTATACAAGATACAGAACAGTGAACAACATCATTTATAAAAATACACGTGCAGGCTGTTTTAGAAAATTGTGACAAATTTACTTTAAACGAAACTATTGGAATCTACATAGCAAGGTAAATATTACTTGTATTTTAATCTATATCAATCAGCTCTAAGATAAAAATAGTAATATTTTCTCTCATAAATAGCGTATTTACCGTAACATAACCTACAAAATTAAAATCAAATGATAATTTAGTACAAGATTAAAATATAATAATTTTATTTATTTTGCACAAAAAAAATTTAATTATATTTATGATAAAACTGTGAAGGCATTATTAATTTGATTTTGTCTTTTCAGATTATCAGTATGGATGAATCTGTTTGTATAATCTGCAATAAGGCAGATGATAAGCCAATGTGTGAAATAAAAAAAAACAGCTTTGAACCGTTTAGTCATCTCCAGCAAGACAAGAATCGACAATAAATACAAAAAATTTGAGACTATGACGTCTGCTTTTATTCATCGAACTTGTCAAAGTCAATATAATAGTGAAACTGCGATAGCAGCGTTCTGTAGTTCAAGATCTAAAAAATCCAAGGAAGGAAAAGAAATGAATAAAGACGCCCTTCGATTTAATTTTCAATCTCATTGCTTCCTTTGCGGTGGGTTTTTCGGAAATATTTCAAAAGAAAAAATTTCATCAGAGACAAAAAATATTGAACTAAAAAATATTATGAAAAACATTTATATAGTATGAGATTTTTTTTATGACAAAAATATAATAAAACTGTAATAAACCAGCTTTTTTACTGAAAAAAAAATTGTAACATCCTCATTTTTTAGATAAAATTCCCTTTAAATCCTATCTTGAATATTTTTAACAACCATTTTCCCATGTTTTATTTTGCAATCTTAATGTTTGATGGATTGAAAATTTGTTTGTTCATCAATGTAACTTAGAATCATACGTTAAATGAGTAATTACAGCGTTAATATTAATAAATAGCTCAAATTTGCACATAATGATAGAAAAATAAATTTTCGATTCGAGTTTTTTTCGTTTTTTAAATTTTTTGAAAATATTTTCCATAGTGACGTATATTTTTTATTACAATATCAGAAAGTAGAGATTCCAACGAATAAAAAGCCCACCAACTTTTTTAAAAAAGCTAATATTTTGATGCGTGAATTTTCGATTGAAAATTAGGGTGCTTTTTCGGTATTGAATAAAAATAAGGAGAAAAAATTAATTTTTCAAATCCAAAAAATTCTTGTTTGTTTGGTATATACAAAGGTAAGTTCTCACCAAATTTCATGGAAAAAAAAATATTTTTGTAAAAGATAAAAATAAAAAACCAAAAACGTGGTTTTTTGAGTTTTTCATGTGAATTTTGAGATTATGAGAAAAAAGTGTAAATACAAAAGTTGTAGATCTTTTTATTACCTACGACTTTGCTATTTAACTTTTTTCCATAAGACTTGTAGTTTTGCCGGAAATCGAGATAAACCGATTTTAACCCTTAAAAACCCACCCTCTCCCACTTCCCGACCTCGAATCGACCGTAATTTATTTTTCCTTTCATTTTTGTAATATTCTCAACATTTTTCAATAGGTTTCATTCTACTACGATTTTTTTGTACTTTTTACCTTTTTTGAAGGCTTCGACACTGGTCTAAATGCGAATGTTGACTTTCAAATAAAGCGCGTCGGCCATGTTTGAACCGAACACAGCCGACCTGATACAGGTTGAATGAACGAAGTTAGTCATAAAAACTTCATTCGAAAATAATAGTTTTCATTTGAGGTTAGTTTTATTGCGTTTGTCAAATTTAATTGACATTGGAAAGTGACAAAGACATAGAAACGCGAGCACATGTTAGCGAAGTTTGGACTTATTTCACAATTTATGACGCTGAAAATGTGAAGTGTAAATTGTGTGATAATAAATACTCGCGCAAAGGAAGGATCGCAAGTGCTATGCGAAATCCCCTAGAAGCTAAACATAAAAATGAATATGACGAATTAAAAAGACCTAAAAATGAAAAGCAATGTAGCAAAACCGACCTAGACCTAAAGCAAATATCTTTAAGTGACTGGGTCAAAAATAAAAATAAAAAATGGTATAACAACAATGTCGATAAATTATTAGATTATTATAAGATTATCCCGTTTTTGGTATAATCTTTGGAGCTGGATAATTTAAATGGCGAAATGATCACACTGGAGGACTTACCATTTAGTTTAGTGGAATGCCTTTTAAAAAACAAAGATTCGCTGCGCCCTTATGCTTCCACCAACAACAAAATTTCACAACCAACTTCAGAAGAATGGATAACTGTGGAAAAATTAATTACTTTGCTTAAACCCTTTGAAGAAATAATAAGACAACTAAGTGCAGCCAATATTTCCATATCCCCAGTGATTCCGTTGCGTGCCACCCTGGTAAAAGCGATCGATATATTTGACGCATCTGACGAATGCATTGGAAACTCTATTATCGGTTTATATCAAGAAATGAAGCGCAGATTTTCTCACTTGGAAAAATAAATTCTTTACTGCAGCAACTTTTATTGATCCGAGGTACAAATTGAAATTTTTCAAAAATCCTTTAACCAAAGATCAGGTCTTCAAAATTATTTTAGGTTTAATTGGGAACAATGACTTAATTTTGCCTTCTTATTCAAATCAAAAGCGTCCTAGAATTACTATTCAGGATAAGGAAAACTTTGGCTTCAGTACCAGTCTTTTAGAAAAATCTGTATTATTAAAAGACACCATAAAAATTATGATGGATTCTAATGAAAGCGAAGGAGAATTAGAAAATGAAATTCCAAATCCTGTCGAAATATTGATAAAAAAATATTAATGAGTATGTAATGGATAAACGTATTGAAGAAAACTCACTTCTTTGCTTCTTTGGTGGAAGGTAAATGGCAATAAATATGGTATTCTTTCTCCTGTAGCCGTAGAGAATATTTGGTAACTCCACCCACAAGTGTGCCCAGCAACAGAGTTTTTAGTGGAGGTGGACTTCTTTACATACCTCATCGAAATAGGTTGCATGGAGAAGGATCCTAAAAATGTTTATTTTTAAAGTTTAACATTCATTTACTTTAATTTAATTACTAAAAATTTTAAATTACAGCAAGTTTAATTATTCTGGTGGTCAACTGTGTTATTAACATGTAATTGTGTAGTTTATATTTCATTATCTTTAATTCATAGGAAAATAAAATACATAGTCAAAATATATATGATTGAAACCAAAGGCTAAGTAACATTATGGATATTAGAACTTTGCTTTTGTTTAAAACAGAAATAAATATTTTTTGTTACCTGTAAAAATAAATTGTAATTTTATTTACAAGTGGTTTAGTATTCATTATTTTGTTGTTTGAGTTTACATTTCATTTAATTCTTAGAAAAAAAAATAGTAGAATGGAAAAAGATATAATTGAAGCCAATGGTTTTATAACATTTTGGATCACAATTAAACGAAACTACGTGATGTGGTATTATTTCTGCTTTCTTTAAGTTCTTTACTACGACCTAGGTTTCGTTGTTTTACAACATCTTCAGCTGGGCTATTAGCAAAGATGCTATCTTAAAGATGATTTCATACGAATTTTCATGTGTCTTTTAATCAAATATCGCCCCTTCACTTTTTCAGCCTTTAAATATTCCTTAAAGTAATATTCTCATCCTATCCGTGGAAGGGCGTAACGAAAATACTTCAAATTTGAAAAGTCCTCGAAAAGTATAGTGATTAGTATAAAATTAACCAATTTTCCACTTGATAATTGGAATTAAGATTGCGCGTCTAGCATGTAAAATTTAATTAATTGTGAAAAGTAAAAAAAAATTGAAAATTTCAAACATTGCCATGTAAAATAAGAAAAATTAAGATAACAATGCCTGCATAGGTACTTGTATATGTAATATTATAAATTTACAGATATTGCTACTATTTTAATTTCGCGTTCTTCTTCAGATTCTTCTGGCTGTGACTATGCCAAAAGACAGGAATTCTTGCCAGGGGCAATTATATTTACCCCTAAAAATACCATTACGATTTGTGATTAAAGTTAATTGGCTAATACATATTTACTACATTTTATGGTTTTGTACTTTTTAAGAATAATGCAATGTACACTTTATTAACCTATCTATATTCAACTTATTTTTAAATGTACCATGTTTTATGATATAGAAGAAAGTCCACGGATGTGATTAATTGGACGATTTTTGGATTACGGATGATTTTTTTTTCCTAATGATGATAAAAATATAAATAATGTGTATTGTGTGATTCACGTTTTGTTAAAGATAGGTTTTTAAGTATGGCCAAAAGGTGGAAGAAAAAAATGTATGATGGAATACTAGAAAAGAAACGAATAGCAGAAAGATTGCTTTATAAAAAGCTTAAGACTAGTCCTGAAACTCGCACTATTGAAAGGAAAAGAGAAAAAAAAATAACATTAAAATAAAGTGATATAGAAGAATTTAATTTGGAAAAACACGATACCTAGTGAATAGAGAGCTATAGGAAAGGTATGTATCGAAATCAAATTGAGAAAGCACAAACTATGCTATCTTCTAAAGAATCACCAGCTATGATGTCTTCAGTTGAAAAATAGATCGAATGAAATTCGAAGAAATTCCAAAGGTAGAAGCCGAATTAAATATTCATTACATCTCAGGAAGTTACCATGAGGCAGTCTACGAGACAAGGAATTGAACAAAATTAGGGTATAAAAATCTTTATATCACGGATGACGTCATATCACAAGAATCTATATTGTTTGATAACGCGTGTTCATCTGTAACATCTCTTGTTAAAACACAGAAAGTTTACCAAATACAAGTATCCGCACTGTTATCTAACAAGATCATAACGAAAAATTTTGTCTTTTTAAGTTAACGTATTTTACATTATTTTAAAATCAATGTTACGCCTCTTATTGTTACTACTTTGGCTTTTACATAACCTCTTTGGATGCTGTGCTGTACTTCATTTGGCATGATTTTTAACTGTAAATAGTGACAAAGTGACTTATCTTTAAACACCATACATGTGTGTGCATATATATATATATATATATATATCTAATATAACTAATAAGCCAGTGTCGGTATTACTTAATTAATACCGACACTGGCTTATATAATTAATAAGCCAGTGTCGGTATTAATTAAGTCTGCATAGTTTTGCAGTTCTAAAGCAGCTTTAACTACAGACAAATATTCTACTTCAACGTAAAAAAGTAAATCTGTCGTGTCAATAAAGGATAAAGAATTTCGTAATATAATATAGTTCTTGTTTTTGAAAGTGGCAAATTGTAAAAGTAACCCGCAGGGGGTTTCACCTGCATTGATTGGCCCCGTTCTTCCTTTAAACTCTTATCTACTATCGATAAATTAATTTAAGTGTGAAAAAGTTACTGACTTGTAAATCATCGACAAAATTCATAATAATTTTTGTCGGTAGACAAGCGACTGTGTGCGAATTAGCAAAACTTACGGCCAAATCAGCTTAAAAAGTGTTTCATTTAGGCATGATGCGTGGAATGTTCGTTCACTGCTTTGAAAAGGTGAAAAGTTTACCATTCGCCCGAATGGTGATGGCGTAACTTTTTTTTGGATGTAAAGAGTATACTCCTAATGAAGTGTCTTAGGGAGGAGAAAAGTATTATTATAGAAAACTAGGCTTAAAATTGATTAAATTATAGTTTAAAATTCTTTCGCATCTGTTCTGTGTTCGATATTGCTTCCCCAAATATTTATATATTATATATATATATATATATATATATATATATATATATATATATATATATATATATATATATATATATATATGCACACATAGGATTAACAAATTAAGTAAGCACAGCAAAAAAATTAAAAAAGAAATTGGTACTCAGGAAATTAATTCCAGTAGTCGCCATCGTTGTATATTATACGTTTAAACTATGCTTTCACTAATAATGATAAGATACCTTGGTACGCCTCTTTGCGATCTAATTAATTAATCGCGATCTTAATTATTTTTTCTGTCATATTGTTGTACTCTAATTAGAAGCAACGTTGTAGTTAAAAAAACAAACGTATTGCATCGTGACGCATTCGATTAATACGGTGAAAATATTTAATAAATAAGCAGTGGAAATATATGAATAGTAAGAATCACAGTCTGTATTAAATCCTCATTTACGTAAAAATAATTAGTTTTTAATGATTGTTGCGATCGGTAGTAACTCATTGGTCTATTATTAAACAAATTAAGCACTCGAGTTCTGTTCATATGCAACATTAAAAACTATTGAAGACAATTTCACATTTATATCTGTATATTATCAAAAAGGAATGATTTCAAAACGAGTGATTTCAATAGACGGATGGTTTATAATTATCTATATATTAATACGTGAAGCAAAAACTTTGGACCCCTTTTTATGAAAATTGCGCAGACGGAGGGGTATGAAATTTGGCATACTTATAGTTTATATGTAGGAGAAGTACAGAACGCTAATATTTTTCAATAATAATGCTTATAAAGTACATTAAATCAATAAATAAAATTGTGTGTCAAATGCATGGTAGTGTATTACACACACTACCATGCATTTGACACACACATGTATATACATACAATTGACATATACGTAGACTATAGTTTTGTTTTTCCGCTGGCTTTCCATTGTAGTTTATCTGCCAGACAGTTCGCAAGTTATTGTGCTTCAACTTTGTTATTTTCTCATATATAATAGTAAAAAATTTGATCTTTTATCTAGAATTACAGTTGTTATCATTTAATGTAACATTATTAATAATAATCATAATATTAATACGTGAAGCAAAAACGTTGTACCTCTTTTACGAAAATTACGCGGACGGAGGAGTATGAAATTTGGCACAATTAAAGTTTGTATGGAGGAGTACTGAAAGCTAAAATTTTTATATAATAATGCATTAGAAACACATTAAATTAATAAAAAAAACATTACACATACTACCATGCGTTTGGCACACACACACACACACATGTATATATACACACATATTGACATACGAGTTGTCCATAATTGTATTTTTCCGCTGGCTTTCCATTGTAGTTTATCTGCCAGACAGTTTCTAAGTTATTGTGCTTTAACTTTTTTATTTTCCCATATATATTAGTAAAAAATTTGACCTTTTATCTGAAATTAGAGTTATTACGATTTAATAAAATATTTTCACAATTAAATGAAACTACGTGATGTAGTATTATTTCTACTATCTTTAATTTCTTTACCACGACCTAGGTTTCGTTGTATTACAACATCTTCAGGTGGGATATTAGCAAAGATCTTTGCTAATATCCCACCTGAAGATGTTGTAATACAACGAAACCTAGGTCGTGGTAAAGAAATTAAAGATAGTAGAAATAATACTACATCACGTAGTTTCATTTAATTGCGAATAATGAATTTCTACAAAATTAACGCCAAATATATTCAAAATATTTTCAATTTTCTAAAGGTTAATAATAGCCATAATTTAAAGGTTAATAATAACCAAAATATTAATATGCGAAGCAAAACCTTTATACTCCTTTTTACGAAAATTACGCGTCCGGAGGAGTATGAAATGGAGTATGCAGAAGCGTGCTGAAAGTTAATATTTTTACATAGAAGGAGATATATAGATTTTTATTAGAAATACATGCGTTTGACACACACACATATGTACTATTTTTTATGGTTGAAGTCTATGGTCAAACTGAGATTAATATTATTTGTCCATAGTCTTACTGAATGTCAAAAATAATCATAATTATGATAATGTCATATTCATAGTTTGTTTCGCATACACATATTAATAGACCAAACGCAAATTTAAATAATATTGATAGTTTACAAATGAAGAAGTAATTTTTAGAGATACATATAAATGTGCACTAAATGTAATTCCAGGACTTTTTCATAGTTATGATTGTGGATTAATGGATTTACAATGCAAGTTTTGCAATGCGAAACATTTTGAATCTGAAGTGACTTTAGGCGACAGAACTGCATTCACTTCGTGTTGTCATAAAGGTAAAGTAATATTACCACCATTAAGTAAAAATGAATATTTCAAATCATTGTATGATGGACTTACTTCTAATGAACCTTTAACAAAAAATAAGTTGAAAAATTATTTTGAAAATTTTCGATGTTTTTTATCACATCAAAATACATGATGTTTTTTATCACAGATCAGGTCCAATGACTGCTGCATATGGTCGCTCACCATATTATGCGCAATTATATTTTGATGATGTTGACACGGCTATCAATTATAGATTACAAGAACGTTTTAATCAAACATGTAACACCATAATGCGAGAAATTTCTCAGCAATTGGAACGCAGTAATCTTTTTGTGCGGTCATTCATTGCAATGAAAGATCATTGTCAGAGAGTCGAGAATCAAAATAAAGATATTTGTATGCTCATTAAAGCAAATCATGATTTGGATCTACGCCGTTTCAATGACGCAGTTCAAACTGATGTAGCCGTAATTTTTATTACGGTTGATGGTGAGCCACCATTTGAACAAAATATGATTTCTTTTTCAAAAGTTAATGGTGTAATTAAAAATATCTCAGTTCTGGATTCATCATTAGATCCTTTAGCGTACCCACTACTTTTTCCCAACGGTGATACTGGATAGCATATCAATATTGCATATAATGCACCAACTACATCTAATTCAAGAGCACCCAGAAATCAATTAACTATGCTTCAGTATGCAGCCTATCGACTTGCAATTAGAGATGATTTCAGTATGTTACAACATTCGCAAAAACTGTTTCTGCAGTGGATAGTTGATATGTATGTGAGAATAGAGGGCTCACGATTACATTTCATTCGACAAAATCAAACAATTCTTAGGTCTGAAGTTTACAACAATTTAACAGACTACTTAGAATTGAACATGAATGCCAGGAATGTTGATCGTAGAGTAATTTTACCATCTTCATTCAATGGATCTCCAAGAAATATGTATCAGAATTATTTAGATGCAATGTCAATTGTACAACATTTCGGAAAACCGTCTTTATTTATTATGATGACTTGCAATCCAAGTTGGCCAGAAATAGTTACCAACATTGGTGTAGGTGAAGTTGCTAATTTTAGACCTGATATTATTGTGCGTGTATTCAAGTCAAAGTTGAAAGCATTCATAGAGGGCCTTATACAAAATAATATCTTTGGTAAAGTTGAAGCACTCATTTATACAATTGAATTTCAAGAAAGAGGATTGCCTCATGCCCCCATTTTACTCACTTTAAATGAGCAAGATAAAATTGTTAATGCTATAGATATTGAAAAAGTTGTATCTGCGGAGATTGCTCACATTAAAACACATCCCACATTACATAAATATGTTGTAAAACATATGATGCATGGTCCATGCGGAGTACTTAATCCTAATTCTGTATGTATGCGAGATGGAAAATGTATAAAAGAGTATCCAAAACGATTTAATGAAACTACATGTGAATCGTTAAATGGGTATCCATTATACAGAAGACGTGATAATGGTATTAATTCAGAAGTTCGTGTTAGTTGCCTTGACAATCGGTATGTTGAACCATACAATCCATATTTACTTGCTAAATTTAATTGCCATATAAGTATGTACTTAATTGCCATGAAGTATGTACTACAGTCAAAAGTGTCAAATACATTTATAAATATGTGTATAAAGGCTATGATAGTGCATCTGTTGAACTAGAGTCTGGTGGAAATGAACAAGGTTAAAATATAGAAATTAATGAAGTTACCAATTTTTTAATTAGTCGTTATGTCGGATCAACAGAAGCCATATGGCGCATATATGAATTACCAATGCATTTTCAGTCACATACTATAATCAGACTTGATATTCATTTACCGCGTCGACAGAATGTATACTTCCGAGAAGGGCAACAACGTCAAGTAATTGATAATGAAAGACAAACAAAATTATTAGCATTTTTTGAGTTGAATCGATCAGATCCATCAGCACGAGAGTATAAATATACTGAAATTCCTATGCATTATGTGTGGGAATATTCCCGAAATAAATGGAAGAAGAGAAGCCGTGGAGGTGATAAAATCATTACAAGGATATATGTAGTGTCACCAAAAGATATCGAACTTTTTCACTTACAATTGCTTTTATTACATGTCTGTGGTCCGAAATCATTCGAGGATGTTAGAACATACAATGAATTTTTATACCCTTCTTTTGTTGAAGCGTGCCATGCTCGCGGAATAGCTTCAAATGATGAATGGCGGGAATGTTTAAATAAATCAAAAGGATTACATTCACCAAAACAAATGCGGAATTTATTTGGTTACATTTGTGCGATAAATGTGCCAGCCAATGCATTAGCGTTATGGAATGAATTTAAAGTATATCTTAGTGAAGGTTTTTTAAGACTTTACAACGAAGAAATATCCCTTAATAGAGCTCTATTAGAAATTGATGATATTTTGAATGTTCATAATTTGTCCTGTCAAATTCTTGGTTTACCAGTTCCCACATAGTCGCAGAGAATAGAAGAAGAAAAACTAATGATATAATAGAACAAGAGATGCTGTTTTGTGAGTATTATGAAAGTGCAAATATTGAACAGCGTAATCTCATTGATCAAGTTATTCGTGACATTTTGTATCATGATACTGGATCCAATGTTTTTTGTTTAACCGCTCACGCTGGTTGTGGCAAAACAGTCACTCAAACAGCATTAATTCACAAATTAAATTCACTTAATCTTCGTTGTATTCGAACTGCGTTCAGTAGCATAGCTTCAACTTTATTACTTGGAGGTAGGACTTTACACAATGTGTTTAAATTGCTTATACACATTTTAGAAAATTCTGTATCAAATATTACTGCAAATAGTAGCTACGGTAGTTTCATAAATTCATCATCATTGATAATTATTGATGAAGTTTCTATGTGTCCTTTGCAAGTGTTGAAAATCATAGATAGATTATTGCGTGATGAAAACGATAACCATAGAGTGTTTGGAGGAAAAACTATACTTCTGTGCAGTGATTTTCGGCAAATCTTACCAGTAATCCCACATGGATCACGTGGAACTTTAATTGAAAATTGTGTTACAAGTTGGCATGAATTTTCTAATTTTCATAAAGTTACATTTACTCGAAATATGAGAGCTTTACCAAATGAAATAGAATTTGTAGAATTCTTGAAAAAAATTGGTAATGATGAGGCCCCACAATTCCCTCAGTTTAGTAAAAATGTTATTGAAATACCTCATCAATTAATAGGAAATAAAAACAATATTATTGGTGAGGTGTATGGAAATATTTCCAATAACATACTCTCAGAAAATATATTGAACTCTGTTATTTTAGCACCTACAAATGATGATTGTACTTTGATTAATACTGATATACTTAATCAAATTCCTGGTGAACAGCGAACATATCATAGCTATGATAAAATAATTTGTGATAATGACAATGACATCAATAACTATCCGGTAGAGTTTTTAAATTCTTTGTCTATTAGTGGTTTGCCACCGCATAAGTCAGTATTGAAAGTTAATTGCATAGTTTTATTTATCAGACACTTAAATACTAAGGACGCATTAGTCAGTGGAACAAGAATGCCCATCAAATTTATGCATCGAAATTCAATAGATTGCGAAGTTTTAACTGGGACCGCACGCAGTAAGAGAATTTTGATTCCACGTATAAATTTAACGTACTCTGGAACTATTTTACCGGATTGCCATAGAAACCGTCAAACAAAGTGGAAAGGTTTTTCGCAACTCTATTATTTCCTTATTTTTTTCGTGATATTTAGTCTTAATCTGTTGCAATAACTTATTTAGATTTATGTTATTTTTATTTTCATTTAATTTTTTACTTTATCTGTATCCCGTTTATTGTCTTATCCAGTTCTCGGTAAGTTTGTTCTTTTGTTCATTTGTTTTATTATTTATTTTTGTGATTCAGGTTATCTTTTGGGAAAATGGACTTAGTAATTCCCCCGAAACCTCCAGACCCTTCTAAGTCTCCTATATGTTTCAATGAATTTGCTTCTCCTACATCGCCTGCCAGTTTTATTACAGTTTCGGATTCCCAACAGGAACTGAATCGAAAAAATAAAAATTGTAAAGGGCCCAACTGTAAAAAAAATAAGCTTAAGAATAATCCCTCTTTTCATCCTTCTGATTCTTCATGTACTGAAACAGAGGATACAATCCCTCGTAAGACCCCTCGCACTCCTCTTTCAGAAGCAAGTTCAAAATCTCTTCCTCCAACCCGATCTCTTCTCCTCCCTCTCTCCCTCCGAATCCTTTTGAGGGCCGTTTATACGTCCCTGGCGACGTTGGTCCATTTATAGTTCACGTTCAGAGAAAAGAACCCCAGCCTAATTCCGGATTTTCATTCCATGCTGTGAAATTTGGTTCCTCTTTAAAAAAATTTAATGTTGATGGAATTATACGAGATGGAGTGAAACAAATTGGCAGAAACAGGATTTCGGTGGAATTTTCATCTGCTCATGCGGCCAACCGATTCGTTAATCACTCTGCCTTCACAGGTCAAAACAAATTGTTTATCCCCTCCTTTAACGTCAGTCGTATGGGAATTGTTCGCAATGTTCCAGTTGATTGGTCTGACGAGGAGGTTTTACATAATATAGAAATCCCTGAAGGGTGCGGTAAAGTTACTAAGGTCCGCCGCTTAAATTTTAAAAAGATAATTGATGGCCAGCCTAAATATTTTCCGTCTGAGACGATGGTCATTACCTTTGATGGCCAAGTTCGTCCCCAACGGATATATATGGCTTATTCATCGCTTCCAGTCTCAAAATATGAATTCCCTACAATACAGTGCTTCAAGTGTTGTAGGTTTGGACATGTTGCTGACAAATGCCGATCTTCTGAGCGTTGTTTCCGATGTGGTCAAGGTCACGTTGGGAGAAACTGCCCACTTCCTCCTTGACAAAGCAAAATGTATCTTTTGCAGTGGAAATCATGATTCCACTGATAGAAATTGTCCAGAATTCGAAAGACAAAGAAAAATCAAATTCGAAATGTCTGAAAGAGATATTTCCTATGCGGAAGCGTCCAAATTGGTTCCTTCTGCTAAAAAATCATACGCCTCAGTTGCAGCTCACACCCCTCTAACTCTTCCTTCTCCAATTTCTTCCCAAAGTTTGCTTTCTCCGTCTCGTCCTACCAACTCATCCCACAAAAAAATTATTTCTCTGAAACCCCGATCCCACTCTTCGACTAGTTCCCCAATTGTTTTGACCACCTTGGTCAAAATTCTGAGTTCCCCCAATCAAATACCGTCCAACGTTGCCTCATCTATTCTTACTTCCCTTCAATCCCTCCTTTCCAACGGCTTCGCCAATAGTGGCGAGGGTCTTGCAATGGAATAGTCGCAGTATAATTTCCAACAAAGCAGATCTTCGTCACCTCCTTGTCAAGTATTCTCCATCCGTGGCTGCCATCTCGGAGACTTGGCTGAAGCCTGGATTCCATTTTAAGATCCTAGGCTATGTCTGTCTCCGGGATGATAGAGCGGATGGTAAGGGCGGATTCGACCTATTACTTGACAAATCTCTTCCCTTCTCCCAGATTTCTCTTGGCTCCCGCAGTTGTCACTTCAATATTGTTGCTGCAAGAGTTAAAGATATCACTATCTTCTCCATATATGTCCCCCTTCCAACATGTTCCGTAGCATTAGAACTACGGGATATTTTATCTTCAATTCCTGACCCGTATATTATTCTGGGAGATTTTAATGCTCATCACCCGTCTTGGGGTTCCACCCGAAGCAACCCTCTTGGGGTCTCCTTGGTGGAATTCCAGGACGATTTTGGCCTGTGTTTACTAAATGATGGTTCTCCAACATGAGTTCCTGTCCCATTTCAGAACCCGAGCTCAGTAGATATCTCTCTTTGCTCCTCATCCTTGGCATCCTTGGTTTCCTGGAATGTTCTTTCTGAGTCTTTTGGAAGCGACCATTTCCCCATTTTGATTTCTTTCCCTCACGTAAATTTACATATTGAAAAAACTCCCCCTCTTCAAAAATACAACCTACATAGGGCAGATTGGGTGGGATTCCGTACCTTTCTCAGTGTCGAAGTGGATTCCCTCCCTCCAGTGGACTTGGATAACATTGATACTTGCTATGTCCAATTTGTAAAGGCTATAGACCTATCCGCTCGGAAATTTATCCCACTTAAAAGATCTAACCATCACTTCAGATCCTCTCCCCCTGGTGGGATGGAGACTGTTCCGCAGCGGTTAAAACTCGTAAAGAGGCTGAAGCGATATATAAATCTAATATGTCGGAAGCAAACTTCCTCTTGTTTCGAAAGACCCAAGCTCAGACTAAACGAATTCTCCTTAAAAAAAAGAGGGAAGGCTGGAAGAAATTCTGTCAATCCCTCTCTCCTTTTACTCCCTCCCGTGTCGTCTGGTCTAATGTAAAACGCTTTCGGTCTATTTTTCAGCCTGATCTTCCCAAATCTGTTCACGGGAATTGGATTGATCAATTTTTAAATAAACTTGCTCCCCCATCCGTCCCAAATTTAGATGAATTACCTTTCAGGTATAACTTTACTAGCGCCTATCATTTTTTAAAAGAAGATTTCTCCATTAACGAATTGGATTTCACCTTACACCATCTTAAGGATTCTTCCCCTGGTATTGACGGAATGTCATATTCAATGGTGAAAAATACTTTACCATCTACCCGTTGGTATCTTCTATCCCTCATTAACTGTATGTTCAAATCAGGTTCTATTCCAAAGTCTTGGAAAACTCAAATAATAATTCCCATCCCTAAACCTCATAAAGATCCCAATGTAGGTTCATCCTACAGACCCATAGCCCTTTCTCCTGTTCTAGCGAAGATTACGGAACATTTAATTAAGAATCGTTTGGAATGGTTTACTGAACACCATTCTATTTTTCCAAGGAACTAATTTGGCTTCAGAAGAGCTAAAAGTACGTTGGACAATCTCAGCGTCCTAACCACTGACATCAGACTTGCTTTCTCTCGACAAGAATTTCTCATTGCTGCTTTTTTAGATCTTTCTTCAGCCTATAATAATGTAATCCTTCCAGTCCTCCAAAAAATTCTTCATAATCTTGGGATTCCGATTAAGATTATAAATTTTCTCCTCAATTTTCTTTTAGAAAGATCTATTATTCTTAGATCCCCTGGATCCCACCCCCTTTTCAAGAACTATATGGAAGGGTCTTACCCAAGGTTCTGTTTTAAGTCCATTACTTTTCAATATTTATTCTTATATGATTCACTCAACAGTTAATCCTTTCTGTCGTGTTTTGCAATACGCTGATGACCTGCTTTTATATTCTTCTGATAAATCAATAATTGTTGCCGAAAATGCTTTGAACTCTGCCCTTGTTAACCTAAATAAATGGGTTACCTCTCATGGTATGGATTTATCCCCTTCCAAAAGCGCTGTCGTGGTCTTCTCGAGAAGGAGAATTACTCCTCCGTTATCTATTTCTTATAATTCCTCTTTGATCCCTGTTTTTTCCAATACCAAATTCTTAGGTATGTTCCTAGACTCAAAATTATCCTGGAATATTCACATCGAATATGTCATCTCCCAATGCCAGACTAATTTGAATATCCTCCGCGCTCTTTCGGGAGTGTGGTGGGGCTCTCACCCTTCTACATTAAAGTTAATATATAACGCTCTAGTCCGTAGTCATCTAGAATATGGTTCATTTCTACTTGATCCTATTTCCAAATCCAATGCCACTAAATTAACCCGCATTCAGTCTCAAGCTCTGAGGATCATAGCAGGTGCTATGAAATTCAGTCCCATAAATGCCCTACAAGTAGAATGTGTTGATCCTCCTTTAAGTCTCCGGCGACAATACCTAGCTGATCGTTATTTACTAAAGGCAGCTAGGTTTTCTACTCACCCTATTTTTCCTAAACTCACCCTCCTCTCTAGGTTTATTGAACATACTCCTTTTTGGCGTTCTAAGTCCCGACCTCTTCTTATCGTTAGCTTCCAAAGATTCAAATCCCTCACTAACCCCGTTTATCAAAATTCTTCTCTCCCTCTCTATAGCTTCCCATTTGACTCGGTATATCACAGGCCAAATATAAATTTGTGTTTTGGAGTTGATAAGGAGTCCAAAAATGCTAATTCGCTGTTCAATTCTATCTTGAATTCGTTTTGGATGGATTGGACGCGAATATATACAGATGCATCAAAAACCGGTAGAGATGGCTATGTCGGAGCGTCATTTTACTCTCCATCCACCGCTCATTCAGCTTACTTTCGCCTTCCTAAGGTATGTTCGGTATTCTCCGGGGAATGCCGTGCTATTATGGAGGCCTTGAATTATGCCCTACACAAAAAGATTCGCAGGCTCCTTATCTTCTCTGACTCCTTAAGTTGTTTACAGTCCCTTCTTACTAATCCATTTTCTTCAAACTGTAGTTTCCTGATTCTTCGGATCAAGCAATTTGCGCTTGATATGGAGAGATCGGGATCCGATGTCGTTCTTGCATGGATCCCTAGTCATTGTGGCATAGTAGGTAATGAAATAGTCGACGCAAAAGCTCGATTTGCCGCAGTGAACGGGGATCCATGTTTCACTACTAATTTCATTGAGGATCTTCTTCCCATGACTCGTTTCTGGATGGCGTCTGACTGGCAGAGGGCGTGGGAAACATCATCCCAGATTACAGGTGCGAGATATTTCCAGATCCAACCTTTTATTCCTTCAAAACCTTGGTTCTCAACATTTACTTTCTCTCGAAAGGAATCCTCGGTGGTATCTCGCATGCTTTTGGGTCATTGTTCTATTCCTACTCATTTGGCTAGACTGCGGGTCAGAGAGTCTCCAATTTGCGATTGCGGGTTTGGAGAAGGCGATTTAAATCATCTCATTTTTTCATGTCCATTAAATAATAGATTTCCTTGGTTTGTTTCCAAATTATTAAAATATAAAATTCAGTTGCCCATCAACATAAGATCACTTTTATTTATTGCCAACAAACCCATTTTAGGATTAATCATTCAGTTCATAAGAAAGAACGACATCAAAATATAGAAATGTTTATACTTATGTTCATGTTTATTTTTTTAAGTTTGTATATTTGTATATACTTATTTTGTACTTTCTGTAGATTATAATGTCGTTTTCTTCTTTTAGTTTAATTGTAGCCAACTTCTTATTTAGTTTTTGTTTTATTGTATAGTCTATTCTTTTGTTATCAAGCAACAATGACAAATATCCGAAATTTGATTTAATCAGTGTTGCCATAGCCTTTTTTCCACACTTGACATTGGCAAAGGTTCTCTCTGGAGAGAACGAACGCTATATAACCAAAGATAAAACTATTTTACCGTTTAACTTTCAAAGAACGCAATTTCCTATAATACCTGCATTTGCGATGACAATAAATAAGTCTGAAGGACAAACATTCCAAAAGTTTGGAATTTTATTGAATCGGCCAGTTTTCACACATGGGCAATTGTATGTCGCAGTAAGTAGAGTCCGTTCATTCGATGGTTTAAAGTTTTATATTTCCGAATATAACGGTCAAGGACGTTTAGCAAACGATGAAAGAGTTTTTACAAAAAACATTGTTTTCAAAGAAGTTTTAAATCGTTAATTATATTATCGCAATATGCGATAAAAATGATATTCAATGGAGAGCATTTTTTACCGCATAATTTTTTTATTTCGCATCATCTTACAGCATGTTTTGTTTCAATAATTTTTTTTTAAAATAGGTATTCTTTATTTTTCTCCTTTTTGAATTCCATATAATTAATTTTTCTTTAATAGGAAAATAACAGAGTTGGCGAAATCTGTGGTTATAGTAGTATATAGTCTTTGACAATAGAACCTTAATAATGTTTGAGCATTATATTTTAATAATTTTTATTAAATAACTTATAATTTAAATTTATTATGGTAGAATTTCGACCACTCGCGACCACTAGTATCATGAATTATCTCAAAATTTTACGGCTTTAATTAAAAATATCCACTTCTTCTCTAGTGAAAAAATCGATTCGATCTTCAGTAGTGGAAAGTTTCCAATATACCTTATGTTACAATATACGTCCCGTTATTAATATTTATATCGCAAATGTGGTAACTTTATGGTTTGTGTACTCCCAGGTAGTATCAATAGTTTTTTACTTATGAAGATAGCATCGATTTTTCTTATATAGCAAACAGGTATTTGTAATATATTGGTTCTACACTAAATGTGTATTCTGTTATAACGCAGCCGATATACGTTTATAACATTGGGTTTTCTGCTCAATGATGATCTTGGTTTTGGTATCGCATTTTTTCGAATAATAGCGAATCTTTACGATTCTGTAAGAAATATTCACTTCGCCGATAGCATCTCGTATGCTTTTTTCAGATTACATTGGTTTTGGTTAAACATTAGATACTGGATGAGTGTTTATGGAGTTGATTGGTTTTTGTTTAAACGTATTTATTTACTTTTTACAGTGAACTGTTGTGAAGCAATTCATTTATCATCATCTATTTTATTTCTTGAAATATAGTAAAACTAATATAGAAAAACTAAATATAGAAAACAACCTCCGAAAGGGGCTGCGGTTCTAATGTCGCCGTTGGTTCGATTTGCACAGTAGACATACTTCGCAACATATTCAGTTGATAAATGCTTTAAATTTCACTATTACGAAATCAATGATTAGAATCCAATGACGTTGCAGTTTTATTAATAGACAATGCGACACTTCTACCTAACGGTGGTTGTGCGGGTGTTGAGTGCGGTAATAAGTAAAGATGCTATGCAGCCCAGTTGATTCCAGATTACGATACTTATTTGGCATGTTTACTATGAACAAGCCCGAAATTAAGGAACTGATTATATTTTTCTTCTGACAATTTTGTAATCTGGTCGAATTCCTACAATTCAGTTCATTGGGAAAGGAATCAGATTTCTGGTTAAGAATATTTTTTAACGAATTATTCCATATGTTTATTCATAAATGTATTTTAATAACGTCGCCTCGCCGATAACAATTTTTTTTAATGAAAATTGCTTAAACTATAACCGGTGACGAAATTTTGTAGGACACTGTAATATAGATACGTCGAATCGTATGAGTCACTTTTCTGAGTCACTCAGAAAAGTGACTCATACGATTTATGCAAGGTAATCTATATAATTTTGAAACGATTATCAATACATTGAAGGCCATAATTTATGATTAATTTAATTTTAACGTTATCAATCATCAATTTTGTGACATAATCGTAATGGCCTCATGTAAACTAAAAATATGTCAGTTAAATCACAAAGTTTACTGAAAAGAAAAAACGTATAAAAGAAACCCATATAGCAAGATTCGATGCCTGTGTGTCTGTATGTCACGGCTGTTTTTCTTTGCAACTACCATTGATATCGACTTGAAATTGCATTTTCCAAGTGAAAGGATTTTGGAAATATTTTTGCTCAAAATGCAGTTCGAAATAAAAGGTTGAAATTTAAAAGTGGGATAATAAATGAAATATCAAGACTTTGTTTGCTCATTCAAGTTGCTAAAATTTATAGATCACTGGAAAAATAAAATGAAGTCTCAGATTTTTATATTAACTTTTTCCCTTCTCTGACTTCTTAATTTCTAGAGTATAATCATATAAATATATTGGCATGCTTTCCACTCGCACTTGTGGAAGTTTTTTGTTTTATAAGATTTTTTTACGCATCTGGCAAAAGAGGATTTTGGTAGATTTCCAATGATTTTCAATTTTTATCAAATATTTAATATTTTCGAAAAGACGGCTTTAACAAGGAGTGATCAATAATCGCTTGATGAGAAATAAGGATTGACTATACTAAGTTTATCTGTTCGGCCCATTTACACCAGGTTAGGTAAAAATGTGGTGACCTAATAAATCAATGTCAAGTGCGATATAACGCACGAAGGGATTTCTATATCGCACTGCTAATCGCGATAACGAAAACTCGATTCTGATTTATTACAGTACCTATGCCAATTTGTGACATAAAACTGCCTGTGGTACAAAAGTGGCATAAAAATTGCTTTAAACGGAATGAATATAGTTAAATAAATATGTCGGAAGGATTTCATTAATGTAGTTTTAGTAATGTTAACCTAAAAATATCGTATTTACAGAAATATTTGCGAATATTACAGCCGTTTACTTATCGTAATTTCATATAACATCTTATCTCTACGTAACATTAGTGATCGAACGATTATCATCAAGTCAAAACGTAAGTTTTTAAGTAAATAATTTTTTGATTAAATATTTTTTGAACGTTTGTTCTAAAACTTGTTATATTTAATTTCACAAAACAGAGCGGAACTTTGCGGGAAACAATGTTTCGATCACATTGCAACACAAATTGTTTTTATTTATTTATTTAACCTGCTCAATCTGGTAATATTAATAATCAAAATTGAGTTAAAATTAAATTCGGTTCTGAAAGATCAAACATAAATATATTAATAAGGAAACGTATAGAAATTTAGCTTGGATTACAGGATTTTTTGTTATAATACTTTGTAATTTACCTTTTTAAAGAAAATTATTGTTTTTATTATAATTTGATAATAAGAATAAATTTCAGGCAAGAAATTTTTACTTTAGATAAATGTTTAAACGTTTTTCCAAAAAATTACAGGTGTTTTTTCAAACTACTGCAATTCTTTCATTAGACATATATAAGCAGTGGAATTGTTTATCATAATACTACGAATACAAATGTTTAAATCCATAAATCAAGTCAAGAAACACGTATGCGTTAGAAAAGTTCATTTGGTAGTTTAACGTTATATATATTCGCGTTCGATAATTGTTTGTCATATTTTTTGCGCGATTTTCTATTTTGCAAATCAATTGTTATGTTAATTGTAGCGAATTATAAAAATTTATTAATCGTTTTGATCAATAAAGTGGTTTTGTAGATGTATTACCAAGAGCTTAAATTTATTTATATTTCAAAGCAATCTTGAATTAGAATCAAAGCTTTATTCTGATTTCTATATTGGTTACGCACCCATAAATTAAAATGTTTTTTAAACCTAT
This sequence comes from Druceiella hillmani, assembly GCA_039881145.1. NCBI lineage: Eukaryota > Metazoa > Arthropoda > Insecta > Lepidoptera > Hepialidae > Druceiella > Druceiella hillmani. Next base: position 43,532,802 of record JAYKKI010000012.1, on the reverse strand, counting down.
TTCGACTTTTTATTTTATATTACTTTCCTGTAGATAATGTTATTATCTCTGAGTTATGTGTGATTCAAAGTTTTTATCAGTTGACATGAAGCCAACGTACCCCCGGTGCCATCTCTCTTTATTAGATCTGATTACACCCTTACATTTTTCATGTTTTGGGGTATGGTTACAAAAAAGTAATACCTATAAAGTTGCAATATAGGTTTAAACAACACACCTGTATGCGTTTCAGAATGGGGTGCATAGTTTCCATTTGCTCGTGCTTGACATCGACGTTGTGCTGCGTGTGTAAGTGCGGCCAGACCTGCTGCTCCTGCTGCAGCTGTCTCGACTGCTGCGGCTGCTGCTCGGGCGACCAGCCGACTCATCCCGGTGCCAGGGATGGCATGGCGATGTCCTAGGAATGCATATCGGTCATCGTCTTTTTCTCAAGTCGAAGAAGAAGCATTTGATGACTCAACTATATTTTAAATTCAGCCACTTTATCGCTTCCAACTTGTAAAATAATAATATTTTCGGTTTCGTTTATAGCGTTGTGTGTTATAAATAAAAAACTGATTTTTTTAAAACGAATATGACACGCGCAAATTGACATTGTTTAACGCGTGTGTGCATTGCGTAAGCTTTCAGAAATAATATTACCCGTATTATTTCTTTGAGCCTAATTATTAATATTACTGAATTATTTAAATAATTGTTTCCACGTCTTAATTCATACCAAAACCACACGTTTTCACTGTATAGTGATATTTTTTCTATAGATACATGTATCACTAAATAAAAAAAATTATTGCAGATAAATGTTTTTATAATTTCGAATTCTCCAATTGCTAAAGCCATTTGGTGTCCGATTTCTATAAGTCTGTAAACGTTTGACATATATTTTATAAAGGCAGGTGGACGGTGAGGAAATACATGTTATACATGTCAAATCAGATTAATGATTATCTGAAAAGGACAATGTTCTGAGCCCGTATGATAGCAGTATTTTTCATACGAGAGAGGGAAGTAAGTACTAGGAAGTATTATGCTTTCTCATTGTGTAGAACATCGAATGATAAACCGTGTCAATGACTTTCAAAAAGCCAGTATAAGTGAAGTCTACTTGCCTTTTTGGCAAAAGCACTATGGGAATAGTTTTTATATTTCAATAAATTGCTTATTGTTTATCTTTTTGAAACAAAACTGTGTTGACTGGTGAACTGAAACCATTTGACAATGGGAATAAAAAGTGTCGTAAAAAACGAATTCAAATAATTTAGCAAACGCAAGCAGTTTCCCACGCAGGGACGCACGAACGAACGCAGGCACGCACGCACGCACGTTTTTTTTTCGATTAGTAGTAGTGTACTTTCACTGACTGGCTGTTATGTTCATTGTTTTCAATGGTACCATGCCATAACCAAAACACCCTCACCCAATTGTTTACTACGTTTTAAGAAATGGAGAACTTCCCGTATACACCATACGAGCACTTTTGATTTGGATGAGTGATATCCATCTTTAAACAGGAATTTAATCAAACACATTCACAGTGTTTGGCATTTAAAAAAAACATTCAACCGTGTATAATTAATTGTAGAAATTACGTATTTACTACGAGATACCGCACACAAGTGACAAATGCTGGTATTAAATCTTGAATTAGGCTTCATGCTATATTTAGGCTTCCTTCTCAATAAACATACCAATATATTATTTATATAGATTAATTATCTAGATTCTATTTATACATGAAGCTTACTTGCCGTGCGAGGGATAAATTTAAGTTTTCAATGTTGCGATCAAAAAATTACAAATGTGTTAGTATCATCGCCTTTTCTTTTGACAAAATGGCCAAACTTGTTGCTTTGATTATCATAACAAATTCTGCCAATATTTTTATTTTATAAGGTATTGCCTATGTCTAAATAAGCAGATAATTTTGAAAAAGTTTAACTAAAGATATTTTAAATCTTTCTAGAAACTCTATATACCCAGCCAAAGCCATATGACACAGATACTATCATCTTTCTGAATACTGTATGTTTTCACTGTATTAACCAGTTATGGACTAAAGAACGATCTTATTGTGGCCGAAAGAAGAATCATTCGTAGTAAGTATTATTTTAGAGCGCGAGTTCTTTTATGGAAATCATATGTAAAACTGGCAATAAATTCAATGTGGTGAAAAATATTTTGCACTCTCTTATATTATTTAAGCCTTGAGTATATGAAAATATGAGTAGATGAAAAAAGTTTTGGGGCATAAATTTTTCACTTTACTTTGCAAAACGTTTACTGTTATTACTGCGGCGCCACCATAGTTCTGGTGACTAACTTTTGTAATATGTGTTTTGATAAGTGCAAACAGATGATCTGTATATTTGCCATTACTTACATTGATGAATCCCACGAACGTTTCATGAATCTTACCTTTAAAGTAGTAATTAAAAATCACTGATATTTAATTTGTACGTATATCTGATAACTCATTTAGAGTAACTGCAAGAAGTTCTGAAAGTTCACGTTGTCTGCCAATTTGACTATTATGTAATTCACAAACAGCTTTGATTAGGTAATTTTGGATTGTTATCGTTTAAAAACAGTGGTCGTTTGAACATATTCTGTCAATGTTGAATCATATAGTTTCAATAAGATTCAAAAGTTCAACGTAGCTACCATGATGCAATGAACTGGCTGTTTATATTTTTAATGAAGAGGCTGCAGTCTGTATAGATTTTCAACAGCTGTAGTACTCCAGGCAGAATGCGTCAAATCAGCAAACAATACCAACAAATAAACTGTGAAAACAATCGTTTAACCACAGACAAAGGGCATACTGACTAACTTTAAAATACCAGGTATTTTCTTTCTTGTTATCTTTGTACAGTCATTTTAAATTTAGTAATTTGTATTAAAGATATCCATTTCTGATTATGCTTGGAGAACAATCTCACCAGAAAGATTTTTCTAACAGATGTTCTGTTGTAGATTTAGAAACACTTGAATGATTATATACAAAATAAAATGATGTTAATCTTGCACCTGTTGAAGCACAAATCTACTACCTGCACTTGTAAAAATTTAGTTAGTGTCAACCATATCGTTAACTCATCCTAGATTTAACGTGATTCATACATTAACATAGGTGTAAAATCAAATTACCTAAATAGTTTAATACGATAGTTTATCAAAACCAAATATTGACGATAGTCTCTGTGATGACAGCCATGATATTATTGATCGTATTTCTGATGAGATTAACAGCAATATGTATGAAAAATATGACGGTTATTCTGGTGGCTGACAAGCAGTTTTAAAAAGAAATGTAAACAGTTTAAATATTAAATAAATCCATTTTATTCAAGAATATTACAGAAGTGATTGAAGAACAGTTATCCAACTAGCATCGAGACCAACTCCTAGTGCTTATTATAGGCGCCACTGATATCAGTAGGTATTTTAAGACGAAATTAATTGTTGAGAAGTTCAATTCTGTTGTCACTCGACACTCTGTTTTATTTAAAAGTTTAAAAACAATGAGAAATTGTTTGGATGAATAAATGTTTTTGTATTTGGAGACCTGATTCAGTTTCCAATTGTAAATTAATATATTTGTAAATAAATATATGGCACAAATTTCCTCTCTACAAATTAATTGCCAACTTGCATCAATGAGACAATCCTGAATATTGCATGTCAGTCAATATATTACAAATCAAATGGAATTATTCTGTGAGCCAAAGCAAGTTCCAAAACTTACTTAAAACCAAAAATATGAATATTTAAAGTTGTAATTACCTGCATTCTATAGAGATGAGCTGGAAAAAAATCCTTTGATTTTTTCATTATGCTTTAATAACCTAATCAAAAACCTTAATGTATCTGTTTCTATATCTCTGGTCACAGCCCAGGAAACCATGGACACAGAGATATAGAATTAACAACGCCAACTTTAATTCTTAGTTGGATGGTAATGGTACTTAAATTTCAGGGCATTTCTCTTAATGGTACTCTTTGACTCAGTTACATATTTGCCAAGAGTCAATGTTATTTAGCACTAAATAAATTGAATTGGTCATAATAATATATATACTAAATCATTTTCGAAACAGCAAGCTTCTGACTGAAAAGATAATTGAAACTATAACAATATAACAGATACTTTATTATGTGAATTTTTATTTGAAAAAAGTGTTGTGTGACATTCTTGGGTTTTCTTATATCTTAAGTCATTTTTTTAAATGCTCTAGCCAAGATTTTTTACCCGTCTCGATAGAATTTGTAACATTTTAGATTAAAATAAAAAGCTGCCAACATCTGCCATATTAAATTTAGTGCGACATCATTAACAATAATTTTTTTATAGGTGAAAGTTTCATTACACTCATTTTAGTGGATGTTGAGAAAACTGCATGTAAAAATAAATTTGTTATGAATAGACATCGTATTATATGCACTATCAAAATGCCAAAATATGCATGCAAATATGCACTAAAAAAGGGTGAAATATGCACAAAATATGCACAGTAAAAAACCATTTATAATTAGAATTTACGTTTATTTATAATTTATAATTATAAGTTATAAATGCTGCAGAAAACCTAGAATAATATAACTTATTTATTATAATTTTTATGACAATAAACAATAATATATTTTTCCAGGTTTTCTACAGCAAACTTGTGACGTTTGTCACTTAATATCAATTTATAGGCTGAAAATGACCTTTCGACGTCAACGGACAGAACTTAAAATTTGGCGCCATTCCTGCAGAGACCTCTTCAGGAAGAGTTTGTCCGGTGCCGTTGATAAATGCGTCAATTTTCTTTATTCCGTCAAGACCGGGGTTTTTATATAAAACTGCATTTAATTTGCTACGAACCTTTGGCGATATTGAACTCGGAAGGGCGTTACTCTGTTCAATCATTTTTTCTAATATTTCCAAGGACTTGCACAGAGGAAGGTTTTTGGTTTCTAACTTTTCGATTGCATCGGGTATATTGCTGAAATGTGTTGCAATAAGAGCATTATTTTTTTTTATTGAAGGATCCTCAAATGCCTTGATGCTTGAATTGATCGCAATGGCATCTGATCTGTCAAATGTTCCAACTACTTCTTTTATGGCATCAAAATTCTCAGCATAAAACAATACAGCTTTTAACTAAGTTCCCCACCGTGTTAATATTGGTTCTGGGGGTAGTGCAACGTTTGGTAGTTTCTCTTTATATGCTTGAACTCGTGAGGGTGCTTTTAAAAACACTTTTTTTTGTAGAAGTAATCAATTTATTTACTATGCCGAACTCATTTCTGATTTCTTCCGCCAGTCGATGTAATCCGTGGGCTAGGCAGGTGATGTGCAGCAATTTTGGGTAGAATACTTTTAGAGCTTGACCAGCTTTTACCATATATGGCGCACCGTTAGAAACAAAAACACATATTTTCTCATCCAAAGAAGAATCGGGAAATAGTAATTTGATGGAATCATTTATGAACCGGGCGACAGTTGAATGGTTTGTTTTTTCTAGGACCTTGCAAGCAACCAAATGGGGAATAGAGGGCTCTTTAGATAATTTTCCAACAATTAGATTCGCTATATATCGTCCACATGAATCTATCGTTTCATCAGCTGATATCTATATCAAATCGTTCGAGAGATCGGCGCGTATTTCACTAAGTACTTCTTCGTAGATAGTTGACAGGTAGTTTTTTCGAATTGTGGATTCTTCAGGAATTATCTGATTAGTGCAATACTTCTTAAGGAATTTTCTGCATACTTCGTTATTTAATTGGTGGAAAGGTATATTGCAAGCAACAAAAAACTCATAAATCTTTGTTGAATTGTATTTTGTTTGTAGTATCCGAATTAGAAGACGAAATATGAGTCAGTAGTTGTTGTTGACTTCTTGTAGGTTTCTGTTTTGCAGCTAAATGGGAAGCAGTACTCACATGTTGATCGATTTGATATTTTTTTGATGAAGGTATTCGCTTTTCACAAACCTCGCAGAAAATCGCAGTGTCATCAGTCGTAAATTGGTATGGGTAATTTTTTAGCCAAGATTCCATTAAAGTCTGAGTATTTTTGTTACTGGCGGCATTATTTTAAAATAAAATAAGATTTTCGTAGACAGATAAACAAATACAGCGAGACAAAAACAATTGAATTGCGTTACGCGCGTGAGTGAAACAGCGAGTGCCGTACGCCCTTCCCCACCCGCACGCCGCATCCCGCCAACGCCTATCGAGCGCTGACCACTGCGAGCCAGTAGATTGGATTCAGTGCACCATAGATCAAATACTAAATAGATGGGACACTCCATACAATTGTTTAACACTGTCAGAAAGAAATGGCATGTGCCATCGGATTTACGACCTATCCATACGTGCCTATATTCACTTTTGTTTACATAATGCGAGACTGGATTAAAATGAAAAAAACACCAAATACTTCAATTAAAAAAAACTCTTTTATTAAATGCCTTAGTCATAAATAAAAATTAAATTATGAGTATATGACATCCATAAAGTAAGGGATAAATATATGATAATTACTTAGCTTTCCTAAATTGTAGTAAAAGAATTCCTAAAAATAAACACAAGTAATGGATGCTTTAATATCACTAATTGTTAATACACTTATTGAAAGTATACCACGTTTACCTTCCAAAACATATTCACACTTGGTTTCTTGTACGAAGTTTTTCAGACCTGCAATAAATAACATTTTTATGTTTTTACGTACAATAATATTTAGCCAAACTGTTCTTCTTTTTCATCCTTTGGAACATTTACTATACACATACATAGCAAACATCTTTAAAAATAACTATTTTACGATTTTAAAAGTACGTAAATAGAAATAAAATAAATGAAAACGGATGGAAATAATATTAAAACGAATACAAAGATATATTAATATAATAAAAAGAAAACAACACAATTTCACGATTTGACAACTACGTAAATAGGGTTGAGCGTATAAAAACAGATGCAGATAATATTAAAACAGATACAAATATATTATTAATACATATGCAAAGTTGAAAGTAAATAAAAAATGCAAAAGCAATAGTAGAAAGCGTAAAAAGCTTAATTCTCGATGAAGCTACTTACATTTTAAACGATTGAACAGCCATTTTGCGACGCATTTTGACAATAGCATAAGTCTATGGGATGTCAAGAAATGTTATTTATTGCAGGTCTGAAAAACTTCGTACAAGAAACCAAGTGTGAATATGTTTTGGAAGGTAAACGTAGTATACTTTCAATAAGTGTATTAACAATTAGTGATATTAAAGCATCCATTACTTGTGTTTATTTTTAAGAATTCTTTTACTACAATTTAGGAAGCTAAGTAATTATCATATATTTATCTCTTACTTTATGTGTCATATATACTCATAATTTATTTTTTATTTATGACTAAGGCATTTAATAAAAGAGTTTTTTTTAATTGAACTGTTTGGTGTTTTTTTTATTTTAATCCAGTCTCGTATTATGTAAACAAAAGTGAATATAGGCACGTATGGCTAGGTCGTAAATCCGATGGCACATGCCATTTCTTTCTGACAGTGTTAAAAAATTGTATGGTGTCCCATCTATTTAGTATATTATCTATGCAGTGCACTCGCTGAGTGTGTGCGAGATGAATGCGTCGACCTGTGGCGTCGACGGCATAATACAACACGTATAACTACTGAAATAAGCACTGTTAATGAAAATGTACCAAAATATGCAATAATGCTACAAAAATAGAAATATATGCATTTGCATATGCAAAGGCATATAATCCGATGTCTAGTTATGAATGTTTCACATACTCTATATAATTTTTTTTCTGCCTTATTTAATTACCATAATATGTTATATAATTACCATAATATGTTAGTCATTAATTTCTTTTTTCAATTATTAATATTGAACATGTCAAAACTGTTAATGAATTACTGAAAGACTTCATTTAGATAGATGACACACTATCCAAGCTTGGTCCATTGCTGCCGGAGAACAGGGAGCTCCCTCCCGTATACCGCAGATCTGCCAACAGATAAACAAACCACTAATGCAGTGCCCCCACTGCAATTCTACAGAGAATTCTTCATGATATTTCAAATGTTAAAAAATTGGAGAAAGAAATTCAGCAAATGTTATTGTTCCGTTAAACTTTCATTTGAGAAAAGTTTATTGGCTTGTCCTTCACAAAGCACAACTATCCTTTGATAACAAAATTCTGTTGTACAACACATGGAATCGTTATGGGCGTATGGGATATAATTATGGGGCTTTGCTTCATGTTATAATATTGAAATCATCCAAAGATTTCAAAATAAATTTGTAACATTAATAATTAAATGCTTATTCATTTGTACCCAAAAAACATCACAACCTAAAAATGAAAGACGAAATAAAATTTGTAATAAACACTGCAGAAAATTTTATAGAGACAGAGTTGCCAATTACTCAAACAAGGAAGTCATGATGCAGACTAAAATGCAGAATATTCCAAACATATTAAAATAATATTATTTTGAAACAAACTTAACATACGTTGTGTTTCGAGCAAGACATTCTTTTAAACTATTTACATACTACTCAATGTTCGATAATAAGTGATAGATTGTAGTAAATCGAAATATATTTGAAACTATGAGGCTATATATAAATGTGAGTAAACAATTATGTAATTTAATTTTTTTTATTAAGATCTATGTTCTAAGAACAATCATAATTATATAAAAAAAAATAACTGTCCATCAATTATCGTTGGCGGTTTATATTATATCAATCAAAATGGTCATATATTTCTAGAATAATTCTGTCAAGCTTGATTGTAACATAAAATTAATTTTGCTGGTTATGTCCAAAATATTGTTTGTTCCTGGTAAGATGTAATTGTTTTGGATTTTGTAGACAACTTTGCGTACTGCTTGTCGCTATAATTAATCTTATTATATACATTTGTTACAGGAGTTTGTATCTCTGGTGACAATAGGCAAATTCTTAAATTCAACTGCAATGATGTTTAAAAGTAATTAATGATTACTTTGCAAACCAATGAAGTAATTAATGAGATATATCTAATATCAATTTTATGTGGGTGTGACGAAGTTTAGTTTAATCTTTTCACTAAAAATTATTAGCCTTATCTTAAAAGTTCCTCATCGCATTGCACATCCACAATTAACTTTTTGAGGCATGCATGTTTTCTTTATTTTATAATGGAATGGAATTAAATTTAACAAGTATCAAGTCAATGCACACTATTAAATTTAACAGTCCGTAGCAAATTTCAATTATACAACAAAGGTATTCATTGTCAGTAAGGCAGTGTTAAAACAATTCTTTTTATCTCTAAGAAAACATTTTGTAGCACCATCTGATTTATAAAATGCATGGACTCGACATTTTAGCATGATTGTGATTCTTTGAGAAAGGCGGAAAAGATGGTGCGGTGGCGAGAGTTTACAAAAGACATTGTGTAGGAACAATTAGGATGGTTACGAATTTCGTTTCTTTTCTATATAAATTTTGATAAAGATTTACGATCTATTCAGTAAAAAATACTGAATTAACACCGTAATGTGGCAAAATGGACATCCATTCAGTTTTCCTTGTGTACAGACTGCAAGAAGTGAAGAATACCTAGAGAGTAATAAACAAATATGGTTTCCATAAACCAACGAAGAAAAAGAAACCTGTCTGTATTTTAAGATAAGGCTAATAATTTTTAGTGAATAGATTAAACTACACTTCGTCAGACCCACATAAAATTGATATTAGATATATCTCACTAATTAAGCTTGACAGAATTATACTAGGGATGTATGACCATTTTGATCGATATAATATAAACCGCCAACGATAATCGATGGACAGTTATTTTTTTTTTAATGTCATTATGATTGTTCTTAGAACATAGATCTTAATAAAAAAAATTAAATTACATAATGGTTTACTCACATTTATATAGCCTCATAGTTTCAAATATATTTTTATTTGCTACAATCTGTCACTTATTATCTAACATTGAGTAGTATGTAAACATTTAAAAGAATGTCTTGCTCGAAACACAACGTATGTTAAGTTGGTTTCAAAATAATATTATTTTAATATGTTTGGAATATTCTGCACTTTAGTCTGCATAATGACTTCCTTGTTTGAGTAATTGGCAACTCTGTCTCTGTAAAATTTTCTGCAGTGTTTATTGCAAATTTTATTTCGTCTTTCATCTTTAGGTTGTGATGTTTTTTGGGCACAAATGAAGAACCATTTAATTATTAATGTTACGAATTTATTTTGAAATCTTTGGATGATTTCAATATTATAACATGAAGCAAAGCCCCATAATTATATCCCATACGTCCACAACGATTCCATGCGTTGTACAACAGAATTTTGTTATCAAAGGATAGTTGTGCCTTGTGAAGTACAAGCCAATAAACCTTTCTCGAATGAAAGTTTAACGGAAAAATTATATTTGCTGAATTTCTTTCGTTTCTTTCTCCAATTTTTTAACATTTGAAATATCATGAAGAATTCTCTGTAGAATTGCAGTGGGGGCACTGCATTAGTGATTTGTTTATCTGTTGGCAGATCTGAGGTATACAGGAGGGAGCTCCCTGTTCTCCGGCAGCAATGAACCAAGCTTGGATAGTGTGTCATCTATCTAAATGAAGTTTTTCAGTAATTCATTACCAGTTTTGATATGTTCAATATTAATAATTGAAAAAAAAATTAATGGCTAACATATTATGGTAATTATGTCATTAACTAAGGCAGAAAAAAAATTATATAGAGTATGTGAAACATTCATAACAAATTTATTTTTACATGCAGTTTTCTCAACATCCACTAAAATGAGTGTAATGAAACTTTCACCTATAAAAAAATTATTGTTAATGATGTCGCACTAAATTTAATATGGCAGATGTTGGCAGCTTTTTATTTTAATCTAAAATGTTACAAATGCTATCGAAACGGGTAAAAAATCTTGGCTAGAGCATTTAACAAAATCAGTTAAGATATAAAAAAAACCAAGAATGTCACACAACACTCTTCAAATAAAAATTCACATAATAAAGTATCTGTTATAGTTTCAATTATCTTTTCAGTCAGAAGCTTGCTGTTGCGAAAATGATTTAGTATATTCCAATTCAATTTATTTAGTGCTACATAACATTGACTCTTGGCAAATATGTAACTGAGTCAAAGAGTACCATTAAGAGAAATGCCCTGAAATTTAAGCACCATTACCATCCAACTAAGAATTAAAGTTGGCGTTGTTTATTCTATATCTCTGTGTCCATGGTTTCCTGGGCCAGAGATATAGTAACAGATACATTAAGGTTTTTGATTAGGTTATTAAAGCATAATGAAAAAATCAAAGGATTTTTTTCCAGCTCATCTCTATAGAATGCAGGTAATTACAACTTTTACTTGTCTCCATTATTCTACCAACAAGTCCATCAGTTATAGGGATATCTCTACTTAACCTACGTCCAACAACATCTTCATAGAATAGCTTCAAATCTATTTCTATCGACAGGGATTTCATTATAAGTTGTTTTCTACCGTACACAACATGAAAGATTTGTCAGATAAATTTGAACAGCGCTCCCATCTGTAAATATTCATATTTTTGGTTTTAAGTAAGTTTTGGAACTTGCTTTGGCTCACAGAATAATTCCATTTGATTTATAATATATTAACTGACATGCAATATTCAGGATTGTCTCATTGATGCAAGTTGGCAATTAATTTGTAGAGAGGAAATTTGTGCCATATATTTATTTACAAATATATTAATTTACAATTGGAAACTGAATCAGGTCTCCAAATACAAAAACATTTATTCATCCAAACAATTTCTCATTGTTTTTAAACTTTTAAATAAAACAAAGTCGAGTGACAACAGCATTGAAGTGCTCAATAATTAATTTTGTCTTAAAATACCTACTGCTACTAGCGGCACCTATAATAAGCACTAGGAGTTGGTCTCGATGCTAGTTGGTAATATTCTTGAATAAAATGGATTTATTTAATATTTAAACTGTTTACATTTCTTTTTAAAACTGCTCGTCAGCCACCAGAATAACCGTCATATTTTTCATACATATTGCTGTTACTCTCATCAGAAATACGATCAATAATATCATGGCTGTCATCACAGAGACTATCGTCAATATTTGGTTTTGATAAACTATCGTATTAAACTATTTAGGTAATTTGATTTTACACCTATGTTAATGTATGAATCACGTTAAATCTAGGATGAGTTAACGATATGGTTGACACTAACTAAATTTATACAAGTGCAGGCAGTAGATTTGTGCTTCAACAGGTGCAAGATTAACATCATTTTATTTTGTATATAATCATTCAAGTGTTTCTAAATCTACAACAGAACATCTGTTAGAAAAAGCTTTCTGGTCAGATTGTTCTCCAAGCATAGTCAGAAATGGATATCTTTAACACAAGTTACTAAATTTAAAATGACTGCACAAAGATAACAAGAAAGAAAATACCTGGTATTTTAAAGTTAGTCAGTATGCCCTTTATCTGTGGTTAAACAATTGTTTTTACAGTTTATTTGTTGGTATTGTTTGCTGATTTTATGCATTCTGACTGGAGTACTACAGCTGTTGAAAATCTATGCAGACTGCGAACTCTTCATTAAAAAATATAAACTGCCAGTTCATTGCATCATTTTTATCTGTAGAAAATACAATTACTACTTGTATTGTATTTGGGCATTCCATCTACAAGTAGAAAGTTAAAAGCTTTTTCATAATTTTGGTGAACTTGCGAATATTGACTATTGGATTCAGTTAAATAAAGTAATATTAAGTAAAAAAGTGTATATTGTTGAAGATAGTAACAAAAAAATACACAATAGAAATAATAACAAAAAAATTTATATTATAAGTATTACCTTATAAAACATTCAAGTCCATAATGTTCAAGGCGTAGAATGATTTTGTTAATGAATAAAATACCTGTAATTTTTATATAATACTGTTAATAAATATTATGAAATTGCCATTGATAACAGTATGTAATGTGTGTCTATATACAGAGTAAAGAGACAAGACCTTTGAACATTCATTTGAGATACGCTAGATTTTACCGCTAAAGATATTATATCTTAAATTTTTTTATTTACAATTTTTGACATACAAAGCTTTTTATCTGTTTTGCCATGACAAATTTGCCGATTTTTTTTTATGTAGATATCAGTACTCTATACAGGAAATCACAGAAAAGTAAAGCTGTGAATGTAGGTACCAAAGAGTAGACTATGTAAGTCTTGGCAGGAAATATTGCTGTGCCTTCGTGGATACAACTTTTAAAAAATATTTCAAATACAATTTTTGCTCTTAATTTTTTATTAATTAAGTACAAATAACTTAGTATTATTATTTAATACGATTCATTACAGTTTATAACGCTTCAGAGCCCGGTGCTTTATTCTGTCTCTCAGCTCTGAAACAAATAAATAAAACTGTTATTGAATTAATAGTTACACATAATCAAACTAATGGCCATTGGGGTAGAAAGATACTAGAGTGGCGATATTCTACGCAATGTACATAGATACGGGTGGTACCCACTGGGTGGACCGATAGCTTGGTCATAGGATAGGAAGCAATCCAATGCGAGAAGCACAGAACCGGTCATTCTGGAAATCTTTGGGGGAGACTTAGTGGATGTACACAGGCTGATATGATGATAAAACATACAACATAGTAAGTCGAGTTTCCTATTGAGTTCATCCATTTGATTAGACAAGTCTGTCACCACCTGGATAAGATGGATTTGTTGGATTGCAAACTGTTTGCTTAGAATACAGTCTGTAACAAAAAAGCAAGTTAAGTGTGTATGCCCCATGTAAAATAAATTATAAAAATAAGTTTACTTCAACTTTACCAGATGGACAATTTACAGCTCGATTTGATCCGGTTTTCATTGTGCTGTTTGTCACATTATCAGAAACTAGCTGAGCTTTACTGCATCCGGTCTGCAACAAAAAACCACATTGAGTTTGTGTACAGCCCTTAAAAAATAAATTATCATCAAAATAGGATAAACATTTTACCAGGTGCACAATTTGCAACATGATTTGGAACAGCTTCGACTGTGCTGTTTGTCACATTATAAACAATAAATTGGTCAACTTCTTCAGTCCATGTGCATTTCCTTGTGACTGTTGACATATGTTTAGGAAGAGTTGGGTATATTAAATTTGGCTGAACTTTTTTGGTTTTTAAAATAGAATAATCTTCAGGTGAATAAACTTCCTTTTTCTTTTCATCAATTTTGTAGAATTATAATATATTTCCCAAATTTTAGTACAATTATAAAATTAAAGGTAGAGAAATTAAAGACATACCATATCTTTTAAGAATTTTTATTCGATTTTGTGGCCATGTATCCTCAAGGTCAGTCATTTTTTGCAAATATTTGTTTGCATCTCTTCTGTGCATACATTTGGGTAATAACAAGTGTTTTCATCTGGGTTTATCCTATTCGAATCTACTATACCTGGGGCATCATCTTCATCCACAAATGTGACAATGACGAAGTTTATGGGGTTCATTATATAGAATGTTTAAAAATACATTTAACGTATTAAAATGGATTACCTTTTATGTGTTTAACAAATTATGTGAATATCTATTCGTATATATACTTACAAAAATGGGCATAATAATCTAATTAAATAATGAAATGATATAGGATAAAAACACTATTAATGTAACATTTTTATAGCAACATTATTGTTATGGAAAGGAAGGAATAGGACTTTACCCACAATGTCAGTAACTTCTTTTTCACATAGGTTCTATTTATTTTTTACAATATAAATACCTACGTGTGAACTTTCTATTAGTGGTGCTTCAAAGAAGTTTTAAGAAGTTTTTTTTGAAAATTATTGACAAAGTATAACCATTCCCTGTGCACTTATGAAAAATACAATGTTGTGTACTGTAACAATGTTGCCATGTTATTTCAAAAGAATGAAAGTTTACAGACGTGAATTGTTGAAATTTATCACAGTCTGGTGAAAGTAAAAGTGAAAGTTCTATGTAAGATTTGACAAAATGTTTTAGGAGATATTTAGTATAGTCATTGTATTCAAAGCAATAGTCAGGATTTAATAATACTCCGATCGCACCAGTAAGGCTGAGAAAATTGTTATAATATAATGCTAAATAGTCAGTCTTTATTCTCAGTATTGGCCCTAGGTATAGGAGAAATTGACGATTTTCAGTTGCCTTCCATCTCCTCACATCGGTGGTAGTAATATTTCTGTGGTGTGATACTCTGTGGACCTCTAAGTTTTATCAACTACCTTCTGACTTCATCATTAGACCATGGCCCTTATATAAGTAAAAAGAGCTGATTGAGACGAATCAAATAAGCTCAAACTTGATGACTTTGCATTTCCCCGTTATGGTGTTAAATCATTTGGAAGTCATCGGGATAACCTGAATTTTCCTGTATTATGTAATATTCCGAATGTCCATCATCGTGATATAAATTACATGCATACAAAATTTTCCTCGAAAATACTGATTTTGTACGAAACTGATATTACATATTTTTTTACTTTTTGGGATTTCAAGAGATCCTGGGATTTTTCTTAATCCTGGGATCTTGAATCCTGTTATCAAAGGACTTAACTCAAAAATATATCAAGTTTCATTGAATTCTTGATGATAGTGTTTCATGTTCATATTTCATTTTTTCAAGTTTCTGCATGATAGTTGAACTTGAATATTTAATTCTGCATAGAGAACTACTTCTACCTATTTCAATTTGTTGCTATTTATTTCAAATATTAAAATACAATGTAAAACGTAACTTATTAATTTAAACAATATGGTCACACTTTGAATAATATGTACATAATTTAAACAATATATACATTTCAGTTTCTAAAATTAACAATCCCAAGATATGTATATTTAAAAAAAAACTTCTCTCCCATTTCGCCCCTTTTCTCCAATTTGAATTTCCAAAATTCCCATCTTATCGTCTCTTGTTTACACCACAAAAACCTTACGTATAATTTTAAGATTCTAAGACCAGGGTATTGAGCTGTGTAGTAACAGGTATGGCAGTCAGTCAGATAGAGTACCCATATATATATATATATATATATATATATATATATATTTTAAATATATATAATTATATGAACTTTGACTTTCATTGGAAATTTCGTATTTTTAACAAATGCTATATAATCAAAGATAAAGATAAAGATAAAGACTTTCATTGGTATTATTAATTCTATCTCAATACTTGATCTGTAACCTGAATTTATACCAAATAATTCTGAATTATTTTTTTTATTTTTGCCCAAAAAATTCCCTCCATTTTTTATTCACTTTACATAATGATTAAATGAAGGAATAAACTTACAAAGTAAATTTTTAAGACTTTATATGAATATTATGAGCAATAAATTTCCCAAATTTATTTTTAGAGGAGTTATGACGATTATATAGTTTATTACTAATAGGCTTCAGCGTTTTTATGGTACTTTGGGACATAGGTGGGTGGTTAATTTAGAATCTGCACCAGGTGTGTGTGACTCAAGCTACATCATTGGTTGAGCATAATCTTCATTCACGTGAAATTACCTTGAACAATAAACAATTATTACGCATAACAGGGATATTAAAATTTAACGATTATTGCAGATTATAACAAGTAACCTTTATTAATATGTTATGGCATGAGTCATTAAATATCAATAAGAAAATGTTTCTTTTGTGTATTACATAAATACGTCAAACCCAGGATAGTATCAATCGCTATATGGAAACTTTAGTTTGAGTCATCAATTTATAATTTTATAAACGTTTGTTTGAAAAGAACTAAAATTAATCTTTTACTATAAGAAACAAGACATGTCAGCATTGACGGGAATGAGTTCTTGCTAAGAAAGCTTGAGTCATTCTTGCAGATGCAAATGCCGCTGCCAAGCGTAAAATTTTTAACCAGTGGTTTGGTAAGCCAGGTCTGCCTAAGAAATCTGTCATCTGCAATAGCAGGACTTGAACAGGACGTTTTAAAGGCATGAAAATATCCTCAGAGAATCGCTTAAGATCCTATCACATCTGCTGGAACTGTCCCCAAACTCCATTAACACTGGACCACATCTTTAACTGTTAAGTTATTATTGCTTCCCTTTTCGAACTTGGTTCACCACTGGATGAAATACTTCAAGTCATCAAGCTGCGAAAATTGCGACGCTTGTTATTAAGGTTTTGAAGACATTTGGCACAGACCCAAAGACACGACAACAACAACAAGAAAATATTTTATGATTCTAGATTGGCTGGCATTTATCAGATACATATGCTAAGCAATGTTATATGTAAAATGTTGGTAAATTGATATCTATCCAGGTATATAGCTATGAATTTTTTTAGTACTGATATAAGGGTACTTTACGCTGTAAATGATTTCACATTAAAGTACATCACTTACCAAATAAGTCAAAACATTTCTCATTCGTGATGCCATTACTCATTAGATGCTGGGGCAAGCGTATTGTGAAATGTTTGGCAAGAGTTTCATGCATGAATAAGCCACAAGCGTCCTTTGACCTGTTTGGCGAATGTAAGTTTATGCTCGATTGCCGAACATGGCAGAAGTTACTAATGCGACCACTAGTGAATTAGTTCAGTCACTTAAGTATTATATTATATAACCTATCTGCAAAAAATAATCGTCATGTGGAAACTTTTCTTGGGACTTCATTATTTTGATATTATAAGTATTGTGTCAAAATCCTGGGTGGACTTGTTACCGTAAAAAAGGCAAGCTCAAAGTAGAGAATATTTTATAATTCTGGAAAAAATTGAATTTCTCTATTTTATTTATATATTTGGTTTCTGGTAATAGTACGCTAATTTCATTTATTATAAAAATATTTATTATAAATAGCTGCATAAGTAAGATTCTATATTAAATTTAAGTATGATATCAAGAAAGCTTAGGCGTTAGACTGCATTCATTTCCACACCACCTATGAGATAGAATGCAAGGTTCGTTTTTATATATGGGCCATTGTATATGACAAATGAATTATGTGTCATATAATTATGAAGATTTTCAATCACTCCCTTCATCATATACTTAATCTTCTTTTTCTCATTTCGTGAAATTATTTCTTCTTTAATAATAGGTACAGTAGTCTTTATAATTCAGTCATTCTCTTTTGGATTTTTTTTTAATTTTTATACAATGATTTACAAATGATATTCATCTCAATGTCACAGAAACAAATAATTGTCAGTGATTTAGATCTAGTGTTGATAACTATGTTATGACCACTAGATCTAAATCACTGACAATTATTTGTTTCTGTGATTTCGATCTTAGATTTTACTTCGCTTAAGAAGTGATATTCACTATTCGTAAAATCACTAATCCACATGTAACAATGCCATTTGTGGTGTGCAACAGATTTATAGCATTATCTTGATATTTTACATTATATTAATAATACTTGTTTGGTTATCAGTTTTATTTATTTTGTGTTACTAAAATTATGTCAATACAATGATACTAAAAATTAGTATTAGTAAAGTATTACTTAGGATTTCATGCATTGACCAAGCCAATTATAATGGCTATATACAATAATTTTATTTTCCACATGCGGCTTTATAGGAGTGAGCAATAACTCGTGACTACCAATTAATGTCTGCTGTTCTTTTGCCTTTTGACATGCACCTTGGTCGGTCTAATTGGTTTCTGCCTATAAATTGAAAGCACAGCATAAAAATGTAACCACTAAATATCGTATTTTTACATGAATAAGAATTTAAAAACAAAAAAAAGTGACTTCCTAATACCTTTTAAAACTGCTGATGCACTTGCTTCCTCTGTCCGTTCCAAAATATGTGTTGTCTAGAAGTAAACAACTTAGGATCTCAATTAAATGAAACTATGATATATAAAGATGTTGTAATACAACAAAACCTAGATCGTGGTAAAGAACTTAAATAATATTACCTCAAGTAGTTTCATTTCATTGTGAATAATGAATTTCTACAAAATAAACGCTAAATATATTCAACTTAGGATCTATTTAATATAAATTATGAAATTGAGTACTGATGATAAATATGGCATTTAAGAGTCCAGTAATTTTAGGACCAGCCTGTTGCAAACTAATATGTCTTAGAATAGAACTATGTCTTTTTAATGAATTGTGACAAACTTTTTCAATAAACCGACATTGTAGGGATGATAAATACGATATTTGTTGCTTTCATTTACTGCCTTGAAGCTACCTCTCGACTATCTTTAAAATAATACATCTGTAAAATAAACATATTTAATGTTAGAAAATAGTACCCTTTAGTAATTAGCCTTAAATAATAAAACAAACAATAAAATATTTACATACCTTTGGAAATCTCATATTCTTTGTTGATACGCGCAGTCGAAAGAGTCACGAATCTGAATGATCTGCAAATAAAACAAAGCAGCTAATGATTTATTTCAAACTAGCTTTGCCCTCATTAGAAACTTTTAAGTTAATTGTAAAATTCATACAAGTAATACCACCTATTGTAAAAATTATAAAACTAAACTTTTCTTAATTAAATGTAATATGTAGTGAAACATCAAATTGCCATATCTTCTTTTTTGTTGGTTGATTACAATAAAACATAGCTGTAGGTTATTTCAGAACAAACAGAATTCACCATTAAAAATTTCCTCGAAATTTTTAAACCAAAACTTTTTAGATGCGACTTGAGAGTGACTTAGATTTTTTTCCAACGGAAATAACGTTCAGTAAAGTCCATGATTTGCTTACGCAGTTTCCTATATTTGAAAGAATCGACTGACTAGAATTTCAAGAGTATATGTATTATATACACGTGTATATTTGAATTTATTTCCATTCTATTTTTTTCTACTGGTAGCTGCTACTTTGCAAAATAACTACAACATCGACCAGGTCAGGGGCTGATGATGGATTTTGGTGATGAACAAAGGAATTCCTTAATGGATGTTAGTAAATCAACTATAATTGAAGATATTTATTACTAGTAGTTGTTTCTTTGCAAAATAACTGTACCATCGACCAGGTCAGGATCTGATGGTGAGTTTTGGAGAAGAACAATGTAATTCCTTAATAGATGAGAGTAAATCACCTGTGATTCAAGATATTTACTATCTGTAGCTGTTACTTTGCAAAATAACAACATCATCGACCAGGTCAGGGTCTGGTGATGAGTTCTAGAGATGAATCCTAACCAATATTATAAATGCGAAAATGTGTTTGTTTTTTCCTTATTGGTGGGCTAAGAACTGACATAGGTTACTTTCATCCCGCAAAATCTCATCCTAATTAATATTATAATCCTAAGTAATATTTTAAGTGCAAATGTGTGTTTTTTTGTTCTTCTTTCAAGTTGCAACGGAGCAGAAGATAGAGGTGATTCTTTGCACAGAATAGTTTTGCACAGTAATCATTCCTTCAGAAAACATTCCTACACAAATGGGAATATTTGTTATATCAATTGGTTGTGCAATGTCGCAATGGAGTCATGGATAGATGTGATTTTTTGAAACGCTACGTACCCAAAATAAGATTTGCAAAATAATTACGCCCTTTAAATCCTTAATTTATATGGAAATATTTTTGTTTTCTTTGTCATTTGTATTAAAAAGTCAGGAAAATAAAGGATTAGTATTTAATTTCCTTTAATTATTCTAGGTGGCACTGCATGTTTTAATTTTTTCCTATAAATTTTTTACTATAACCTCGTGAGCGGAGATGAGGGTTACATTTAGTATTTATAGTAAAACAGATTTTATAGGCAAACTTTGAATAAATTAGTGTTTTTCTAGAATGTTAGTAATCTTTTTTTCAAGAAGAGATGTGGTGTTTCATTCATTTGCATATATTCAAAATTCAAAGGAAAAGTAACAAACGAATGGACAATATAATTCAAATTCGTTTTAAGAGTTTACTGACTAAAATAATTTATTAAATAAAATTAAAGTTAGAATGACTATGGCAGAGAAACTCTAAAATTATTAACATTTCCACGCATTTACATAATATACATAAATAAATTTCCATTTTTTTTACCATGCTGAAATAATTTTTGGAATATCATTTAGTAACAATAACAATAAGTTAACAATTATATATATATATATATATATATATATATATATATATATATTTATACATATATATATATATATATATATATATACATATACAGTGTCGATGTGATCATGAATTTTTCCAAATGCAAGGTGAAGAGTGTCTATTCCTGAGTGTTTCTCAATGCGGAATGACTAGTAAATGCAAAATGCCATTTATAAAATGTATGAGAATTATTGATAATAATAAGATATTTTTATTTAATAAATATTTTTCTTTCTCTCTTTTGCTATTGCATCAATTAAAATTGTTTTATCATCATATTAACACACGGTATGAGAGAAAGGTATTTATACGTTATACGTTGACTGGTAATAGAGTGCGGCGTTTTTCATAGACTAGCGGTAGAATGCGGGTAATGTATAAATACGATTATCCTTTTATTGATCTAAAGAGATACTAACATGCAGATATATGAATTCCAAAGGACAAAATTTGGGTCTTTAACACATACAATGGTGAATTATGTCTGTATTTCCGGGTATAACATTAATCTATTCAACTGCGTAGAGTCATCCCTTCACACAATTCTCTGCTTTGCCACGTATTCAGTGCGATTCTAACAATTGGAAAGTGTACACACTTAACAAAATCTTTGTAATTTTGATTATTTCAAGAGACATGACCTAATTTGACTACGAAAATTATGAAGAATTGTGTGTTGATCGTTTATCGGAACTTTCGTGTGATAGTGACATCGAAGATCATTCAGAATTGGAAACTGACAAAGAAAGCGACAGTGAAGAGTAAGGCAATAACCCTACCTACAAATTTTACTCGCAGAACTATCTTTTCAATTTCTGATGAAAGTGAAGACGAATGGTCCTTAACTGACGAACCTCCAGTTCTTGAAGATTTTATGGGTCGTCCTGGAGTTACTTCGAATGCTGCTCCAGAATCGCTAATTATACAGATATCGCTATCAAAATATTGAACAATTAAAACTATCAAGTGGCGAGATATTACAATCGTAGAAATAAAGAAGTTTTTGGGTCTAACAATTTTGAGACAAATTCATAGAGATGATTATTGGTCAACAGACCCGTGCTTGGAAATGTCATTTTTTCCAAAACCACCTCAACGGATAGATTTCGACACTTCAATGGTAATGAAGACATTACAGAAGAATCAGGAAGATTAGTGAAAGTCATGCCTATAATCAATAATTTGTCTGATAAATTTATAAATGTGTACAAACCAAAAAGGAATAGTTATTATTGGATGAGGGTATGATACCATGGAAAGGAAGATTATTTTGCTAAGTATATAATGCACGAAAACTTACAAAATACGGAATACTTGTGAGAATTTTATCTGACAGAGATACTGCGCTGCTCAAGGTTCATGTGCCAATTCTGTCAACTAAGGTTGACAGAATGTATACAAATTGTAGTTTCGCCATTTACAGGTATTTGGCATCACGTCTATATGGACAATTATTACAATGATTAAAGTGTGACTAATGCTATTCAGCTTCTCGAGAACAAAATCCGAATTTGCAGAACAATAAGAAAACATAGAGGCTTACCTCCGTATCTTCAAAATACATGTTTGAATAAAGGAGAAAAAATCTTTCGCAGAAAAGAATATATTACAGGATATATTACTACAAGTCTGGCAATCAAAGAGTAGAGTATCCTTTATCTCTACTATCCATTCTGAGGAAATACAGGAGAGCCATAATAATGATCAAACGACGTGACAAAACATTATAAAACCAAACGCTCTTATAGATTATAATAAGTATATGAAAAGTGTCGATCACGCAAATCAATATTATTCTTATAGTATTTTGAGAGACGTATAAATGGACAAAACATGAGATAATATACTTAATAAAATGTGCTCTTTTCACCTCATACATAGTTATTAATTCTGTACATGTACGAATAATTAAATACAAAAAAATTTATTACGGAATAGCACTGTATTGGCTTCCTGATTCTACTGGAATATTGGATCAAACCACTGACCATCTGGACCCATCAGACGTTGGATCCACATCTACTACAAAAACAACTTCAAGAAGTACCCTCCCACAAGATTATCAACGGATATGCCTAAAAACATGTTACTATATTGCAGCACACAAAAAATGAAGCGAAACAAATCATATGCATAACATTGTGAGATTTCTCTTCACACGGAAAAACGTTTTAACGATTATCAAACAAAAAACACTACTAAAACTTCATTCTTTCTTTTTTTTACCTTCTTTTTTACATATTGTACTTTTTTTTGAAAATATTTTCAATAAATCAGAATTCTTACATATTTTATTACTTCTATTTTAATTTTCGGTGAGTTTTCCAGCATTTGTCTGTTTAAAATTTTAAAAAAATAATTCAGAATACATTCATACATATCATATATAATTCAGTATAATCTTCTTGAATCATTGATGAAGATTCGATCTATTTTTTCCTATGAAAATTGTTGTATTATATATTCCCAGAGTTTATAATAAAACTTGGCAAAATCAGATGTTTTTCATCAAAAATTTTAAGTTTTTCTTTCAACTCTTCCAAAGAAAATTGATAATCTTCTTTACTTTTTATACAATAAAAGATATAATGTTTTGACCTACTGGACGAAAAAAAAATTAATTACATAAAATATCCAACTCAACAACAGGCGACTTTGAATTAAGGTTTATGTTATACCAAACGTTCTCAGTATACATTGAGTCACGAGATGAAAATGGAATGCTACGTAGATGATTTAATGTCTTTACTTATTATTATTACTATGAAAAGGTCTACCTTAAAAACCCTAGTAACACTCAACTATCAAAAAAACACTAAAAAATTGTTTTAGTTGTCTGTAGTGTGAACTCTTCGTATAAACCTGAGTTTTATTGTATTTATATACTAGGAATAATGTGAGCCTGCGAGTAAAATATGAGTATGCGCCTTGTTCACATATTTCAAAACTTGTTATTTCGAAAGCTATTGGTCGTATGGAAATTTTACACAGGATCTTTTTAAGCAATTTTTTATAACAAATATTTTTTGTAACAAGCAAAATCAATATTCAAGTAAATTGATTTTGTGACTTTTGAACCTAAATAACTTTTTTGCAGAAACCATTTCACCAAGACTTGATACGATATTTATAATACCAAAGTAATGAAGTCCGCGCCGATGGTGTTCCCATCGTATTGTGGTGGTGTGGTTTGTGTATGTCAATGATCCCGAGAGCTATGCCGGCGGTAGCGTAGCTACTGGCAGGGTCACTCAAGCCGGACAGGTCAAAGGGGAGACACCAGATGAAGAGGAACAAACTGGCCATCTAGGTTGTGGGGTTGGGCGTGGGGCCAACACCCCCGCCTCGTGAAAAATCTGCAATAGCAAAAAGGACTACAATTACTTGTGGAAGAATTTGACAGGTACAATATCGACTTACTTGCCATTCAAGAAATGTGATGGCTTGGAGAGGTACCCTCTCATTGAGAAAAGAAATCACACGGTTTACTATAGCTATGATAAAAAAAAACATGTCTTTGGAACTGGGTTCCTGTTGAGCAAAAGTATAAAGCAACTAGTGATTGACTTTGTTCCTAAGTCACCCTGTCTTTGCAAAGTCCGTCAAAGGAGAAAGTTGTTTAACTATAGCATTATTAATGCTCATGCACCTACAGAAGACAAGGAAGAAGAAGAAAAGGAAATTTTTATGAGGTTCTTTCTATGCTCTACACTTTCTTCACAACATTAAAATTGTTTTGGGAGATTTGAATCCTAAATTGGGTAAAGAGGTTGAATTTAGACCAACAATTGGAAAGCATAGCCTGCATGTTAGACAACGACTAATATTTTTTGCTGCCGAACACAGCGTGATAATATCGAGCACTGTATTTAACCACAAAAAATACACAAGATGACATGGCACTCACCTGACGGAGAGACCCAGAATCAAATTGATCATGTACTCATCGATTCTAGGCATGCATCGGATATCCAGGATGTTAGAACTTATTGCGGCGCAACCTGTTTGACCACTTTTTAGTTATCGCTAAACTAAATGCCAAAATTTCAAATGCCCGAAAGATACAGGGAGAGAAGCAGAAGAGGTTTAATTGTGAAAAATTGAGGAATGAAACAAACAGACGAGACTTCCAGTCCACATTTAAGGGAATGGATAGTGTGGAAAATAAGTGGAGTTCGCTCAAAGATGAGCCCGATCATTCACTCAGCTGACAATTCACTGGGAAGTATAGAAAACCTCAAACCAAAAGACTGGTTTGATAATGAGTGCCTTCTTGCAATACGGACAAAAAGAGCTGCCCATAAAAATATGATCCAAAAGCGCCACTCAAGAAGCTCTGTCGAGGAATATAAAAAATCTAGAAAACAGGAAAACAAGGTTCATTGGCTTAAAAAAAGACTCACAACGATCTATCTGAGAGGATCCAATGAAAGCCGTGCTTTTTACCATGAAATTAATCTTGGCCGCAAAGACTTTAATCCTAGAACTACCGCTTGCAGAAATAAATATAACACCATCCTAAATGACAGAAAAGAGGTGCTTCGTCGATGGAACAAGCATTCTGGTGACTAGCTGACAGAAGTTAGAGAAGGAATTAAAAAACTCAAGAATAACAAACCCCAGGACCAGACTCGATTCCTTGAGAACTCATCAAAAGTGCAGTAAGCCAAAACATTGAGGAAATTCATCACCTCATTGAATCACTTTGGAACCAAGAAATTTTGCCTGAAGATTGGAAACTGAACATCATTTGCCCTATTCACAAAAATTGAGACGTTTTGGAATACGCCAGCTATAGGGGAATCAGTCTCCTTTGCGCTTTTTACAAACTCTTTTCCAATATACTTTTTAACACACTAGTAACCTATACAGACAATATTATAGGCGATTACCAATGCGGTATTCGTAGAGGAAGATCCACAACAGAACAGATATTTAATATTAGGCAAATCGCGGAAAAAACTAATGAATTTGGCATAAGAACACACCATCTCTTTGTTGATTTCAAGACTGCATACGATTCAGTGAACAGAAAACTACTCATTGAAGCTATGAGAGAGTTTGCAATACCTGAAAAACTTATAAATTTGACAACTATTTCTCTAACTAAAACAAAACTTAGGGTTAAAGTTCAGAATAATCTCTCAGAGCCCATTGTCGTTTCAAATGGGCTCAGACAAAGGGATGCACTGGCCTGCTTGCTCTTTAATATTGCCCTCTAAAAGATTGTGAAAGACTTGAACATAAATACCACATAAATAACAAAATAACAAAAATCCCCTGAACTTAAATAACAAAAATCCCCAATGGTTCATTCTTTAAAAAATCTGTTCACATTTTTGCATTCGCCGACAACATTGACATGGTCGTACGAACTCCTGTGGCACTTAGAGAGGCTTTTACATCACTAGAGGCTGCAGCCTGCAAAATATATCTTACAATCAACCAAAATAAATCTAAGTATATAACCTGTACCAATTATAGCAGCCCTTATTTTGAAATTGGGGATTACAAATTTGAAACTCTTAGCAACTTTAAATACTTAGGATCAGAAGTTAATACTCTCAATGATATCATATCTGAGATCCGTAGTAGGGTCACAGCAACTAAGCGCTGTTTTTTCGGTCTTAAAAAGTACTTGAAGACTAGAATCGTTGTTTTTCTATTGGTGAAGACCAATAGAAAAACAAAGATTCTGATTTACAAAAGCTTAATTAGACCCATTCTTACATACTCTGTTGAGACATGGACAATGACAGAAAAAGTTAAACATACCATGTCTGTTTTTGAAAGAAAGATTTTAAAAACTATTTTTGGTGGTCTAAAATGTAATAACACCTGGAGAAGAAGAACTAACTCTGAACTTTACAAATTATTTAAAGAACCACATGTGGTCAAACACATCACAATTCAGAGAATAAAATGGGCAGGACACTTGAGCAGAATGGACGACAGCCAGGCAAGAAAAAAGATCTTCTAAGCTGGACCATTTGGTTCTCGAAAAAGAGGACGACCTAAACTTAGGTGGCTTGACTGCCTGGAAAAAGACTTAAAAGCCTAAATGTAACAACTGGATGTCTCTGGCCGACAACAGGAAAACTTGGGAATTGATTCTGCGGAAGGCAGGGACCCATCCTGGGGTGTCAAGCCATTGAAGAAGAAGAAGAAGAAAATAATGAAGTCCCAAGGAAAATTTCCTCACCAGGTTTTTTTTTTTGCAGGCTAGGCTAAATATATATAACACATAGTAACTGTGAAGTCCAAGCGCCTAATATTGATAATTTATAATAATTATAACTAAAAAGAAAATATGTTTTGATGGTTTTGAACCATTGGTAATATAAAACACGAAAATATACTATAATTGTACAAAAAATATTTTTAGATTTATTTAAATTTTTCATGAAATACTAAGGAAACTAAACAATAAACTGAAACCTGCCTTCTAGTTACTCCTGTGAAAAATGGTCTCAATCATTTATGAGGCAAAGTAAAAACAGAAAAAAAACAATATGTAAGCAAACAACGGAGTAATGGACGATTAACGACATCAGTCAATTTCATCCATTGTCTACTGCAGCCATGAGCAGTGGGTGCAGGGATCACCTACTGTAAAACACTTGCATTTGGTGGGGTGAGTGACATAAAAATTTGTGTTTTTTATTATCTTGCACTACTACAGCCCACTGAGATGTACTCCAAATGTGCCGTGATGTGCCCTAGGGAGGGGACCTACATGTAGTTACAATCCATGAAATGGGTTGCCTTGGCTTTTTAGTTTGTAATTTTTGATTGCACAAACCTCAAGTCCTCCTCCCATGTAGGATTAGTGGTTATTCTAACCATTACAGTCGAAAATCCGTTTATATCAACTCTATATATAAATATATATATATATATATATATATGGGAAATAAAAAAATTATTTCCGATAATATGATATCTTATTCTTCCATCTTTAATTGATTTTATTACTATTTTACTTTGAATTTGATTTGAGTAGTTTTTGACTTGTTTTATTTAATTTTATTTAATTTGACCTGACTTAAGTAATTTAATTTGGTGTAGTTTGATACAGTTTAATTTTATCTGATTTAATTGACTTAATTTATTATGATTTAATTTGTATTGATTTTAAATTTTTTTACTGCAATTGGGTTTGACTCCATTTAGTATTGATTTTATTTTATTGCATATTTTATGATTTATTAATGATGTAATTATTCACTATTTATACTAACATTAGATTAAGAATATTGTTACCTATTAACACAATTGTATGGACTATGTCTGAAATAAAATCTTATTATTATTATTATTATTATTTTTAAATTTTTCCTCACTATTTGAAGACCTTGCCAGACCTTTATTTCTTTGTACGATTACCGATTTTAACTAAACGCAATCGAGTAATGCAAGCAATTAATTAGGTGATGATGGAAACTTATTGATAACATAATATTTCAAAGCAATTTAATAAATGTCATAATTTATTTATCTATCTAAAGATAACTCCATTTTAATTCAGTCCAAATAAAAGGAAATATATAAGGAAATACTGGTGTAACTTGGAATATAAAGAATAGGGCAATGTTTAATATTCAAGTTATTTCTGAGATGGTATATTATTATTAAATACATATCACAGTTAGAACAGGTAAGCCGTTATTCTCAACTGCATCTAGTTGAAGTCAACAGAACTTCGATCAGAAATTCAGGTAATGCTAACCTTACTATTAGGTTGGCAACTTATAAACCCGCAATTTCTGAACAAAACCTTTTCAACTTTTTATGTGTAATCAATAAAATCAATTGTTAATTATATAAACATCGCCAGTATCTAACACTTGTCGCCAACGTATAGGCAGAACTAAAGTTCCGTAGAAATCTTTGGGCCTTCGACTAAAAAACTGATGAATTTCGATGTTGATATGACTTTTGTCTTTAAATTTTCTGTAACGTAAATTACATGAACAAAGACAAAGAATAAACAGATGGTAATTAGGTGGCTAAAGATCTGGAGTGTTGAAACGGTGGGCGAAGTAGCATACTCCATCCTAGTGAACGTAATTTTTCACGCGTTACTTTTGCTACGTTCGGTCGAACATTGTCATGTAAAAAATAAAATTGGTTTTGATTTGAAGGAAATTTAGCAGTGACATTGCTCAATTGTTCTCAATAAATCTTAGCTGTAATTGTACTATTAGCTTGAAAGAATGTTCAATGAATAACTGAATAATTCATTGAATAAAATCCCATATATATATCGCCACGTACTCAAAAGTATCTTTTGTCCAATATTATATTTTGGTCTGGATACACCTTTTCCCCAGCTCCTAGCCAGTGGCGTTTATGCTAAAAATTAACATACCTCATCCACTTTTTATCTCCTGTAACCAGTTACTTCAGCCTCTTCAGAAAGGGTGTTAGCTCATGTGGTAGCCAAATGGAATATTTCCACTTCTTTTTCAAAGCATGAAGTTATTATTCCATTGCTGTATAAGAGCATGAAAATAGGTCTGCCAAAAAATGTGAATTTAATCGGGGATCCGTTTCAATAAGGCTTTTAAATCTTTCTAAATCAATTGCAGGAGATCGCTTTAGATAAGGTTTATCAGACAGATCAAAATTCCCTTCTTTGAATCGTTAGGACCTGTACTTGCCTGTATCGTAAGAGGAATACTTTCATCCATCCTTGTGTGTATATTGCATGATACTCTGCTGGTTTTTGCTTTAAATGACATTCATGAAGAAAGAGTCCTCTAAGTTCACTTCGAAATACTTCCATTTTAAATTTATTCTTTACTTTCCGATTACACAATTGCAAACGAACAGAAGTATGAATGCTGTACTCTTTATATAGCTTATAAGAAATATTCTAGAAGCTTCTATCATCATCATTCCAGAAATCGGTCGAAAAAACTGGCGGGTTTATAAGTTGCCAACTTAATAATTAATGCTGACATGAACTAAATTTCCGAACTTAGCGGTATATTTATTTTCTTCTCATTGATACAGGTTTTCTTGTTACGATATATGTATATTTTTATACCTCAGATTTCAATAATACTTTTTATGCAAATATATCTATGAAGGACTTCTTTCTTATTCTTATTCTTTCTTATTAACATTCATTTTTTGGCCTGTTTGTATGTTTTGTGTCGAGGACTTCATAATACTAATTTGTTTTGGTACTCTTGCTTTGATAGTTTCGATAGACCGATTCAACCTTTAAAATTAATTTTAAAATTGTTAAAGTCAAATAAAACATTTAGCGAAAACAAAAAATTTAAAAATATTCAAAAGTTATGCAAATATTTAGTAATAAGTACCTGCAAATGGGCACTATTTATTCAAATTTATTTTAATTCCACATGAAGAAACTATTTGGAACTTGCATAGATATAAAATATTAGATTAAATATATATTATTAAATATATAAAATATTAGATATTAGATAAATGACACATCCAACATTAAATCCGTAACCAAAAGACGGAGTCTACCAAAACACACCCCTAAATATATTAAGGGGGCGTATCTTAATGCAGTGGTGACACATATGTCAGTATAAATATTTTCATATTGATGTAAACATATTTTATATTACATATAAATATTTTCACACTGATCTAAACTTCAATTTCATTGATATGTATTAGTAAAGCAGAACTCTAAAGGTTTTTTGTCTTCTAGAAATGTGAACTTGTTATGTCTATAATTGTAGTAAGGAATCTGTGGAAATGGTTACCGACGACAAGGGGAGGGAAAGTGGATTGCCTTTCCTTTTTTTTGACATGTGTAGTTTGAATAAAATTTCAGCACACGGTTGTAGGACATATAATCTTTAATATATTCGATTCAGTATATTCGATTATGCAATTTTCAATAGATTTGAATTTGAAATAATATAGCCTGTGAATTTGAAATAATATCATCAGGTTTTGTTTACTTAAAAAATTCCAGTTTGGATCATTAGAATATATTATAAATGTTACTTGTTACTTATTCAATGTTACTTTCATCAAAATGTTTTAACCAAGAAGATTGTTACTTTGGTTCTCAATTTTTAGGTGCAACTGTTTTAACCAATTTTGTTTAAGGTTGCATTCTTTGGAAATCTATAAATAAAAGATAGTCCATCTATTCAGAAATAAGTGTTAAACAAAAAAAAATGTTTCAGTATATTCTTTCATTATGGTATGGGAACATTTATAGAATTTGCTTACGTGAATGAGTCTACCATAAAAAATATTTAAATTAGATAATATAAAAGAAAACTTCAAAGAGGTCTTAAAATAGAAATGATTTATCTGATAATAAACCATTATATTTCTGTAAGGATGAAAAAGATAATTCAAATTTGTCCCGATTATCAATTTCCGATAATCAGGACAAATTTGAATTACCTTAAAATCCAAATCGACCTTTTGTTAAATAAATTAAAATAAAACTAAAATTAAAATAAATCGTAATGGTGCTTTTATAGTGAGATATTTATGAAATTTGCATAGACACTTTTTTATCTTAAAAATCCTTTCCACTTTTACACATTTCTTTTTAATGAAACTAAAGGCCAGGTTTGCTTACATCATGTCAAATGGCAACGAAAACTATGAAGTTAATAACTTTATTTTATAGTAAAAATTTACTCCACGCCCCTGTCTACAAAGAAAGTTAACGATTTACAAAGATTTTTAACTTTATTAGGATAAAAAAGTAAATCTAAAATGCGTATGCAACTGATGTGTGTATTAAAAATCTGATAATGTTTTAAATCTGAAATACTTACAGAATTATAACATATATTTCACAATAAAATTTGAAATTGAAGCAATCTTTTATATACCCGTGAAATGCAATACCTGAGAAATTCTTGAATGAAGCGAAACCACACATATAGTTATGACACTTATCCATTTTTGGGAAAAATTTTTGATTAATTTATTTATGTAAATTTAGAAATTACACATAAAACATAAAATTCGACAATATGGTGCCCGGTTGACAATATGGTGCCCTTGTCAATATGGTGCCCTGATTACATGTCAAACTTGGGCATGGTAACAGTTTCGAGTGAAGAAAACATATAAAACAAATGCGATCTCGCTCGAACTATTACAAGCAACGACGAAAAGAAGGAAATGAAAATATATCAGTCTTTAGGATTTTCGCTAGATATTGTCTGATTATTTATGTGTTATCTACTTAATATTATAAATCTGTGGGAATTTGAAGGTATATAATTTCAACTCTTTTTTTCAGTTAATTTTATGAATCTAAAGAGAACTTGCTCTATTCACGTTTATGTTTATGAAATTTCACAACTTTTTGTTAAGAATTAATAAATCATGGAATTTTTCCTAATTAACAGATAATGTAATTTCTAATACATGGAAATGGCTTTAATAATTAAAAGCACTAATGACGCATGGTTATGTGCTTAAGCTTCATACAGTTTTTAGGAGAATAAAAAATCACTGCTATATAGAATACAAGTCACGCCATCTAACAAGTAACAATAATTCAACATGACTGATACCAAAGTATTTTTTCAAGTACTTTTTAAAATTAATAGTGTGAGTCCATTGAAATGTATTTATCGAAATGTGTATTGAACTAAATAATATCCATAGAAATATGTGTAAATAACACCCAAATACAGAAAGGATTGAATTTTTGCAAAAAGGAATCATCATTTATTAGTTACAATTATACAATAAGCAAAATAGAAATAATCGTATCTACAGCTGTAATCCCAAAAGAAAATAATTTGTATTTGATCTTCGATAAAATAAATTTCTGATAGAGCATGGAAATTAGGCAAGAGATTCATAAATTTTTAATAACCTCTGCACACTAAATTTCTAGTTTCTAAGTAGACCAGCAGTTTTAATGATGAGGTAATTAGTCAGTGTCAAAATTAGCAATTTTGAAGGTCTGTTTGTATAAAAGCTGTGTTTATGAAATTTTAAATGTAATATTTATCATCTCCTCGAGTACGTAGTTTTGATTTGGTACATGGAATAGGTTTTAAGTCAGAGGGGTGACTTTTGATAGCCCATTTGTAGTCACTTTTGACAGCCCGCTTTTGTTAAGTCATTACCATACCTTTAGATATCACACTGTGTGGGAACAGCTGTCGGAAACATGCCTGCGCCCAATCACATGTTTTGGTTAATTTGGTTATGGAAAAATGTTACGTAACATTCCGCTTGATAAGATATAAGATAATCACTATCTCTTAGATCAAATTTCTCAAACTTGACAACTAATGAATTGGTTTGTATGAAATTGAAAATGAAGGTAAATTTAACTGCCCAGAAGTAGAAACGGAGTGTCCAGTTCTGTCTTTTCAAATAAATAATAAAAATATATTATATTGACAATTCGACAGCCATTTACTTATAATTTGGTGATTGGTGTTCTATTCACCATATAAATTGGTGTTCTATTATTTAAACAGTTCTTGACAAGCCTATAGAAACTATTTGTTATGAAAATTGCTCACACGTTACTGTTATTATCTATTTAAAATTTAATACGATTGACATATACTACGCATAACATGCTATTAGTTATTCAAGGTGAAATATTTAGGTACTTATTGTTATCAAATAGTGATGATCATTGAACTAAATAATGGTAGAAAAATATTCGCATGTAAGATAGCGATCGTTGATAATTAATTTATGGGGTAGAATTTGCAACAATATATGGTTGTTTGTCCAATATTACATTTAAAAAGTAACATGGAGATAATTCGGATAATCACTTCCATCTCCAAACTATTAAGCGAATTAGAGACAGTTTTATTATATTAAGCGAATTAGAGAATTTCAATTTTTATTATCATTAGAATTTTAGTTTCGTTACTCATATTTACAAGAATTACTGATAATATTAACGGACGTGATTCTCATCAGAAAATGTTGGCCATGGTAGATAAGTTATTTCAGGCATAGATAAGATAGGAGTTGGGTTAGAAATGAGAGCATGTTTTTGGCTTGAAATTAGTCACACCGCTTGTAGGCTGTTCGTTCGTTGATTGCCGTGTAACACGTAAACAGAAAAGTTCATCTTCTTAATTACATTGTACACATCAATTGTGTAATAACAGATATAACAAAAAGAAATTTTGAATACAAAAAGTGGGTTAAAAATTATTTTATTTTATTAAATATTTAAACATTTAATGTAAAACTGTATTTATTGGTTTTGTTTTATATTCTATTACTCCTTTTTTGTATCCAGTTACTAAATTCATGTCATTAAATTATGTTTAATATTTAGTTGAACCAGTTTAGGTGGGCTGCCATACTGCCTTCTTGTAATAAAGTGATTAGAAATTTTAATTAAACATGGAGTTGTGCTACTTTATCAAATACTATAGTTGGATATCATTTGAATGACAAATAGTTGTGGCATCTTATTATTAATTGAAATAATTAGGTTATTACCAATCATTATAGGATGTGTCTCATCTCTTGCCTCGCCTGCATCGTTGGTACATGCTGTTGCTGCTGTGTGAACTTCTGCAAGAATTTCTGTGATTGCCTGACCTGCGGAGCTTACTCGAAGCATGAGATTACGCAACAGGTTGTTGTCGTTCAGCCTCGATCATAGTTAATGTTCTAGATGTTGCACACCTCGAAAAGACCTAACTATTTAGTACTAGTTCGTAAGACCCATCAATGTTTACTGAACAATTGAACAGATATTTATTTTTTTTAACTTTAACGGTTACGTGACAAATAATGTTTCTTATTCTTCCTTTTCAATTATTCGGTGACCAATCAATGACACATGATGTTGCAAGAGGGTATTTTCTGATGCGTTTATTAATTCACTGTTAATGAACTGTTTTTACAAACATCAGAAGTGTTTTAATATATATTTGATTATTCTTATGTAATATAAAATTTTATACTGTCAACTGAAAAGCTATTAAGGTTAACACTCTGATTACGTAAAATTTATTGGTTTTTGGCAAGAATGTTTTGAAAGAAATCAATCTAGATTGACAACATCAAAGTAGTTGGACATTTTCCAACAGTCATTGGTGTATCTAACAACCAAAACATTTTCTTTAAAATAGTAATTCTAAATTGTTATCACAATCCAGTATT
The DNA here is from genome assembly GCA_039881145.1 of Druceiella hillmani. Classification (NCBI taxonomy): domain Eukaryota; kingdom Metazoa; phylum Arthropoda; class Insecta; order Lepidoptera; family Hepialidae; genus Druceiella; species Druceiella hillmani. The sequence goes on along the minus strand of JAYKKI010000012.1, from coordinate 43,497,494 downwards.
ATATTCACAGTAGACATTTTTTTCTTCAATATGCAAATATACAAAGGATTATTTTGGAAATAAATATAGTTGGATAAAATGTACTGCAATAAGGAATTGAGCAATTAAGATTGTTGCTTTTCAAATCTAAAGTCAGATTATTTTTGAAATTATCAACAATATATATCATTTTGATTGGATTCAATCTCGCTAGTGTCCGTCGATGTTGGAATAATAATGAAAATAATGTAATTGTGAATTATACTAGGGCCTTGATAATCAAAACACCCAAAATTTATACCCAGTTCGGATTAGTGAGGTGTTCAGATTATAGTATGTAGATATTTTGAAAGGTGTTTTTTGAATTGAAACAAACATTTTTATAATTGAGAGTAAATACAAATTTTAATCATTAAGTATTATTACACTTTTCTAGAAAAATTTAGTATAGTGCTTTCACGAGTGGTGTTTGAGAAGAAAATGCATTATCCCTCAATTTACGCAATAACATTTTTTTTTTAAATTGAAATATCTACTTGATGCATTCATTCCAAGCATTCTTTTAATGCAGACATTACTCTGGTATGTGAAATCTTTGTAATTACTTCTGGTTCCTCTAATACCTCTTCGTTTTCGCTATCAGTCTCATTTAGTATTCTTATCTTACTATGTCTTTATCAATTAAGGGCTCTTGACAAACAACGTAGTCATTCATCATCATCATCATAATAAATAGTTAATGTCCTCTTCTGAAAAGCCTCTATTACAGAAAATGGTTAATGGAAGATCATCTTCAGGGTCAAAGTTATCCAGATCGTGGCCATAAGTTTCCTCTGGTTTAAATAACGAAGGCCACAGAGGTTTCCAAGATTTTTTGATCAGATCAGATTTGAGGACAATTGTTGCCAACATTGAGCCAGAGAAAAACAGCATCTTTCATGGTGCTTTTTTTAAGGATTTCAGATAATGTACATTCTGTATCAACTTATCGCTCTCCAAGAACTTGTAACAGGAATGTTTTTTTGTATGTCACTTTAATGTTCTGAATTACGTTTTGATCCATGGGTTGAATTTATTCATTAGGTGGTATGTATAGAACAGTGAAATTTTCTTTATTCTACTGCAGATTTTCTTCTAGTTGATGCGCTGGTGCATTATCAAGAAGCAAAAGTGCCTTTAGTGGTAGGTTCTTTTCCAATATTTCTTTACTTCGGGAATAAAATACACCTTCAGCCATTCTAAAAATATTGTTTTTGTAGCCTAGGCACTTCTTTGACCTATGTAATAAACTGGTAATTTTTTAACTGATGCAAATGCACGTGGCATTTGTGCTTTATAAACAACCAGTAAAGTCAGTTTATGTATTCCGGTTCTGTTCGCACATAGCATAAATGTGATTCTTTCCTTCGACATCTTTGATGCACTACTCTCTGACCCAGAAGCCAAAGTTTTATCTGGTAGCACTTTTCACTACAAACCCGATTCATCGGCATTATAGATTTGATCCCTAATTATGATTTGATTTACTCCCTAATTATGTCCATGAATTTCTCCTGGAATGGATTTACAGCTTCTTTATTATTCGACAGTTTTTCACCATTAAGTTTGAGTTGGTGTATTCCATGTCTTTTCTTGAATTTGTCTCACCATCCTCTACTAGCAACAAACTCTCCTATTCCAAGTTTTTCATGGAAAAATTTAGTTTTTTTTCATCACTATGTCACCTGACAAGGGGACAGGTTTTCTTCGCTATTCTAAAAACCACCTAAATGAGACATCTTCTAGCTGGGGGTTTTCAGGTGACTTTAAAGTTTTTTTAGTGCCTGGACCCTTTTCTGTATTTATCACAAATGATCGTATTTTGTCCTACCTTCGTTTTGTTATAAAAAATAGTCAATTTTCCAATGTTATACTGCTATGCAAGAGTTGTTAATGAAAAACCTTCCTTAATCTTGTTTAAAATCTCGCATTTTTGTGATATTGTCAATATCACATGTTTCTTTTCTTTGATATTGAAGCCATGATTAAAAATAAACAAAAATATTTTGAGAAATGCACAAAATGGCGGAACGACGCATGGTGAACGAATTCAACGATTGATATATCTAATACCTAAAGTGAATAAAACAACGTGGCACTGCGATATTTTGTGAGATAGTGGCAGCGGGTATCGTTCGGATTATAGAGGCGTTCGGGGGGTTCGGAATATGGGGGGTTCGGATTATCAAGGCTCTACTGTATTTATTTTTTGTAACAAAAGAGTTTTTTACAAAGCAGAATATAAAATTAAGGATATGAATATATATTAAGATATTGTACTATTTCCTAGCACAAGTTAGTTATGATATATTATTAGAAATATAGAATGTATACTTGTTATAATTGTTTTTAATTTTTCCATTGATACTTTTATTACATTGTCTCAAAAGAATATTGTTTTTTATTTACTCTATGCAAAGAAGTAACATTGCTCTGAAGAACTTGTGAACGTATGAAATATCTTTTTTCATTGACAACAACTGTAAGAAGACAAATGTAATATAATAGATTGCTTTGTATAAATCCATTTTTGATTATCAATCATGAATATATGGGATCATAATTAAATAGTTTGTTAACACAAATTATAGCAAGTTGTTACCTTTCAAATCTTCTGTACAAATTTATGTTGTAGATTATTTATTAAAAATGACAAAGATAATTCATTGATAAAACAAAAATTTTTTTTTTAATTATACGGATCAAATTTATACTGCAGTAAATTTAAAAAACACAATATGGAAAATGCAATTGCAGTGGAAATTTGTTGATCTAAATAATTTTTATAAACATAAAAAAACCTATTTTTTGCTCATAAAAATTATTCGTGGAAACAGACCTATAGTACGGATTAGACTTTCGTAACAAAAAGATTCCAGGATCAGACCTATAGTATGTTGAGTTAAGTTCCGTAAAAAACGGTCAATTGATTTCCAAAATACCGTCTCGAAAAGTAGCAACAGACAAATTGGTGAAAAACTTATTTTCTCTTCTTTAAAAGACATGTTGTGTGACCGTATAACTCAAGATAACATAAGATTGTTGAGATTGAAATACTTGTATATACTTGTCTACTAGTACTCGTCTATTCCGTCGCAACCTAGCACTGCGATTTGTTTTGAATATACTCATAACTCCATTATTTTTCAAAAGACTTTTTAAGGAATAATATAAAATGAAATTTATTGTCATTATCATAGGTTATACACCTATGATCCCTAAGAATATAAGATATCTCGACTTTTAGGCCTTTAATGTTTTTGTGTTTATATATGAGGAGCCTAAAAAGTGAAGTCTTTTACACCGTTTATTTAATTTCGATAAGATATTGTATCGAACTATGTGTTTGAGGAACCTATTATTGTATTAATTTGTTAGATAGTTGTCCAATACTAACGCAAATATGAGAATTTGTAGAAATCTTATCTGAGGTACTCTATACTATTAAATCAGTTTTACACTTTTACATTATGTTTAAAATTATTTAAGTATATATATATATATTTCTTTTCTGCATTTTCTTCAAATTCAATATAATGTTTTTAGAATTAATAGGATGTTAGCTGTCAGTGAGACACTGTTAACATAATGTTAGAAAAAAATTCATTCTTTGACTTTGGAAACATTTATTGGAATATTTGGTGCTATTATGTAATCATAATAACGCCATTTGGGCACTACTAGTTGGGTATAAAACGAAAACTTGGTATGAGGATAGTACATACATGGAAAAAACATGAATAAGAGATCTTATCAATTTTTTTCTTAATTAGCGCAACAAAAGAGAACAAGTGAAAATGTACCTTACCTTATCACTTCTCTGAGTTACTACATACCTTCACCTTATCGCTTTTCTATAGCTTCTTCTGAGTTACTACATACCTTCACCTTATCGCTTTTCTATAGCTTCTTCTGAGTTACTTCGTACCTTCACCTTATCGCTTCTCTATAGCTTCTTCTGAGTTACTACATACCTCCACCTTATCGCTTCTCTGTATCTTCTTCTGAGTTATTACAAACCTTCATCTATAGCTTCTTCTGAGTCATTGGCGCTGTGGTAAAATACTGGAGTCTGAACTCAGAGGTACTTGCTTTAACTTTTTTAAAATCTTTCAGTCTAAATTATGGGTTAGCTGAGGAAAACAAAAAGAAAATCTATTTTTTCCCTCCAAAACTGTTATATAACATATTCATAATAATTTCAGCACCATCTATAATGTTTCCAACTATTAGATCAAAGGAACCGCATCTGTACTCGCAAAATCTTCAATATACCGGCTAATTTATTAATAGGTTTGGTCTAATCATTTTTACTTTCATATGAGTTTTAAATTTTTTTAGTTTCTAAATTTTTAGTACTTTCGGTTAATGCTATATGTTTTGTGCACCACTGATAAACTGTGGTACGAAAAATTGACTCATGAACTATCAATTCATTCCATAAATGGAACATGGGATGAATCTAATGTTTGAAAAGATTCATCCAACAGCCGTTGATATTTTTTTACCAACGCACTTGCTAATCTGAATACTAACAAGAAATTCAATAATTTATTGTCGCCACTGTTAAACTCATGCATAATAGTTACCTTGTTTAACAGAATTGTAACAATTTTCAATAATTCAGCCTCGTTTATCATTGAACTCGGACTAGTTGAAGCATGCAGCAGATCTTTGTTAATGCAAATATGAGATATATTTAAAAAAACTCGCTCTGATTTTGAATCTGCAGTACAGGACGAAGAGCATAGCTGGTAGTACAAACTACTATTGATTCCCAGAGCTGACTAGACGTCATCGAAAAATAATTTTGAAATAACCAGATTTTGTGTCAATATGATCACTGGAAAAAATTTATTTAATTTTAAGCATTTATCTTTATTTCAGTTATCACTGACCATTTGAAATTAGAAAGAAATACCTCAAGACATAATGTTAACATAATCATTATTTCGATAGAAGGATACATTATATTTCTTTATCCTATCAGCTGTTTTTCAAAAAGTGTAAAAATAAAAGTGAATACAAATAAATTGATTAATCAATTATTTTCCATTATACCGAATATAAATTAATACATAAATGTGATTAAATCTTATTCATGCTTTTATATAAGAATGAAACAATTTTCAAATTCTCAGCTATAGATTTACGATTTATTACAATTGCCAGTAACCGTAAATTTATATTACGTAATACTCAAAACAGGTTGATTGCTATTGTCAACGAAAGAATCAATATAGATAAGATAACTTACTTTACCTCAATAAATACGACTGACTCACATTGTTAACAACAGTGTTCGTCATTTGAACGTCGGAACTAGTAGAACGATTAAAGAAAGGCTTTAGAACTGTGAAAGGTGAACTTCGCATATTTATTTTTTTAATTGAACATATATGTATATATTAAGGAGAGAAAAAAAATTTTGTGTATATAATTCTTAAACGAATTACAGGTAAAGAGTTAATATAATTCTTGTTTTATGAGCTTTTAATTACAATTTTTAAGTAAATAATTAAGTTAAAATAATCAAATCTGAATTTTGAGCATCTCAAATGTAATTTTGGAAAGATCCATTACGAAAATAGTGGAACAGATGTAATTATCCCTTGTTGACCAGACGTCAGTTTTAAAGTTATAGTTATCTTTTATACAAAATATTATCAAAACCTATATGTACGTTTGTATGTATACTTTTTGCAAACAATTTATTTTAGTTTTAAATGATTGTGTATTATCATCTTTGCAATGAGATACATTTTTAAATACTCTGTTGACCCTATATTAATGGCAAATATCATAAAATAAACCAGTTCAGTTTTTAACCATATTATAAGAAATTTATGTTAGACACTTTAAATGCAATGTAAAAAGGAATAATAGGGTATTAGACTTATGTTGATATTTTTTGTAAAAATGTTTTAAAACTCTAGAGTGGGATTAAAAAAACCTTGGGATGAAAAAAATAATGCATATAGCAAACACTTAATCAAAACTTCTAAATAGGAAAAAGTGTAAATTTTTTTTCATTAAATAAAAAAGTTATTATGAATTTAATTTTCACACAAAAAAATGAAAAAATAATAATATACGATATATAACTTAAATACAATATTTAATGTTATATTAAAGATAATTAATAAACTTCCTTATAATGAATGCTAAATACGGGCCAGTGACGTGATAATCCAGTTGTATTTTGCATGGGGCATTTTCGTACAAATCGTAGTTGGTTAGTTTTTAAGTCGCTATAACTTTTTAATGAAAAGTCCTAGGTACAATATATTTCTTTTAACCGTTTTTAATGTTATTACTTATTCTATTTTAGTAATAAAAAAAATATAGTAAAATACCCTATTGTGTATTAATTAAAGTTCCAAAAGTTATTCAGTTTGGAACTATTTTTTACTTGCGCTTGTTCCGTTTATGCAACGATATCACAGTAGTGAGAATATTCAAACATCAGCATACAAACCTTTTTTAACTGTTGACTGACTGTAATATTATCACATTTTGAATTAAAGTTTTTAATAGTTATGTAGTGTCATCAGCTTAAAGTATTATTTTAATTTTATTTTAATAACAAGTTGCTATGTTAATATTTCATTTTTGAATGGAATCAACATTCAAGAATTGAATCAAAAAAATTCTATCTAAATGTATGGTATATCGTAGGAAAAAGCTTTTTCAGCAGAGAACAAAGGCGTTTCTAAGATTTTTGTAAACTGAAAGATTGTAATGTATTAGAATTATAATATGAAAATAGTTTATAAGCAATTAACAATTTAAGTAAAACATTTTATTTCATACAACTATCAATGAAAAGCAATATTAATATTTTGTAAACAGTTTAACATAAATGTTATTTACCCTAATATATTTAAACTTTTGTACGGAAATTAAAGTATACGGAGATATTAAAATCATTAGGTTATGTTCCGACATAACTACTTAACCGTACAACGGTGTGTCAGCAAATATTTTGAAGATATTTTAGCTCCCTTATGATTTGTACTACTTACATAGTTGTATTCTCCCTTGTCATATAATGTTTTAAATTAAAGTGATTAAAACACAACTTGTTCTAAAAAGACGGTTTACCTAAATATCAGAAAATATTCTTAGTTATTTTGAAAAAAATGCTTATTTACTTAACACTATAAGTAGAATAATTTCAGAATGGGCTGCGTCCAGTCAATCTGCCTGCTGATGATGCCGTGCTGCTGTTGTTGCTGTCCGAACTACTGCCAGAAAATCGGCGACGGACTCTGCTGCGGTTGCTGCTCCAGTCCCAACGTCACCCAGCAGGTCACCGTCGTTCAACCTTCGTAGACACTTCGTGGTTTCATCTCATCTTAGTAATAATTATATTAAATCTCCTGCATATTCAATATAAGAAGAATGTAAATATTATGAATTATTTAGTCCAAGAAATGACATATTTGGTGATGATTAATTATAATGTGAATGATTCACAAAGTATTTGAACGGGGATAGAGGAACGTGCCCACTTTTCATTTCAGTCAAACTTAATGAGTATTGCTATTACGCTGGTACAGTTATGAGTATCTGGTGTGCTTATGTAGCGCCTGGAATAATTATATTTATTCCTTATTTTTCTAAGATGCTATTATAATATTAATAAATACAATAAGTTTAGATTTGTTAATAAATAGGATAATACATTTTAAGCCTGAACAGAATGTTTATTTTATTTTGACCACAGCCAACATATCAAGTTTGCCCACATTACTATATGTAAAAGTGATGCATTAATTGTGAACTATGTTTGTATTCGTGTTGGGTCCCCCACCAAATTTTGATCAATCCCAATTGTAAGCCAGTCAAATGTTGATTGTTTAGCAAATGTTGATCCGGGGTAGCTGATTTTATGTATTTTGTGTATTTATGTGATCAACATTTGCCAAGTTCGTTTTTATTATGTCATGCGGCTATTTTTATTTTATTTCATACATTTTAATCTTTAGCAAATGTTGATTATGTTTAAATTGATCAATAACACACCAGCAAGCTTCAGATTGGTTTATGATGAATGAGGTGAATGAATAAAATATGGCTTACAAGTATACATAAGTACACTTGAATTCTGCGAATGCTTTCAACGGTTTATAACTCCCACAGGTTTATTTATTTTCATATGCTTTCTATTTATCGAAAAATTAACGCTGTTTCCCATTGACACCGGGTAAATAGCAATAGTGGAGTATTATACACATCTATTTTGATACATTTCTTTCGCCTCATTAACTTTTATACTCGTCTTCATGCATGCTCTTCCATTTTTATGACTTTACACCTTCAAGTTTTTCTCAGTCAGCTCTAACCACTTCTCTCTTGGTCATGCTTTCTTTTCTTGATCACTTTTCCCATATAAATTTCTTCATCAATCTGTCAGTATTTATACGTTTTACGTTACAAAACGATCCTAATTTTTTCCTTCATTTCCTATCCTCTTTCATATTACATTCTCGCTGAATATGTTTATTTTTTAATTAATTGTGTAAGTTCTTACTGTAGATATTTCTAAGTGACCTCATTTCTACTAATAAAATTTGCTTTCATCAACTTTTTTAAGACTTGAAATTGACTTCCATACATGGTTGTTAGTATGGGTACACTATTGCTAATAGGCACTCTTTTTTTTTCTTCAATATCCGTTTATTTTTCACCCCTTTCTTTAATGCATCATTTATTCTATTAGCTACAAGCATTCTTTTATTCTTTATTCTTCTTTAGACTTCCCAGGTACACAAGCTCGTCTATTTGTTCAAGAGATATGCTCTCAATTTTTGCATAGCATGCCGTTTTGTGTTTATTCTTTTGTTTATTCATATTTATAGGTAAACCTTTTTTCCACACATACTTCACCCATTTTAATTATCAGATTTTGCAAGTATGCTTGCTCTGCTGCAGGCATGGAATAAAAGCCAAGATAAATGAATATAAACATGGCCTCAGTCATTTAAAGTGTTGTCATATGTCAATAGGACTTTAGTTGTAGAAAGGGGGGAGGGCTATTTTATAAATGTAATTGAAAACAATGTTATCACTTTCTGTTTAATAAGTTCCTCTTATAAATATTGTTAACATAAATATTTATTAGCTCCAAGTTATATCGATTTGAGTTCTTTGAAATTTGTATTATAAGTGTTTGCAGTTCTTTTGTCTATTGTACATGGACTTTATTTCTTCTAAATGTTGCTTTTTTAACTGATTTCAAATCTCTTACTGTCTTCAAAGAGCTTGCACTTATTTCGTACTTTCTATTCATTTCTTTTTCATTTATTTTTGTTTATAATATTTTGGGAAAGGAAAGGGAAATAGTGTGATGAAGACAGTTTACAAGTTGCTCAGTATATTTGTCATTTTCTTCGGAATGTATCTGTGACATATTTGCCATGTAATATTGCATGCTTATAACTGTTAGCTTCTTCGGATTTTTCAAGCGGCACAAATATTTTTTATTTTCTCTACACATTTGCAACCATTAAACAGTTCAATTGTCAGGGATCTTGCTGAAAAATATAAACTCGACACAGGTATTCCTAGGGTTTCTTGGCATGAAATTATGAGATATATGTTCTGTTGCATTTTCGGAGTAAATAATATCAGGTCAGCATGTCTCCTTTTTCTCCGTATCAAAAACACCTCCAAGGTGTCCACTGCTTCTTTTTGATCTACGGTAAGGATCTGACCTTTTTCAGTCTAACAATACAAAGTGTACAAAAGTAACCACAAGCAAGTTGTCATATGTAGAGTGGTCTTACCTTGCATTAATTGCTCATAAAACTTAGATTCAAGTCAATGAATTATATTCAGTACAGTTTGAATATCTTCACCGGGGGAAGTCATGTCACTTCACTTCTTCGTTTTTTCCGCATTGGATAATATTTCCTATTGCCAGTGACAGTATATATTATTTCGGATAAGATCTTGAAATTTTCACACCTCATACATTATTTCGATACATCCAAATATTGATAGTCTAATTGTGGCAGGAATATTAGTAACTTTAACAAAACCAATACTTTCTACACATATCTTTCATACCTTCAATAAATAATTCATATTTTTTGGGATCTATTATGTCTCCAAGTTTTTTTCTTAAAATCATCAACAAATGCCCTAAATCTCTTGACTTTGAATATATAGCTTTATGGCTCCTGTGTTCTATTTTTTTTCTTCAAAAGTCTCGTACCAAATGCTAAAATTAGTCGGTCATCTCTTATTACAAGTGTCACTTCTTATTACAAGTGTAATTTCAACAGAATTTTGTTATTAAAGACGATGTGATAAATCGATTTGGTACTAAGAACTCGTCCATGATCTCATATGCTTCACTTTTTGATATATTTATAATGAATGAAAAGCAATATTAATACGTCTCTTCTAAATGTCCCCATATGTCTCTTGTATAAACACAATTTTATAATATCGCTTTTTTGTCGTTTTCTTTATGTTTATTTGGCAGAATTCGAGATTCATCCTTAAGTCTCATCTTACTGTCATACGTATAGTTTCCTTGATTTCTCAAAGAATGTGATATTGCTTGCCAGCCTTTTTTTCCTAATTTTAGGTAATAAAAATAAGTAACCACAATAATAGTTTTTTTCCTTCTTTCATGTTTCGCCTTCGTTTCTATTATTTTTATAAAATGAATCATTAGGAGATAAATTATGATTACTTGAGTCACTTCCAGAAAAATGACCCTGTAATAGAGATCATTACAGACATCATTAACAATATCCTTCATTATTTTATCTTTCAGTGAAAGAAATAGAAAGAAATTTTTAGAGTATTTAAAAACTTTAATTATAAAAATTAGAATTAAGTTGGAGTCAAATTATCACTAATTAATGAAATGAAGATCATGAATATATTTGGTGTTAATTTTGTAGAAATTCAATTTAATTGAATTTTTCACAACAAAAAGGATATGACAACATCTTCAGGTAGGCAATGTGTAAAGATCTTTAAAAATGTATTTTGATCTTCACAAATTGCCCATCTGAAGATGTTGTTGTAAAACGAAACCTAGGTCGCGGTAAAGAATTTAAATAAATTAGAAATAATATTACATCCCGTAGTTTCATTTAGTTGTGAAAAATTTAACTGAAATTAAGATTGATTTTAAGCAAGATTTAATTTAAATTTATCAGCAATATACACTAAAATGAAGTTCATTTTACTATTGACTAATTAAATAAATGTGGTTTCTGGTTGTTAATGCCCCAAATAAAATTAGAGGTTAGTGTTAAGGTGCACGGTCATACTTTGAAACTTGATTTGATATTAAATTCAATAACGTGAAGAAACGTTTTTTAGACATTCTGCTACCCCACGAAATATAAGATTATTGAAAATGTTTATGATTAATTAATTCATAGAACACTAAACTACACGAAACAAGATTCACATTGTTTTAGCATTTATAAGGATGGATCTTTACATGTGAAAAAAACAACGAAGCATACTTATGTTTAAATTATTTTTTCTTGTTGGTATGTTTCCATTTTTTATTTCAGAAGATTCAAGTGAACAAGTACCATCATAACCAAAAATTGAATCTGAACCTTCAGTTGGAGAGAAATCACCCATGTCAATATCACTTTTAAACTCCGCAATCTAAAAAAAGTGTTTCTTGACACATCTTAATTGAGTGCAGATATTCAACCTTTTTTGAATCACATATTAAGAAAAACATTTTATGAAAGGTATGTTACAGTCGTCTGGTTATTTCATATGTGATCATGTATTGCCAACTAAAGTTATTGGATTATCTGTAATCACCAGGAAAAAATAAATTATTTAAGCCAAAAATTATGGGAATATTTGTAGAATGTTTGTAACTACTATATGTATCTAGTATCAATTAATTTTTTTTAGGAATGCGTATATTACATAGATACTTATCTGTTTTCTTAGTTACTCAACATAAATAATGTATATAGTATTTTTTGCGTCAGTTAAACACATGCAAAGCTGAGAGTTACGATAATCAAATCGACGAAAGTGCTTGTTGCGATTAAAAAGGGAAGCAATGACAACACTGCAGTGAAATGCGTACTTTCATAAGTTTAAACAAACAGCTGTAGTGTAGTGAACTGTAAAATACTGGACGAAGTAGTGAATCAAATTTTACAGATTTTCAGCATTGAGTTGGAAATTACACAAATACATAATTGCCATACATCAAATCACCTACATCCACAGATGTCTTTATTTGTTATTTATTAAAAGATAGCTGCCATAAAAAATAAGCATCTTTACCTTGGCACTAAATATGCAAATATGAGTACAAAGTAAATTTGAAACATAGGAAAACCTATAAAAGGTAAAAAACTATAAAACGTAAAAAAAATGAATTAATAAAAAAAATTGCATAAATAGACATTTGACAATTAACATTTCATAGTTATTTCAAACCATATCTAAATGGCTTTTTGAATTGTTTTTTTTTGTTAAAATAATTGTGAAAGTGATATATGTCCTAGTTACCTGAAAGAATTGTACCAAAAAAAATGCATTTCAAATAAATTATATTTATTTTTCTTAAGTTCCTGTGTGCACATAATAAAGAAATATTAATAAATTATAATAGTTAAATTAATATTTTTTATTACTTAGTATACTCTTTCCTTCTACTTTTTAAAGAGCCGGCAAAGTTGCGAGTCCTAAATGTAGTGGCCATTGTACACACGTCAAATACTCACTGTCGATCATTAGTTAGTTTAATATTTTTTAGTATTTGAAGCTTCTTTATAATAATATAGATTCTATTTATCTTTGCAATACAATAGTATAAACTTTTTATTAGTTTCAGAGAAAATGACATATTGCAGAATATTGTGGAAATTCGTATAAGAGGGATTGTTCATACAGTTGTATATATTAGTAGTTGTATATATGTTGTATATAGACATTTTCTAAAATATTTAAGACCTTATAAAAATATTTCCATCACTTTCGAGAAAAGTCAATTCTATTGTACAACTCTCTTTGTGTGCTCATCATCGACTAACGCGTTAGCCTCGAATTTTGATTATGGAAGTAATTAGAATTTCGGTAATTTTACAGGTAATCAACTATTAATATAGCTTTTTGGAAAAAGGAAATCTTACGAAAATTATAAAACAGTGCCTTTGATGACATATGTTTCCGTCCATTAGTCTGTACTTATGTGCCTAGGTAAATGTGGGGGACACGTCATCAATCACAATTCTTGGCCCATTTTGGAGATTGATTTTTCTTTTGATTGATTAACTAATTACATAGAAACCTTTTAATTTTCACGGTTATATGTAAAATAGTATAATTTTTATAAAAAAAATCACTTCAAAAATTCCCTCTTTCCATTCTCAGCGATTGTTATCAGCCTCTGTTTTGTATGAATTTGTCTACTCTTTCTTTCACTCCATACTGTTTTTAATTTTTAAATTTTTTTTAAAATTAAAAAAAACTTGATGTGTACACTTTTGGTTAATGAGGATTCTTTTATTAAGGACGCAAGCAAACATTCTAGATGTTTATTTTTTGTGTGGGGTCCAAATTTAGCCAGTTTTTAATATCATACTTTACTTTATCCTCTATGTTTAATTTTTTGTGTGAATATTATAATTTATTTATTTGTAATATACATTAATTTATTAGTTTGAATAAAAATAGTATGACTGAATTTGATTAGAAATACCATATATAGCTATGTTTATAAGAAATATTTGTAACGCAATCAAACATACTTATTATCAGCACCAAAAATTATATTTCATTTATCTCCGCATCTGTACATGTGTATTGATACAGTGCTTTATAATAATGTAGATGCTTTATTTTATATAAAATACAATGTAATAAACACTGTAATGTGTACGAGGGGCGTTCAATGTATTCTCGATATCGACATGAAGAAAAACACACAAATTATTAAAACATTTTTTATTTCTCAATATAATCCCCCAATACATCATTAATACACTTAACAGATCTTGAAACTAGCTTCTCAATGCCTTGTAAAAAATAGCTTTCCTCCTTGTCTAAAAAATGATCATTTATCGCCGACTTGAGCTCTTCATCGTCGGAAAATCTTAGTCACTAGCGGCTAAGTCCAGGCTGTAAGGTGGGTGGTTAATTTCTTTAAAACCACAGTCTCGTACAGGAGTCTTGGAAACACGCACTGTGTGAACAGGCGCATTGTCATGAAGAAGTATCATGCCTGCACTCAGTTTTCCCCATTTTTTTTCTTTAATTGGTTCTCTTAAATTACGTAAGGTGGTTGCATAAGATGCTGCATTTATGGTTTCACCTCTTTTTGTGTACTTGATCAACAAAATTCCTTTTGAGTCCCAAAATGATGTCCCCCACAGAGTTCTAAAAACTCCCTACAACATTCGATCCGCATTTGTTTCTGAGGGGCCGTGAGCATTCGCGGCACCCGTCTTTTATAGACCTTTGAGAGATTGAGATGATCATAAAGTGTTGTGAAAATAGTACCAACTAATAGGTCAGTCATCTCTGCTAACATTTTCACTCTTATACGGGCATCCTCCTGTACAAGCTTTTCCACTTTTTTCACATTTTCGTCGGTAGTGGCATTAACCGGCTCGCCCGAGCGAGGGTTGTCTTTGACACTCTTTCTGCCTCTTTTAAATTCTCTTGACCACTTTTGTAGGGTAGATAATGAAGGAGCAGAGTCTTTATAAACGGCCACCATTTCTTTGTGAATCATTATTTGAGATTTTCCTTGTTTAATAAGGAATTTAATAACTGCAGGGTGCTCAATTTTCTTAATCATTGTCACGTCAGTCATTATAGCCGTGGTTTATTTGATTACTAGAAAACTAATGGTCATAATTATATGAAATTTGCTATATATACCCTCAAATAGTGTCGTTATCTGTACAAATTATTAAATTACCCGCATCATTAGCAAATCATACCGATACCAAGAATACATTGAAAGCCCCTCGTATATTTCGAAATCTTGATTTAAGGGCAAAGATTGCAACTTTATCATATATTACTTTGCAGCAAATAGTAAAAGTTTCATTTTGCATTTATTATGCACAGAAATTTAATGATAATTTTTATATTTGTAATATTTTTTAAAAAAAACTTCAAATCAATTATGTTCAAATATATATCGTAAAAGGGTTTAGTGACACAACTTAACAGAAGTAGAAACAGCTGAAATTATATTATACGCGTTTGAATGTACTATGTATTCCTATGTTATTGGACATCAGTTATTATAACTACATTGTAAAATATATCTTTTGTATTTTATTATAATATTTTTCTTCAAATAAATGACATACAATTTAAATTTTAAATGAATGGTGACTTTTTAATAGACGGTACTCTGATGCAGTGAATTTATTTAATCTGAGGAGTACTTAAATGGTCTCACGGTGAGTTAGGTGTGCCAACACACAAGGAGAAAAATCCGGAAGGAAAAATAACTTTGGACGATATGTATGTCACTCTTAGTATTGAGAAATAAATTAATGCTAACATAAATACATATGATTTAAAAACAATTTTAGATCTTGTTTCCAATATAATATCACATATAATTAGGAATTAAGACGTATAGCCGGTTTCTAAGTACCTGTTATGGAATAGACACAGAACAGACACGGTACAGAAGGGACACGACGCATACTAACCCATATAAAAAAAGAGTCACACTTTTTTATACCTTCCCAAATGCTGTCAAAGTGTCTTCCCTATCTCTTCGCCACACCCCTCCTGACCAAATATTTGTGTAATTATTATTAATGCCTATAAATGGCGTAATCTCTTACTTTATATTGCTCATAAATGACGTTTTCAAAGAAAAATTCGTTTTTATTTTTATAAATTTATTTATTAAACCATTATAATAAAAATATTTCGAATATAATAACAAAAATATTTCAAATAAATATATTAAATGTCAAAATAAGATTACTATACAATATAAGTTATTAAAATACAATTACTATAAAAACACAATCGAAGAAAATTTAAATAAATTCGAAAATGCAGTTGTGAATAGCATCGAGGTTCCGCAAGTAGCTCTTTGACATCACTAGGTGGTAACTGCATATACGAGTGTGGGCAACCCGTACCTGACAACAAACAAAAAATAGACAAAAGAATATATGATTATAGAAATATTTCGTAATCTATTAATGGAAGAGACATATTTTAAAACTTTTGTTAAAACCCCATCAATAACACATGATCATGTGCTTTCTTGAAAAATAAAAGCCACTATTTTTCCTAGAGGGACCGATTCATTTTATAAAATTTGCATAATATTTAAAAAAGTTACATATCACTAGTTACATACAAAAAAGTTATATAATATTTAAAAAAGTTACATAGTTACATATTTGTAAAAAAATCACATATCACATATAACAATTATTTCATCAATCTTTAAACTTCATTCGAATTATTTTTTCTGGAGAAGCTGTGCATGATATTGGTCCACCTGGCTACGCCAATGCATGCAAATAAACTCTACATCTAAATTGATAATTATTTCATCATACGATAGTTTAATACAATTGAAGTTAAAGAAAAGATAGTAATTTTCAATGATAAATGAGAAGGGCTAAAAAATATACCTGGCCTTCAACCAAAACTTTTCTTCTATTCTGAAAACGGTCACAGCATTTCCGTGGCGCGAACCTCACTGTCTCATTTCAAAGACACGTTGGTTTTAAAATCTCCGAAAATTACCGCTATTCCAGAAAGTGACTGGGACGATGACGATTTGGAATCTCTTGAAAATTACAAAATACAAAAAGACATTCTGCTTACTCATGTATTCTGCGCCTTCAGTGTCGGGTCAGAGTAAATCCATCGGACCACATAAAAAGAAATTGCGAGTTTCTGATGTTTATAGTGATTCAGGCAACGAATCTGTGAATGAAGAATATCCACTAACGTCTCTTCAACCCTCAAAATTACGAGCAGAACCGACATATATTTGCGCTGGTTTGTACGTGCTCTTACAACTGCTCTACAAATCCGCCAAAAAAAATCAATATCGCTATGTGGGGGTGTGTCACTGCGATATCGATGAAGATGGAGAAATTAGAGTACAATTTCTGACGACGATTGATGGCAAACGCTTCATTGAAATCATGAGTGACATAGCGGAAGTGAGAATTTAAAGATATTATCGCGAAGTTCAGAAGCGTCAGAGAAAAAGACTGATGGAAATAATATGTTCATAGAATTTTCGGAGAATATTGACGTATATGAGAAGAAATAATTAACAAAAGTGACAGAGAAGGGTACTGATTAGTAATTAAAATTGTTTGATCTCTTATTTTGTTCCTTTATAAGAAGTTTTTATTGATGTTTATATTCACTTAAATTAGACTGGTGGCACCCGCGATAATTTGATGTTGCACCCGCGATTGATTCAAAAGTGAATAATGCAGTGTTTATTTTTTTTCCGGTATACTATTTTGTTTTTTCAATTGATTAGTTTAACGCCTTACGAAATAACAAGGCATAACATATAAATGTTTTACAATTAACAGACCTATGTGTTTTTGTCTTATGATCCAGAAAATTAGGACCAATTTTGTTGCACTCGCGATAGCACTTTGAACCTTCTTCCTGACTATATAAATATCAAATTAAAATTCTTGTAAACGAATATAAAGTGAACATGTTAAAATGTAATTTTTCCAAGATTAATATCATTAAAAATGATTTTTATTTTATCGCTAAGGACCTTTATATGCGTCTAAATTTTGCATCTGCGATAATGGAATCGCCCATATCATTGTTTTATCATTATCAAAAGTTAATAAGTCGTCAACATATAATAAAACAAATATCTTAGCATCACTGTTACACTTAGTATTCCCCTTCCCCATATATAACATGGTTATCTTGAATAAGCACTGTTAAATCAATTGCAGCACAGACATGTATCATCTCGTCGTATGTTGGCAGATGGCGTCGATGGTTGCACAGCAGCTTCTGTTATTAAAAGATATCAGTCGATCAAATAGTTTAAGAAATGTACATAACATATCAGATCCAAATATGTAAATACAGATAATTTAGTACATAATCACTTAAAAATTGGGCTGTTTCGAACATTTTTAACTGATCTAGCAGAATATTAAATATTTGCGATGTTCATGCAGTGGGTTCAGTCTCGAAACCTTCTACCACCTATTGATTCCCTACACAAAATTACGCATTATTTATATAAAAGAATGTACTTGCATAATTAAATAAACTTACGTTTATTGCCAAATATCGCAGAAACTACATCCTTTTCAAGTTTTGTAAAGCCTTTCGTAAAATATGTGAAGTGTAGATTGACAGGCGAATATGCTTTTCAGACCTACGGCGACTAATAACATTTTTAAGTTTTTAGTTCTAATATTATTTAGCCAAATTACGCTTCCATTTCCATTCTTTGGAAAATAGTGCAAATAAATAATATTGATCGATGTAATTTGTAACGCAACTTTACAAAACATGTAGGCAAACATATTAAAAAAAATTAAAAACTATTTCACGATTTGAAAAGTAAGTAAATAGGAATGAAAGAAATAAAAACGGGTACACATAATGTTGAACTACATAAATAGAAATGCAATAAATAAAAACAGATGAAGGTAATGATAAAACAGATACAGAGATAATACTGAAATAGATACAAAGATATTATTAAAGCAGATATAAATATAAAAAATATAAAACAGAATACAAATATAAAAAAGGCGATACCAGATAGTAGAAACTGTTAGATAAACAAAACACTCCTCGCGTTATTTTGACCGACTGAACAGCCATTTTGTTGGACGCATTTTTACAAAAGCATAGGCTAATTAATCTACGACATAAACAAGAAGAACTTCAGTAAGTTAAAGTCCTATGAAGTTAGTTTTGTTAGAAAGAGATAGCATGTTAGACAAATACATTTGTATGGAAGTGTCCAGACCATGCTCAAGCTCGCGGCTCGTCTCGTGTCGCGTGATCGCAGCTCACGAAATCGATTTACGTTTACATTCTCGAAGCCACCGTTTACACACACGTCTCATGGCTCGTTACGCGCGTAAAACTGTATTAATACAGGTTGATTATTTTTTGTTTCGGATTTTAGACTTTGCGTATAAACTTTCGTCATCGTGGATTGTGTCTGATATTTATTTTAACGTTAAATTTTTGCATAAATTCTTAAAGCATTTCACGAAAATATTCCCCCAAAAAATAAAGCTTATTTAAAAAAAATGTTAAAAAAGTGTTTTGGAAGCCGAAACTCAAAGTAATGACATGGTACATTCTGTAAACTCGTCTCTAACTATATATGTTGTGATTTGAGTACAGCTGAAAGTTATGCATAATATTGGGCTAGCATAAGTTTCTTGGTAAAATTCGGAACAACTTAACATGAAATAGATAGACTATTTGTAGTCTTAAATCACCATAGAAAATCGTTCCAACGTTCATTTTTCATTGTTTCCTACAATTGCTGTACACCTTGATATAGGTGACTAGAACTAGAATATTAAATTCCTTTAGTAACTGTACTTCAAATTTTAAGTCTTTATTTTGATACAGAATTATATTTGCAGTGGATTGCTCTAACGATAAGTAAATTTTTTGTGAATATTTTTTAGCGTCTTACTATAAGTAATTTGCTATATTAGTGAGTTCTGAAAATCTATGACATATTCACCTTCGTAAAAACTTTGCGGCGGAATATGTCATGAAGCCTTGATGATATAAGAATAATTTACGCAAACTATTATTTATTAATAAAAAACAAGAAATAATGGAAAACAATTGCATTGGCAAATTTTTAATTTTAACTCTGCGGTTTGAAAAGGATCTTTTCACTACTTTAGGGAGCTGCGGCCGAGATGATTTTATATATAATTTTTTCGTTGTGAAAACTTTGGCTATTTTATATTGAAATCAAGATTTTAAATTTTAATAATTATCTCTTATTTAAGTTTCTCACTCTTTCTTCAGAAGCCATAATACCAGAATAGGATACCATGTATAAAAATCCTATCTTTGTAAATCCAGTCAAATCAGCCAAAGCCAAAATTTCCAAAAATAGGTCGCCGCGCTTGATTATTCCTTTCAATTTAAATATAAACAAATTGTAGTCTGCCAATGATATGAGCGCATTTATCTTTAGCCATTTTATTCAATAGTATCCCAGTTTCCCAAAATAAATGTTTGTACGTGTATTAGCGACGTGCCTCAATTATTTCGGGAGCAATTTTGGACGAATTGTTATTGTTTTAATCACTTTTTGACTTCCCCTCCCATATAATGAATTGTATATCGCCACCAATAACAGACGTTTTAGCTTTATATTCAAATAGTATAGTTGACTCATTGGTTCTCTAAATCCTCTATGTCAATGACATTACATTTGGCATTTGGAACGAAAGATGTGTGTTTCACAAACACCTAATTTATTTGTTTTTACCTAATGAAAGATTGTCAGCAATATTCAGCTGATAAAAATATTCGTTATTGTGGTACAGTGCTATACTCGTGTACTATATTTCTTGCTGAAAAGGAAACTCGGGAAAAGGATAAATATCGAACATTGTTGTGAATCTTAATTTTTTTTATCAGATTATAAATCCGTAGCATAAAAGTTAAAGAAAACAGTACTCATTTTTGTAAGTGTGCTAATTACCATAATTACAAACGTTGTACAAAATCATGTGATGGCCAAGGAGTATTCTATCGTTGAAATCTATGAATAAATATAGGTAAAGTTTTTATTTTAAAGATTAGTTTTTGATACAAAACACGTAAATATTTGTAACGTAGTGATATCTAAAATAGAATATAGATTTTATCTTAGTGCGGCTTAGTGACAATCGAAAATTAACGTAAAAGTGGGTATTTTAAAAATTGTAACAAGGTGTAAGTTCAATAATAACTCTGTTGCTGACATCGCTGTTATTTTAACTATATTCCGTGACGCTAGGCCAGCCACTATTTTGCAACTTCGCATGTCGTAAGTGGCGCAGCGGATAGTGCACAAAGCCGCGGCAGAGGCGCATCGGGTTCGAAATCAGAACACTCATACATACCCTTTCCTGTCTTTTTTCTTAAATCATTAATATCTGACGTAAACACAACTGACATTGGTTGACATTACTGTCAGTGTTGCCAACAAAGAAAAATATTTCTACCTAATACGTATTCGTTGCTATCTTATACGTTACGTTTCGCTACACACAAAAACTTTACAAGATGGATGGATAATTTCAACTTTTGTTCGAAAAGATGACGATCGAGATGGAAGTCCAATCTAAGACTATAATGGCAAAAATTGATGAGAAGCTAGTTCCTTTAGTGGAGGAGAACAGAAATCTAAGGACAAAGGTAGAAAAATTAGAGAATGAGTTGGAGTACCTTAAAAGAGGACAGCGAGAAAATAATATTATTATATTTGGCTTAGAGGAGACAGAAACATCTAAACTAGACTTAATACGAAAATTAAACGAACATCTCAAACAAGACCTTGAAATAAAGTTAGAAAACTCAGAACTCAACAAAATACATCGTTTAGGGCAGAAAAAACTAGAAGGTAAATAAGTCGAGGCCGATCTTATGCTCGTTGGTAAACAATTGGAAGAAGACTGAAATTATTAAAAACAGGAAGAATTTAAAGAAAATTTACATCACCAAGGACTACCCAAAGGAAGTGCTGCAAAAGAGAAAACAGTTACAATCATTGTTAGTAGAAGAGAGGAATTAGGGAAATATTGCTTACCTGAAATACG
This sequence comes from Druceiella hillmani, assembly GCA_039881145.1. Classification (NCBI taxonomy): domain Eukaryota; kingdom Metazoa; phylum Arthropoda; class Insecta; order Lepidoptera; family Hepialidae; genus Druceiella; species Druceiella hillmani. The sequence continues at coordinate 43,475,670 of JAYKKI010000012.1, read as the reverse complement.
ATAGACTTATAGTGAAACAGACCATTAACCAACAAGAGAAAAGGATGAGAGAGACTTCTAGTTCACCGACTGATGGCACAAGCCAGTCAATAAAGCAACAAACTCGTTATCCAGCGATATTCAAAAGGTCATCTGGCTTTGTAGATGCGTTCGACATGACGCGGGCTAGATCGAACTCTCTCTCAAATTTAGCTGTCAATAAAGATCGATAAAGAACAATAGCAATTAAAAGGAATCTAAAACCAACCAAGGCAACTGATAACAAAACATAACAAACCTCAAAACTTCCCCAAGCCGACTGGTCATCGTGGGGAAAAGAGACCACAACCTTCCAACAAAAGAAGAAGACAAAGATAAACTGTACCTCAATCATAAGAAAGGTTGGAAGAGGCCTTTGCCGACTGGCAAACGGATCCACAGGAAATAAAGAAACAGGAAACATTAAATTATTAAGATAGGATTATTTTATGTAATATTTTCTTTAATTTTAAGTTTGGTTATATAAAGAACTGTATAATAGATCCGAATAAAAGGGCTATATTATTATTATTATTGTTATTATAATGAAAAATTGTGCGATTTAAATATATATATATATATATATATATATATATATATATATATATATATATATATATATATAAACTCAGTCAAATTTGTATAAGAAATAGCTAAAATTAGATTATTAAATAAATAAATATAAATTGTATTATTCAAGTAAAATAGATACAGCGATTTGTAATTAGCATAAATAAATTTATTACGATCAATAAAATGTTTTTTTTAAAAACACGACCTCTCGGTTCACGAACGTAATTGGCGCAGTCGGTAGGATACTCGAGCTCTTCACCAGAAAACTGTGAACGGTATTCGTCTCAACAAATTTCATTGAAGAAACCACATCGCTGAAGACCACGTCACTGAAGAAAAATCCAACGAAGGCAGCATTGTAAGTGTGTCATATTTTTCTTATTGCCAAAAACACTATTTTATTATTAACAACTATTACTTATTCCACAGATTAGGTCGTGTTGTCAATTGTATACATTTAGGATAATCCAAAACTTAGATCATCCCTAAACTACAACAAGACACACAGGTAACAACATATACACTTAAAAAACAAATATATAAACAACTAATTACAAATAGTAAAATGGAGGATATCGCTCTGTATAACGCGGCGCTTAAGATTGTGCCATGTTTCGACGGTAATCCTAATAAACTATATCGATATATTAAGACTGGCGAGGCCATCTTAGAAAAATATTATAATGCCAAAGAACCAACCTGTTTTCACAATACAATCATATTAAATGGGACAATTGGAAAACTGGAAGGGAAGGCGGAAAAAATAATAAACATTAACGGTGCTGAAACATGGGCCGAAATAAAATTAACATTAATTCAAAAATCAACGTGACGAAAATTCATTAAACAGAGATCTTGTCAATACTAAGCAAAAAGAAAGCAAAACCCCTCAAGCATACTACGAATGGTGCCTTAGTCTTTTAAACACATTAACTAATTATGTAGAAATTCACGAAGGAGACGAAAATCTCAGAAATTGCAAACGAATTTTTTTTGCGAATCAAACTCTCAGAACCTTTCTAGCCGGATTAAAAGAACCCCTTGTTTCCACAATACGAGCTATGCGTCCCGATAGTTTACCAGTAGCTTTACAATTTGAAAGAAATTAATTATTTAGTTCTAAGTTTATTTTTTCATGTTGTTATTACCTGTTAATATTTACTTTTGTTACACTTCATTCATAAAAAAATTAATTAATTGTGTTATATGCAGGTTTTATTTTTTGGACAGATTGCGACTCCCTTTAATAATAAACGCGACCCCCAAGTTGAGAAAGGATGCTGTTTGGCGCAGATTATATTAGTTTATTACCTGCGTTTGTGAACAACAATTAGTCAAACGCTGCGCTTTGAATGTAACGTATCGTTTTTAAAATTACATTCAACTTATTTCGATTTTCTAGAGTATTGGCGTTTGTTATTGTTAATTATTGTTTTGATAACTGTTACAATGTCTACTGTGTGCTATTTCTATTCGGAATATTAGACATGCTGATGTGTTTAGGTGCATGCGATTGCAATGCTCGCCAGGCGGGCACAAGAAATTCGGCTATTTATCCAAATCGCGTAAGAAATTTTGTCCTCCTTGTGACAGAGTAAAGATCGCATTTTTGATCGGGGGCATCTACACCTCCCTTTGTTGAGTTACTCAACATTATGATCTTAGTCTTAGAAGCGCTAGACTCGTGATCAATTGAGAAATCATGATACATAGATTATACTAAGATAACTGATTTATTTCCTTTTGGTACATGTGATGTTATAGTTTTGTCCGAGGTAAATCCAAATAAAAAAGATTCAACAGATCTGTTTCTTTTGGGCAAAAACTCTGGAGGTATCTCTAGTTTGTTTTTACGTAATGTTCAACGTAAGTTAGACCTTTTTATTTCAACACATCACCAGCTCAATAGACGAACGTGGTATCTCCTAATCTCAAGGTGGACCACAGAAAAAGGAAACTTTTGAGAGACATTGTGGCCTGAAATACGTTTCTTCCAGTTCCATTTGTTGCCGAAAGAGTTTGCGTACTCTTGTGATTAGATTTACATATGCCAGCTAACAACAAAATACCAATAAAAGCTTTGAATTCATTTTCAGAAACGTGGTTGGTGAAAGAATGGAACGATGATATTCCACTTTGCTCCAACAGTTCAGCTATCTTTTCATTTGTTTTATCACATATAAATGATATAAGTATATCCGTAATAAGCAGCGACCAGGCTTGCAAAGGAGCTAGATTGGAAAACGCTAAGGTCGGTCCTTTTATAACAGGAAAAAATCCTAACAATATTGTGATCTCTAGTACGTGTAGTTGCTGGAGCGGTTTGAAACCATTTGTTCCGGTTCTTTACCGTAAAAATGCCTTTCAGAAACTTGTACCTCTTCAAAATGGCGTACACTCTTCTCTAAAAAGTCTTCATACATCTTCTCTTCCTTTTGAAATCATGATCGGTAACTATAGACTGCGCGTTACTCAAATCACTCTCATTTTCAAAAAAAAATTATCAACTTCTTTAAAATCGGATGACTCTTCAAGCGAGCTTCTTATAGACATCACCATATCATCTGTTAGTTGCCCCAATATTGTAGGTGTCAAACCTGAAAAATAAAGCATTAACAATAAAAAATAACGATCGTTACGAAGTCATGGGGTACTTTTGGACCCTAGTACTCACCTTAGTTACCAATTAACGATGACAGCGCTGCGCTCGTTCACCCACTTGAAGTTCACATCGAATACTAAGAATATACGGAGCGCCGGCACACTAACAAGAAAGGTATGTGTGTGTGTGTGTGTGTGTGGATGGTGGGATACTTTAGGACCCCACGAAACCGTTTGAGGGTTAACGTTAAAATTATTAAACAATAGAATATTTTGTACTGGTAGACAGGCAAATTATTTCGTTTTATTATATTCAAGACTGTGAAAATGAATCACAAGTGTGAAAATGTTTCTAAAATTATAAAAAAGGAAATAAAACGCAGTAGAATGTGACATAATTACTTAGAGTGCGAGTTAATGGATATCTCTATGGAAATTTGTTGATGTTATCTTCACATTAGTAATCAGAAAGTGAATTTTTTTGTTACAAATGCTATTGAATTATGAAATAATGACATTTTCAATTTCGCCTTTTAGTTTAAAAAATAATTGCTGAATAAACTTTTCATCAACTCTGAAACTGCTAAAGTTGAGATTTTGAAAAAATAGAGTTACTAAAAGTTTATGTAAAGTTTACCGGAAAATTATAGCGATGATTTCAAATATCATGGTTTTTGAGAAATTCCCGATGTTGTTAGACTTATGAAAGATGTTTATTAGGCAATAAAAATATGTATTGAAATAATATTAATATTTATAAAAAGTAAATACTATGTAGCCTTATAATGTTTGTATGTGGTTAATTCCATTACATTCCAAAAAAGAATGTTTGTGAATAAAGTAAAATCACAGCAAAATTACTGTAGACCTTTTCTTTTATTTATATACAAAATATATATGTTTTTTTTTAATATTACAAAATAGTTTAAAATTGCGTAAATAATTTATGAATGCTCAAACACCCTGCCGAGAATCGAACCCAAAGTCTTTTAGAAAAGCGCTAGCGTCTTATTCATTGTTCTACGGGCCAAAGTAATATTCTAAACTTACTTGAAAATAAAACAACATGTCGCAATATTTTTAATTAATCATGTACCAAATATTCTATATACCGATAAGTTTATTTGTATAAAGCATCAATGTACTCTTTCCTTTACTCCTTCTATATCATTTAAGCGTCACGTTAGAGAGACAATAGAATATCGTCTATGTCAAATTAAAACTGATTTATTGCAGTAACTTTATACCAAAGAGTCGTGATGTATATCATTCGGCATATAAGGATATATATTTCGTACACGTTGAAACATCGGGTGTTTTTCTAAAATGTTCCGATTTTTGTGTAATTGACATCAAGTGTTTGCTATTTTTCTCTACTAAATTTCAAACTTCATATCAGCAAAATAACGGTGTAATATTGATATTAATAACAATATTGAGGCTGATAGTCCATTAGGTTAATATAATAATTACCTAGTACCTATGTCGTTTAATAATATTCTGGATGAAATACTATGAGGTCTGAATTGATTCTTGTTGTATATATATATATATATATATATATATATATATATATAATTTATATATATATATAGAGAGAGTCATAGTTAATTAATTATGGAATAAATTAAATATATTGAATAGAATCGTTGGTGGTTTCAAAACCCAACTAAATTGAAAATATTCAATCACATGACGTTTTCGAATTTATGTGGTTGTTAAAATATTTTATAATAATTAATTTCCCAAATAATGCTAAAATATACTTACAAATGCTGAACATTTTTACACTTGTTAAAAGTACAAACTATTTTAAGTTGAATGAATTCTTTACAAAGATTTTCCCCAATTGAAATAAGCAATGATTTTTTTTCATTTAATTTAATATTCATTGTTCATACCTCAAATTATGGTTGTTTTAGTTTAAGTTTTTATAGCGTTAATAAAATTGCAACATTTATTGACTCAAAAGTGATGAAAAAATACTTCTAATCTGAAAGAAGTTTTTTATTACAGTTCTTCTATATTCAATATACATCGGTTGTACATTTTTAACAAATGTTACTGAAACTCTTGTTTTCACAATTAAAACTGATGTGTTTGTTATCCCGTATATTTCTTAACTTTGTCGTGTTTTATACGTATCTATATATATATATATATATATATATATATATATATATACATATATATATATATATATATATATATATATATATATATATATATATTTGTTACAATCATACTTTAAGTGGTTTGTTTACAAAGATTCTCTTTCAGAATAGAAGGAAGTAAACATGTCTACGGAATCCTCCCATTTAGAGTTCTACTCTTACTTAATATTTTTTTAAATTTTTAAATCGTAAGATAACTGACAATAAAACGGCTTAAATATAACATACATTTTACTGAGTTGACGACGATATATTAAACGTGCGACAAATTTATTTCTGGCTATATTTATGTTTTCAGAGTAATTAGGCTATAAAGTATTTGCTAAAACCACAAAATACTACTCTTACGTTGATAACAGTTATTATCAAAGTTGGAGAACAAACATCTGGCAATAAATTTTATAAAATTTTCTGAATTATAACGCTCTTTGTACCAATTCTAATTTGTATGACTTGCCTCAACTACCGAGTATCCCACTCGGTAGTCAGGTATATTCTGACAATTTTAATGTATTATTACTATTGTATTACACTCCGTTGCCTACACAATATTTTCGTGAAGCACAAGTGATTACTGAAAGGTGAAAAATGTACAATTATTTTATACGTAAAAATGGTTTGCAGCGCAATTCATCTAAAAAATATCCAAAAAAATGTTTCAAATAAAAATTAAACATAATTTTTTTTCTATGAATTTTTAATGTCTTGAACTTTCTTCGTAGGCCTATCCATTCTCGAGGTATTTGCAAAAAGGTGTTTATGTAAATGGTGGTTCACCCAAACTCCTTCGGAGCGTGCCAGTTTAGTTTTATACTCAGGATGAAACAACTAAAAACATTAACAAACGGTCTGATTTGGTACCGCGGATAATCGCGAACCAAAGGCCGGGAACACACTTGTCGTTTTTTTCCGATTGGATTTTTTACCGTCGCCGCCATACCATTAGTGGCGCGTAGGATGGTATTGCGACGTACACATTGTGCGGAAAAATGAACGATCGGATTATTTAAAACCGACATACGTGACTAAATGCGCGGTTACACACTCATCATCAGTCTGACGCGTAGTGTGTAATTTTATCATGGACGAAGTGACAATGAATAATTAATTCATTTTGTATAAGAAGGCCTGTACTCCGGGACAAAACGTTGGACATTTTTATAGTTAGGAACGTTAGGAACCACAAGGAATGCGCGGCATGAAGTTTGTCTTCAACTTATTAATAATTTTGATAAGCTAGAAGACAGCAAATATAATGATTTTGGTAAGTACAAATATTTGTATCTAGTTATTATATAATGCTATTGAATTGACTTTAATAGTCTTAAATTTAATTTTTTTTCTATGCAATTGTAAATTTACTAACAAATGCAAAGAAACAAAATTTCAAAAACAAATGAAAAACACCGTACATTGCAGAAAAACATAACAGACACTAAACATTTTTACAAAACAACAAAGATCTCTTATTAACGCCAGCAGATAAGGGACTTATAACTAATAATATTAATTGTTAGTTATAAGTTTTAAAGACTAAAATTAATTAATTTGAAAAGACTATTAATTCTTTAAAAAATTATTTACAATATCGTTTTATTTATTTTACATTTTTTAAGTTTCAATATATATAGTACCTGTTATCGGTGAGATTAGAGTTATTTTTATGCTGAACAGTGTCATATCTGTCCACAATGTATATAATTTTGCTTATGTTTTCTGGTTTCACGTATCTGGGCCCTCAGATCTTTGACATCTGCCAGGGAATGCGTCCAACACTAGACACGAAGTACTTGCAGAAAATATTTCTCACGTTGTTGGCTTTGAGACCTCCTCTTGTACAGGACCCTACTTGGATGTCTTCAAGTCCTGTAATTGACGTAGCATCCTCAACTACATACCCATCTCTATTTCTAACATAATTATAAAACACAATACGAGTGAATATAAAGCACAAACATTTATACGTGATATAAGAAGTTAAATCAAGAAAACTATAAAATGCCACATTTATTAACAAAATTAAACGCAAAATATACATTTTCAAAATTAGTTTTAAAATACCAGGTTACTTGATATGACGTCGTGCTATTAACTCATCCTGTCAAAATTTTTTGGAAACGTTGGCGAAAGAAATAGTTCACCTTCTTATTTACATATCACCAAATATTTTACAATGGATTATTTTTAAATCAATAGCGACAATCCTTTTAACCAGTTATGCTCCTTAAGAGGAAAATGTATGACTATGATATCGTGTATGTTTAAAAAGTAAACTCGAAAAACTATTTTTCACCTGTCATAATGCTATCATTTTTCTCTGTATGTGTCATATTAGTATTTATCAATTTGCTTTTGAAACTCTTTCTTTTTTGAAATCTATTATTATTCAAGATTTTCGCACAAGATCAATGTTATTGAAGTGTTCAGTCAAAACTCTTTCATTCGCGTACGGGGACCTTTGTGGAATAAAAAATTTTTGTTCTCGGTTTTCTCGAAATTTACTACGGATACAACTATAATTGAAAGTATTTTATTAGAGTAGCCCAAAGCCATGTTCTAAATCATGTTGCTTAGCGAGTTTTTAAACATTTTTTATTATATATCGTATTTACTTATTAATATTAAATATTTTTGAATTATACTTATCGAGATATTTCATTTCATATTCATTTTATGGCACATTGCATATATCCTGCCGCCACCTATCTAAGGAGACCCGGAAGGTTAATATGATTGTAACTTTACCTAATTTGTTCAAATCCATCGCGGCTGCCGTAGAGAGTAACATCTGGATACACTTGCATGCAAATATCGATAAACACAATACACTCCCACTCTGGGAGTGCCGCAATCGAGTCAAAGAATTATAATCAGCGTCCCGTTTAAAAACCCTACCCACATAAAAAAATGTTTTTGTTTGTACTTTTCTAATTTTACCTGATAAGTTTTAAAGATGGATGGAAACTGGCTGAAGTACAGATTTAAGATTCAGGGTTAGAATTTCAACTGTACGCACAACTTTCAGTGAATCGCTGGAGAAATGTGTTTGCAATTATTTAAAAAACTGTAAATTGACTTAAATTTTCAGATTTAACTGACTAATTGGGTTCGAGATTTACGTATTGAGAAAATCATAGAAGATATTTATAAAAATAGGACGCTCTAAACTTGGTCGTTACAGATATCTCTTGATAATAATACTGGTAAAAAATTAAAAAAAGGGAAAAGAGTGATTAGTCTGATAAAGAAAAATTTTAAAGAACCGACAAAAAGAATAATACACATGTGATTTTTGAAAACACTTAAATGGCTTTTTTACATTACACTTTTCAGTTATTAACAGCATCTGCCTAAAAATGTTATCTTTGTACATAATAAATTTTGAAATATATCAGTGATAGACGTAATAAGATTAATTACGAGTAAGAGACGGACATACTGTTCAATATTAGTTCTTGATACGTAACAATAATTATATGGAAATGTTTATCGAACATTTTTATGTAGGTAATGTAATGACCCAAATATATGATTGGAAGTTATGAAAGATATAAGAAAAAATAAATTACATTCTTTAAACGTATTTAGTTCTTGCATTTAATATTATAAAACACAACGCGATGGTATATTTTTTATCAATTCTAAACTTGCACATCTTTATTTTGTCGAGCTCCCCAAAATGTTTAAGCAGCACTTTCGCATGTTTTATTTTACATTTGAGTGTTTAAGTGTTTTCGTATCTAAGCCATGACCAGTGTAAGTTCATATGTAGAGAGAGGAGACTGTAACGAGTACAGACTCCTCTCTCTACATATGGACGCATCAGTAACGGTGTCAGCGAGTGAAGGATATAATTCGATGAATGGAAGTAATGAGGGAGGAAGGAAGGAGGAATAGAGAGGGAGAGAAAGTGATAGATACAAAGAGTACGAATTGTATTCGTTATGAATTTTGCCGTTTTATTTTCTATATGTCCTTATTTAATGAACAAATCTACTTGTGTGACCTAATTCTTGAAAAATATCACTAGTTTGTTTATAACGTTTATTTCTCATTGGTTTTTGCAGTAAAATTTCTCTCCCCCCCCCCCCCACAGACAATCGCTCAGCGCATCATTGAATATCAAACGAGACTAATAAAATGAGCCTGGCTTATTTCAAAATTTGTTGTGATTGCAATAGTAGCGAAGTGTGTGTTAATACTATTGGGATCTGTAGTGTAAAACATTTCGTTGGTGATAGTTCGTGACGTACGCACTTACGTGACGCACTTAGAATAATTACATGTATTTATAGTCAAAAATATTTTATTGTTTTTATTAAACGATTAAGTTAATATTTCCCCTTTTCAGCTCAGAATGATAATATAAAAACGAGGTACTCATATCGTTTTCGGGGTTCCGTTCGGAGCTCCGTTTGGGGGTCCGGACGAAACTATATTGTTGTGGAAACATCGTCTGTCTCTCCGTCCGTTCGCCTGACTATTTGTCAAAAGACTTCTAAATTTTAAAAGAAATAAGATAGAAATTTGAAATTCACATAAGATATATAGTTACTTGGGTCAAAGCTAAAAATGGTAAACATTTAAAATCGTTTAAAATTGTGTTTTGAGAGGGCTTGCAAATACGTAGGGCTTGCGAAAATGTATAATAAGGTACTTGCGACAAATGAGGAAAAATAATATTTCGGTAATTTTTTTGTTTAATTGTGGTTTTGTGTTTAAATTAATTAGTAAATGTTGGTACGTATTATTATTCAATATTTTGTAATTTAGTTCCTTCTTGGACTATTTTTAAATTATTTATTAGCAATTTTCTGAGATTAGGTTACGTAGGTAATAAGGCCCATGAGAACTGACTCTGGGCCTTATTACCCTACCAAGCTTGATAGGGCATGTTCCAATGATTTTATTTTATAAAATTTAGTCAAATCTGTTGACTTGTTGTTATTAACTTGATACTTGTATCATTAAAAATATCGTATTGTGGAGAATTTGAACCTATGGTATTTATGTTGGGTAATCCATTGACTAGTAACATAGTATAGGCTTTGCTTGGTTTGAGTATAGAAAAATGATGTTATTGGTGAAATTTATTATTTTTACTTACATGACGCAGTCAACATACCTAAAAAACGAGCTAAGTGGTTGGAAGAAAGTTTATGTGCAGCTATGGCAGATGTAGAACGGGTCAATTAACGCAATGCACTGCTGCAGATCGTCATAATATACTACGGCGGATACTAAGAAACCACTTGCAGTCGGGCAGCACTGTGAAACGTTTAGGACGTTTTTCAGTCATGACCAAAGAATAGGAAGAAGACCTCAAGAGGAGGATTATAAGTTTTGCAAATATCGGGATGAGATCGGGAGTTTTTGTGAAACATATAATTTAAAACACAACTTTAATAAAGAATCTGGTCTCGCCGGCAAAGACTGGTTAAAAATGTTCTCGAAAAGGAATCCGGACATTGCTAAAAGGAAGGTGCAATTTATGAATCCTGCACGTGCTCAAAAATTAAAAAGATCGATTGTCCAACAGCACTTTGAAGAGGTGAAAAAGTTATACGAAGAATTAGACATTGTTAATCACTCAAAGCGTCTCTATAATATTGATGAAAAGGGCTGTCGCCTAACAGTTCACCATCAGCAAACTGTACTAGCATAAAAAGGATCTGGACGTGTTCATTTGATTGCACCTGAACACGCCGAGAATATCATAATTGCCATGTGTGTGAACGATGTCGGAACTGATATACCGCCGATGTTAATATTTAAATGAAAGAGATAAAAGCCTGAATATAACAACTTGCCGGCCGGATGTTTGGTAAAAAAGGCTCTGAAGGGTAGTATGTTATTGACTGTAGATAAATCGTTATTGATTTTTGATGGAACATCGTCACACTTGGATTACGAGATTGTTGAAGAGGCTGAGAAACACGATATTATCCTTTACTGTCTGCCAAGCAACACTACTCACGAATTTCAACCTCTCGATAAGTCCATAAATAAGTCGTTTGAACATTATCAGGAAATCTGCAGTTACACGTATCAAAATCCTGAGAGACGCATCACGAAAACCAGTTTTAATGCCATTTTTTCCAAAGTCTGGTTAAAATGTATAAGTCATGAAAACATTGTAAATAGCTTCCGGGCTACAGGTTTATTTGCTTTCAATCCGGAAGTACTACCGGACGAAGCATTTGCGCCATCCGTTTTAACTGAAAGATCACCTCCTGAACTACCTACAGCTGCTCAAAGCTACGAAGATGAACTGCACTACAGATCTCAAGTACGGCTTTTTATTACTGATAATTCGGAAGATGAAAATACTAGTCGACCAACAGAATTTCACCCACAAAACATTGCTGTGTCACCACTAATTTTAAAAGAAAGCTGTTAGGTGCCTCTCATGACCAATTAGAACTTCAAATAGACGTTACACCTACTCCAATTTCTGAACAAGTTGTTGACTTTGAAGTCCCTACTAATTCCTTAGGCAAAGAAACACCACAAATAGAATTGCAGTTTGATGTTACCCTAGTTACCCCAAAAAATCTTCAAAACTTGCAACTTCTTCAGGAAACACTGAATTTCGATATTTTCGACACATTATTTACAGTTCTGATTCAGAAACAGGTCCTGAGATGAATAGTGAACAACAACCGTTGCTTTTGAGTAAGTTTGGAAACGAGTCACTGAGTAAGACAAATGTTTATTTGTCCGAAGAGGAAAGAGATGTTTCTGATCCAGATGATCATATAACTTTAGCTAGGTTTAAGAGTAAGGCACACAAGTCTCCTTTTCAAATGTTACTGCCGACTCCCAACTACGCTACCGTAAAGTTTAAACCAAAGAGAAAAACAATATATTACGAAGGTCAGCGGGTTACCAGGGAATTTTTTAATGAAAAGGAAAAAAGAAAAGAAAATAAGAGAATGCAGAAAAAAAATTAAAGAAACTTAAAAAGTACAAAAATCTCAAAAGAAAACTGGGTCCAGTAAAGGGGGAAAGAAAAAACTATTAGAACAAGGAAATTGGTTTTGCTGCGCTTTTGGAGAAGAACGTATTTCTGACATGCGGCAGTGTGGATAGTGTAAAAGATGGTACCACGAAGAATGTATGGGGCTGACAAAAGAAGATAGGGAATTTTCTTATTACCAATACTGTGAATAAGTTTGTATTCTTTTAAATTGCTCCAAAATTTCTAAATAAGGATTGTAATACTTGCCGATAATTATTGTTTTTATATAGTTTGTGAGAATGAAGACTGATGTTATTTTATTATATTTAGTTATGTTTGAAAAGAGTATGACTATTTACAATTGCTATGTCTTTATAAAGCCAGGCGGTCAATAAAGCCCATTTTTCTAAAAAAAAATTCTATGAGGATTACTTTAGAAAATATTTTTCGTTGATTTTTTTATGTTAAATATATTTCCAAGGATAGATTCTGTTGATTATTTTCAGAAAAAATTATTCTTTTTTCGGGCCTTATAATACTGTGGAATTTGAATAAGGCCCATTTAAGAAGTTTTTAAAAACAGTAATATTTCTTTTATTATTGATCTCTTATAGAAATTGATTTCATAAATAGTAGTAGTTATAGAATAGATTTTATAAATAATATATCTTGCTGTATACATTTTCTATTTTAACAACAACTGATAAATTATGTGTAGTTTATGTTAGTTGCCCAATGTCCAGATTTGCCAGAATATGTGAAAACAGTGACATGCGTTTTTACTGCATATCAGATATAATCATCAGTTAACAATTTATATCTAAATATCATATATATTTATGAAAAAAATTATAATGGAAAGCCAGCAGAAAAATAAAATAAATGGCATGTCACCGTGTTAAACGCAAGCAATTGATTAAATAAAGTTTAATTAATAATGAAAATTTATTCAATGTAATTTATTTCAATGTATGAATTTTAAGTGTTTAATAATTTATAATGCAAAAAATATGCTAAATATAAGTGCATAGATTGTACTACTAAATTCGTATAAGATTTTAAACATTTGAATAAATTAATAAAATGTCATTACAGATCGATGTAAATGTCTAATAAAATCTTCATATAAATTTAAATATACAATTGTCAGTTAAAATATAGCGTCGGAATATATAACTCTCTTCCTGTCTACGTGATACCTTTCTTCTCTCTCGTGTAACGACATGTGCCTAAACGTGACGGGACCTTAAAATTTTACTATTTATTCTCGTAAACTTATCAATTAACGAATCGACGCCTAAGAATTTTCACTTCAATAAATTTGCTTTTCATGTTTTTCTTTCAAAATTCACCATCCCTCTCAATCAACTCTACTTCATGTGTATACTATCACCATCCCTCTCAATCAACTCTACTTCATGTGTATACTATCACCATCCCTCTCACTCAACTCTACTTCATGTGTATACTATCACCATCCCTCTCACTCAACTCTACTTCATGTGTATACTATCACCCATTAATACAGCAGACACGCCATATAGTTTCTTTGCATATGTGCAGCCGACCTTGTAATTCGTAATACCAATGATGGTTTTTATTTAATATCAGCTGCCCGTCGCGGGCCTTCTTATAAAAGAAGCTGAGGAAGGACATCTAATTTTAATTAAACTATTGGCATGTTTTCCGTCCGGCGGAGCTCCAAGTCAAGATACAAAAAAGGTAAAATGCATCAACAACCAAGCCACATTGGGCAATACGAACTCCCGTTTGTCGATACAATTGTCGTAATGCGACTTGTAAATTATCGCATATATTGTCCATGTCAGGCTGCTATCTCAGGCTGCTCTCTAGATTTTGGATTTACACTTTTTAGTGATGTTTTGATTATGAAATTTACTTTATAGCCACGTGCTTTGATGGTGAAAACAGCTTCATGTACAATGGTACGAAGTGCTCGTATTGAAATATATAACTGAGCCCGCACAGCGCCTCCTGCAAGACCGTCTCAAGGAAAAATTAATTCTTTTTCCGCCGACGAATTTAGCAAATTGAGCATTAAAACTTTCCACGAGGTTGCTCGTTACGCACAAATTAAACTACGTAAATGTCTAGATATTTTCATCACTTAATTATTCTAATTTACGCATAATGGGTTTTTGTAATGACATATTTATGTCTCTATCGTATATAGCAATATGAGTTGAAGGAGAGCAAAAATAATTAGCATAGTTCGAATGATTACCAAATACGGGTTGACATCGATTGATAGGTCTTCAATGTTATTCGTTAAATTATAATTTGTTCATCCACGACGTTAAATAGCCGATGTTATCAGCAGCCTTATTAGAAGCCTGAGTATACGACATGCGTACATGCAGAGGACTTTCATTACACCTTTTCTCGCTCACAGTCGTTCTCAAAGTAAAATGAGAACGACACATACCATAATTTAAAACAAAATGGACTCTCTTTTATTTATTTCCAGACATTTATTCGTACACTACAGGTAACCTATTTGTTATAATAGGAAGTAATGGGTTAACAAATTAAAACCAAAGAAGGTATATACATACTTCTATACTAATGACATTTCGACAAATTTACGTCTATAAAACATAACGACAACATATTTCGACAAACTTACTTTCACTTATCCTAAATAAATCACATTCTGGTGCGACCGCGATCAGGTTGCTAAGCAGTTATATACTGCGGAAAATTGGAGAATTCCGATATAGTTCGGTCTTAGAGAGTGACATAGCAAACAGGTGATGATTATGGGAATGCAGAAAATTTTCAGGTACGAAAAATGAAAGTTTACTCAATAATATAGGGAAAATAATTTGTTCTTTAATGGCTGGAAGGTTAATTTCATAAGCGCCATGTTTCTTCTGAGTTGCAAGAAACGGAAAACTATTATACTCAAGAGGAAATCGGTAGGATATAGAAAGAGGAAGTAACCACGCTGTTTTATATACAGATATCGAAGGAACGTCTTTTATACACGTTCAACCATCATATTGTACTTAGCTTCATGTGGCTCTAAATAATGGAACTGGATTCTAATCGGCTCTGCGCCAATGAAGTGTACAGCAAAATAATTAATGACATAGACACTATTGTGACATACGATAAGACGCGGTTCATGTTGCTATGGATTGAAATATTTTGTATTTGCTTAAAAATGCTGAAACGATGCTCACGATGCGGCGTTCAACTGCTGTCATGCTGTGCACTTGGGTAGTCTGCAAATATAAAAGATCACGAGTAAGCTATCAAAAAAGAAAACTATCAAAAGGATATAACCTTTCTGTCATGAAGGTAATATATTCGATTTATATGAAGCGTATTATAAAAGCTGAATTTACGTGAATTGAACGCAAGCCAACTACTTTAATACGCTATATCACAGAACACCGATCAAAGAATATTCAGTGGCTTAAATATTGTTTTAATATGTGAATATGAATATAAGGTAGGTATGGCAATTAACGCCACATTTTAAATAACGCCCCAATCTACAAAAAACATACTTTTTTACTCGATCGAGCCGCACACGGTTCACGCACACATAAGGGTACAACAATAGGAAACACCTAGCGTGAATGCAATTCTTTTTGGCCGTCGTCTTGCTGGTGATGTGCTGTGATTTAAGATTCTCGGTCACGGACGTCGCTGTTACAAAAATTATTCTATAAAATTTAAGTTTTTAGTTATTTTGTTATATTCCTTGTACTTATAATTTTATACTTGTGTTATAATATAGTTTCCTGTTTTTTACATTTCGTTATTATTTTTACAGCAATTTACGTAATTCAGTAAAAAAATTATAATAAAACAATTATATGGTTTTATTAAAATAATGAATCTTAAAGAAACCTAATTTAATAAAATTATTGGATAGAGAACACCTCGCCAAATATATTAATGTTTCGTCTTTACCTACCTAATATCACGGTCGGTAATAGCTTAGTTGTATAAGTCGTACAGTATATTTATGGGATGATATAAATTTATTTTAGAGTTAGATAAAAAAGCCGACATCCTGTGAGTTGAAATAGCTCTAATTGCCTGGATTTTCCGGAGACGACGTCGTTTCTTTGCAGATCCATGTATCCTTGGCATCTAAAAAAAGTATGTATTCACAATTAAATATGTATTGTTCATGCAGACGCAAAAAATTGGGAAAACAAAACCCGAATTGTGACAGAAATTTTTATGTGACAGGAATCGCGAGCGGAATTTGTTTCTAGCAAAATATCGATATCATCATGGTATAGCATAATTTGGTTTACCGACACTAGGTTTGAACACAGACCAAGCGTTATACCACGGCATAAAATAATATAATGTAAATTTAAATTAATAGACATCGGTGACAATAAATAACCAAAGTAAAAAAATATTATAAATATTTTATACTCACAATGATTAAAATCGTTTTCACTCGCAATACGCACCGTGCGAAAATGTAAATACGTCAATAAATGATAAAATGAAATATGGGAAGCGACAAATGAAGCGACTTGGTATATTATCTATGGAAGCGACTTGGTATATTATCTATGGAAGTGACTTAGTATATTATTTATGGAAGCGACATAGTCGATCCTCGACGGCGCGGGTGGTCTACTTCGCGAATGAAACTTGCGTTCGCTGTGACATACGGCGGCGCTCCATAATAATATGAAGAATACGAAAGGAATTGTTTCACCTTTATATTTATTTGTATTCTTTTTATTCAATACATCCATAAATGAATAATGTAATTTTAAAGTAGACTATATGCGTAATATACAAGTATAATTTGTTTTATTGTATTTAATACAAATTCTTTACGTCGTCGTACGCCTAAATAACGATTTCTTGCCTCTTTTTGCCAGCCACGTGGGTAGCAGACGTGTGTCATATTCAGTAACACGCGATAATGAGAATTCCATAATCTGATTAGGTGATACATCGTATATCATCAGACAGCGAGTAATTGTGATAAAGCGCGTAACAAACAAAATATTATATTGTTATGTTATGTTGTGTTATTATTTGTATTATCAAATTTCAAAAATAAAATTCTACAATCTGTCAATAATTTTTGAAAACACTTATATAGATTAATGTTACGTTGGCTGAAGCTGGATGAGTATATATTTATTTGGTTTGGAGATATATACGTGTCCCACAAATTATTAACCTTTAACACCGGATAGAAGGACCATACTCTGATAGCGAAGAGGTAATTTCACGTTTATTAAAAGTCCTACGGCTTTCGAGATATTTGAACATTTTGATTAAAAGAAAAAGCTAAAGATACCCTGATTCTTTATCGAATGAATAATTTTTTTCAGTTTCTTTTTGTATCACTTTTTGTAAACTTGTATTTAAATTTTCAGCTAATATAATAAATTAAAAAAAAAGAGACTTGAATTAGAAATTTATCTTTTACTCAATTGATTCCCTTGATTATTTTAGCTCCTGTAATTTGAATAAAATATGACTTGAGTGTCCAATTATTTAAAAATATGTTTATTTAATGTAATTTTTAAAATGAAAAGTCATTTTGCCTTTTTTAATTTATAAAAATGCTATTGGAATTCTGTTGGGGTTTATTTCACCAAATTTAGATTATTATTTAATTATTGTGCTTGAACTTTGATTACATCTCATTAGTTTTTCAGCAACATTTATGTATTATAAAGATAATAATAAAATGAAATAATACGTAAATAAAAATGACAGTTTATTTAAGAAAAAAAAAAAGGAATAAAATGTTCAAAACATAATTTTAAAAGAAAAGGTGTTTGGATTCATTATCTTCAACGAATTCGTATTATTTGGTTTCTGACTTAGTACTGCTGATTTGGTGAACATTTTTATTAGGGTCGTATAAAAAGAAAAGTTTACTTTATGAGATATGACAGGGATTCAAGCACACTTGTTCAATGTCGAATAAGTCGAATTTAAAGGAATTATAGAAAATTTAAATTAGGTGACACGAACCTTTCTGTAACACATTGTTCAATAATAATTTCTTCTTGAAATGGGAAAAGACAATTATTTCACCTTTTTACATTTTTATTTTTTTTTGAGTCATTATGGTGTAAAAAATATAATAAGACCTTGCATTTAACATATTTTTTTTAAAGGATGGCTGTCTTGTTCTCATTACATTTTTTACACACCAAGAACTCAACAAAATTTTCGGCAATAGAAAATCGATTATAGAATAATAAATAAAAATAATTTCGGCAATAGAATTACATATATCGAAAACCGTGAGCGGTTTACGAAACATAAAATTCCACTACTCAATAAAATATGATCTTCATTAACCGTGACCGAAAAATTATCCACTATTTACGGATATTGCCAGTAAGAGTGAGTTTCCTTGTTATTGTCCAGGTTCAACCGGGCGCCACGCGACGTTATTAAAGCCATACGACGTATTGCGGTGAACTCGTGATTTGGGCTTGTATAGTGAGCGATACGAGAATTATTTTGCAGAAAGAAAAATCTATTATACAAGTAATGAAATGCACTCATTTATTTTGTACGAAAATGCTGTATATGCAACGTTTAAAATATAGGTAATAATTACGAGCAACATTAAATACGGTAATAGTTAAGACACCTGTATTAAAATATTGGCAGGTTTTGATAGTGTACCTAAGTTTCATTGCAGGGAGACAACATTTATATATATATATATATATATATATATATATATATATATATATATATATATACATATATACAGTAGAATCCGGATATAACAACCTTCAAGGGACCGGCGATACTATATCGTACTAACCGGATGACGCACAAAACGGCAGGATTATTTCTTAAGTTGGTGCATACATACATACATGAATACATATGTACTTACATATTGATTACGCGAAATTTTGGATTTCCTATTTAGTTAAATAAAACATTTCATAGAAATCACAAATGTTTTATTTTGATAGTTCTTAAACATTACAAATTACAAACATAGGTACATAATGTACTGTGATACAAATAAATAAAGTACACAATCACTACAGACAAAGCTCTGTGTTACTAATGTAGAAAGTCTGTTATTTGAGTTTGTTTTTGACAAACTTTTGTTCGGTAGTAAGAACTTCGTAGGCCATTGTGAATTCGTGACATCATTGTTTTCATAAGATCATCATCAAAGTTAGTCTGAACAAACACACTGAATGTTTCTGCAGCCTTCAAAGCTTCAGACACACTCAAAGTCGGATGAATCTCCTCTGGTTCGCCATCATGACGGTCGCTATCTTTGCTATTCGCGTCGTTGGCGATGATATTTTCCACAATGTTTTCATCAGACGGTGCTTCACAAGTGGCGACAGCATCATCGACACACGCGTATTGTTCAAAGTCCTCATTTGTTATGCGTATCTGATGCCTATCAATAGCCGTCGCCCGAACCCTCAGCGGTAAGTCGTCTTCTTGGTTAAAATAATCTGCGTTTGAAGTTATGGTACATTCTACGTTGCTTCGGATAAAACCAGCGTGTTTGTAACAGTTAAAAATCGTACCTTAGTTGAGTTGCGTCCAAGCATCTTGAATCATTAGAATAGCACCAAGAACAGTAATCTTTGGGTACTTAAAACTAGTGCTTCGGCAGCCGTCTAGAAACTGGATAATTTTCAGGACAAGATTTTTACGAAAATGTGTTTTCAAAGCTCGGATAATCCCTTGATCCATGGGTTGCAACACTGATGTCGTATTTGGAGGCAGAAACACTAGAGTTATGCTTTTCAAGTCTGCTATGTGGGGATGTGCAGGACAGTTGTCAACTAACAGCAGGCTTTTCTTGTTCTTTTTTGTAAGTTCACGATCGCAAGCGCGAACTCATTTAATAAAAATGTCAGCAGTCATCCAGGCTCTTCGATTGCTTTCATGATCCACTGGCAAATGCCGTACATATTTAAAACATCTGGGGCGTTGAGATTTTCCGATTACGAGAAGTTTTTTTTTAACTGTATCATTCATGTTGGCTGCCACCATCACAGTTATTCTATCCTTTGATAATTTTCCTCCTTTACATTTTTCACCTTTAAATTTCAACGTCTCGTCCGGGGTTAATTTATAAAACAGCCCGGTCTCATCTGCATTAACAATTTCATCATCTGTAAATTGTGCACGTAGAGTAGGCCAAACTTTTTCTAGCCAATCGATTACATCACTTTGTTGAGAACTGACAAAGATTCGCCAGCAATCTTACACTAACGTTGTTGTGTCTTACTTTAAAACGGTTTATCCAACTCATGGAACACGTAAAATTTTGCATATCTAACTGTCTAGCAAAAAAGTTTGCTTTCTCTTGTAACAAGGGTCCATTAACAGGTATTCCCCGGTCGCGCTGAAGCTTGAACCACTGTAACAATGCCTTATCCACCTGCTCATGAGTAGACGTCCTTACACGTTTGCATTTCAAAACATTGGCATTAAACAGCGGCTCAATCTTATCTTTATTCTTTGTTAGAGGTTGCATTTGATTCATCGGCTTCCAATCGGTGTAATATTGCACTTTTTTCTTCAATTGTAAAACACTTTCGCTTCACTGAACTCATTTTGTCGAGCTTTATGAACTTGTCATAACAGGTGACAAACACTAACTGTGATTTACGCGCGCTAATAAGGATAGGTGAAGCGCGCGGGTCGGGGGTGCGAGTGCGTAGGTAAACAAAACATTGCGCGTGTGTCATTTTAACCGGTCGTATTATCATAAAAAATGGTCGCTATAAGCAGTTGGTCGCTTAAACCGGAGTCGCACTAAACGGTATTTTCTTAGTACCTATCTACGAAACCTAACTTGAGTAAACATTATCGTCGCTAAAACCGATTAGTCGTCATAAGCGAAGTCGTTATATATGAATTCTACTGTATATATATAAATATATATATATATATATATATATATATATATATATATATATATATATATATATATAATTATATATATATATATATAATTATATATATACCGGGAATAATTATAAGACAATTGATGCTATTCGTTGGCTATAAAGGAATAAATCGTCGTTAAAATAAAACGTAAAACATGCCCTTTTCCTGAGGAGTGCAAGAAAATATTACACAAAACTCTTTTTAACACACCTAATACTTGTCCGGAGTGCGCCTGTAATGTGGCGATGTTTTCACAGCTGTCAGTGGCGATGTCTTCACAGCTGTGCGCGGGTTATTCCCTCGAGCGGCGTTGAACAATGTGCGCAAGTATCGTGTGTACGAAAAAGGAAAAAGATGACAAATAATTATGAAAATGTCCTTTTTCACAAAGTTTTCAATTTTGTGAAAAAACACTCAGTAAAATTTTGAAAATATTATGCTTGAGCAAATGGAGGCTTATTTCACATTTTATGGAGTACTTCACAGCCAGAATTGGCTTTACAAAGGACAGATCCACTGCAACAGTGGTATTAATTTCACATATCTTTGGCGCTTGGGAAGAAAGGCAGGATGCTATTAGCGTATTCTGCGATCTGCCTAAAGCGTTTGATTGTGTTGATCATAGAATATTACTCAGCAAATTTAAAAGATGAATCCCTTGGCTTAGTTCATTCGTATTACGTAAACAGATTACAGAAAGTACAGATAGGTGAAGTTAAATCAACAGGATCTTTAGTAAAGATGGGTGTTCCACAGGGCAAGTTCCACAAGGATGGGTGTTCTACATAGGGACCCTTTCTTTTTCTTGTGTACATTAACGATTTGCCTTTTTGGTTGAAAAAATTTCTGAAATAATGCTGTTTGCTGACTATACGATATATTTAAAATGAATAGATTTGTTGAACAATTAGATGACGCTAATAAAGCAATGTCACGAATATTGAATTGGTTTACGGTCAATAATTTACTACTCAATGCAAAAAAAAAACTAAGTGCATTACATTTACTCTTCCAAATGTAAGACTAGTAGTTAGATACTAACTTAGTTTATGATAATAATAAAATGGGTTTTGTTACCACAACAATTCTCGGTATAACTATAGACAGTGAATTACAAAGGAGAGCTCACATTTCGCAATTGGCAGGGAAACTTAGTTCCGCTGCACACGTTATCAAGAAATCAAAGGTTTGACTAATGTCGAAACTGCAAGAATTGTTTACTTTAGCTACTTTCGTAGTAAAATGTCGTACAGTATATTGCTGTGGGGTGGAACTGCTAATATTGAATCCCTTTTTATTTTGCAACGGAGAGCTATTCGATCAATGTGTAAATTAAACTCTCGAGATTCTCATAGAGAACTATTTAAAGTAATTAACATTCTCACTTTACTAATTTTATATATCCAGTTTATTTTTATTTCTAGTGTCGTAATTGTGACGATCACAACGTTTACAGTGACGTAATTGTTTTTTCCTCATACATAAAATAGTTTCAAAAATTAATCTCACAACTATATACAAATCTTAATGTTATATTTCACCATGTAAATATATTGCCAAGTATATTTTTCACATTAACAAAAAATCCAGAATATTAAAAAAATTAAAATTTGGTATCATTGCTGTAGTTTAGCTGTAAAATTTAGATAAACTTCAAGTAACGCTGTATTTCCATAATATTGACAAAGCAGTTTCGGAGACCGAGGGTTGGAGAACGTATATATTTTCTTGAACATTATTATTACATTTCCAAAAATATTTCGGCCTCCTTGATATTCCGAATGATACATGAAATTTTAAAAATTGCCTTCTCCAAAATTTTCATATGAATGTTTTTGAATATTAAATAAGAAAAAAAGATATTTGTGAGTTAATATGCTTCATCACTATGCCAAATTTTAAGTTTCTACGTCAAACGATTTCTTAGAAAAACAGCTGCGATAAGACGGATAGACTAACGGACACCCTATAGTTCTACAATTGAATGTAATTCAATAATCAATTCTTAATATGCTGTAATCTTTTTTTTTTACTTTCGAATACATGTAAAAGTACTTTCCAGTAGCAGCGAAAACATCGTATTGAGTACATCTAATCAACCATCCTATACTATTGCGTCGCGTAAAAGACAGGGCCAGTGACACATTCGAGAGCAATTAAGAGCATAAACATAATACATTATCAATAGGGGAAACACAATCTTCAACACTATATTAATATGTGTAAACTTTAAGTGATTTTATCTGAACGAATGACACTTTGCATTCGAGCAGTGATTCACGGCGCAGTGACTAATGGCGCGACAGGAAAACACTTCGTCGTCCGGTGCGATATCAAGCGCAGGTACTCGATGACGACACAGGTGCTACGTCAAGAGATCCTTTGTCAGCGGACAACACGGCTAAACAATTGTTTCTAAACGATCGCTTACGACTCCCAAGGTTGTGACGCAATATTCTAACGCAGGCGGGCACGTAGTAGACGTTACTTACGCCGCGCTCTGTAATGTCATTCCACTAGTATAAAGAGCACAGCCGATTCATTGAGCTTCTTTGCTGTGTATATTTATTTTATATCGGTAAGAGTTTTTTTTTATAATATTTACAGAAGTATTGCGTATTAATTATTGCATATAACAAAAATGTAACAAAAAGTATTAATAAATGCTGTAACATAGTCTTTATCTATTTTGCATTTATTTACAATCAAACAGGTTAAGGTTTTGTTTGGGAAATTTTCGTGGGAGTTACGGCTATTATTATTTTGTATTAAATCTTTAAATCGTGAATTTAATTTAAGTGCTAACAATATTTTTCATATATTATACAAAACATAAATAGTTGAATTTGAATTTAGTTACGAAGCAACTGATAACGTCGTGGTCGTTATCAGGAGTCTTCTATTCACACCTACGTTATGTGGTGGCATCACGGTAACAGTCGAGTTTTGAGTGACGGTCTAGCTGGAAGTTTGGTGTCGTAAAGGGCAGTCGTTGGTGTTTCTTTTGTAAATATTTAGAGTCGCGGATACAGCAAAAGTGAGTTATATAAGCATTATAGAATATTTGTTTTGTACGCTGTTTGTTTTAATGTGGCTTTTCTTAATTCTGCATTCATAACGATAATAATTAATTATACAGTAATTAAAATTATATTTCACTTCTGTTTTAAAGGTTTGGAACTTTGAAGTTTGAACAATTATGTCATAATATAAATATATTTTACTGGCCAAAGGGTAGGTCAACATTATTCAGCACTTTAGCGTCAATAAAAATGACTAACAACATTTTTTCATATGGATTACACCGCTATCATTTTCGTTTATTACGAGTGATATCGCTTCATCTGTGTGTGATCTTTATTGCCTGTTATCAAATTAAGCGTAAAATTGTAAAAGTGTTCGGTAACATTTAAAAAATATTGAAAGTTGGATGTCTTGGATCGTCATTTATTGGCCAAAGAAGGACTGTTCTTTTTTTAAAGTTCTGCTTTGATTTATATATTAATGAGCTATAATATTTTCTATGTGCTAGGTTTTGCAGGTATTATTGTGATGAATAATTAACCTTATCATCAGTTACTAGTTCTCGTGGATAAAGCCGCGTTAATTACATTTTATCACGTGGTTTTATTACTGAGAGTGTAACACATTTGATTGAATATTACTTTTTAGTCGCATTTTGATTTAGCAAAAAGGTGCCGGCAAAGTTCTGTATTATATATCCATTGACTTATCTATTGTTTATTTGTTCATAGCTAGAGCAAAATGGATTCCAAAACGTTGAAAGCATATTTTGACGCTGGCGGTTTTATTTTATTTTGTCCTAAAATTTAGTGTCACCAAAAATATAAATCTATACTTATTTGACATTATATGAAATCACAATGACACGCTGCATGTTATCTTCGCCAACTTTAAAGTTTGTTTGTGGCTTCTATCATAAACTCATAGTTCCTCATACCTATTCCGCTTACTATAACTCACTAACAAAGTTATGAGCACCCACAAATAATTGATAGCCATGTAAATTTTTACGCTTTTTTATATAGAAACAACTACTATCAATGTGAAGCATGTTTATTTAAGGACATAATATACGCAACACTTTTTTACTAGAGTGCTAATCGGGCGAAAGACATCCAAGTAGGTGTTTGTCGTGCGGTAACATAGATTTGCGGCTCCGTTGTGGGCGAATGACGTTAGTAGCGCGACACGTTCTCAAGATGGCGGCGCAACCTCGCCGTGACAGGCGGCAAGGTCGGCTCGCTACGCTTCCAAAATAGTTTTTCACAAAAAAAATATTATTTTATTACCTGTCAATTGTTTAAATTGTCGCTGGCCTTTCACAGCTGAACGTTTCTGAATTGAAAAGAGATAGCGTTCGAAGAACCGTTCGTTTGAATGCAGGTGCGATACAAAATTGTGGTAAATAAAGGTACACATAATTTTGATTTAAATAAAAGTTATAACGCTTATTTGGGATGAGTCATTTAACTTTGAATCTCCATGATATATAACTAAATGATATATAAATAATAAACTAATTAACAATTTATTCTTCTGGTTACTTCTTTCAAGATCGCTTAAGGTAGATAGGCATTTAATTAATATCTCATTAAGGTAACGTAGCCATTTTTTATTTTGTAATTTACTTGCTAAAAATAAAAAAACGTGTTTGAAATTTTGCATAGCGATAACGCATATTAACATACATACCTATATATAACATTTGGTGCGGATTTTTTAGGTGACAAATGAAGTACTTGAAAGTTTGCTTTTCAATCCTATGATATCATATATATCAATTGAGAATCATTTATAAACATCCCGAAAATATTGTTTTTAGAAATTTATTTCTAATAATTCCAGAGATATTTGTGAAAATGTCTAAAAATATGTGACATCTCCGAAATTACTAAAGTCGTAATTATGCCAAAAACAGCATTATTAAAAGTTTACCTAAAATTTCCGGAAAACTATAGCGATGATCAAATCTCGAAGTTTTTGAGAACTTTGTTAAATGTTTATGTCTGTGAGAGATATATTAGACAATATATTTAAACGGAGAAAATTATATTAATATTTATAGTTATTTTGGAGTTGTAATATGGAAAATTAGACAGACGGTATTTTACGTTAATGGCGCTCCCAGTTTTTACGGAACCTTATAAATGTGACATTAAATATGTAAATTGCGATTATTAATAATGTTTTAATATAAAATATACGTAAAGCGCGAGGTTGTGTATCTCCTTTAATATATAAACAATGTCTTAGGTATACAGCTTTAATATCGTTGCTTAGAAACTAATTAGACATTGTGTAAATCAGCATGCCTTACCAACCAAATGCACAAATAAATAAGTTGTAATGTAGTCATCTCAATCACCCAGCCACGAGCAGCAACTAACGACGTGCATAGTAGCAACAACCTAGTGCACAACATTTACATGCGTCAAATATCATAACCGAGCAATATTAGAAATCATACGGCTTTCTTTTCGACGAGGCCAATTCAGTTCTGCGAGTTTGTTTCAGCCTTGAAATGGGGCTTTGTTGTAGTCTGGATATATCTTGCCCCGAGCTGTGCTGCTGCGGCGCTTTGCTCCTGGCTTTGTGCTGTTGCTGCAAGCGACGACAACCGCAGCAGGTCACTGAGGTGCACCACGCGCCTGCGCCCCAGCCTTTCTTCGGACATCCCTATCCTCATCATCAGAGACATGTTTACTGACCGTCGAATACAATAAACGAAGCAAATGTTTGGAAATATCTATCGAGCTATGTCTATATATTACGACTATCCCTCTCGCGGCAAGTCGTAATAGAAATTAAACTGGAGACACTTTACAAATATCATTCCATTTTCGCTCTTAATGGAATAAGATATTTTTTACATAAGCTTGATCTAGATAACATAGAAAGAAATATTAGATTTAAGATAGGTTGAATTAACAATCATTTCAATTAGTTTAATTATTTGTCACGGTATTGCTTTTGTTTGTTTGCTGTTTTTTTATTTTGGTGTGGTTTTATGTTCATTAATAATACACTAGTATTGAGTGATCTGTTTAATTAACTATAACGTATATAATAATGTAAGTAAGTAGGGATATAAATATTATGATAGTTTTTAAACACAAAATGCCGTTTTTAAAGTATTTTTATTGCTGTTTTAAAATATTTTTATGTTAAAACAGTTAATACATTTAATAAATATAAAAATGTATAATATTTTTCAATATAGTTATGTTTTATATTTTTTATTTAAACATTTACTTGGTTAATTACAATTAGTGTAAGGAAGAAGATGAAAAAATCATGTTGACTAAGTGTCAATAAATTGATTTCCGTTTGTTGTGCAATTGTTGTACGTGGAAAAAATATTCCCTTAAGCTGCACAAGGGAAAATATTTCATTAGTGTGCGATAACAGTCAACATGTTATTTATGTTTCAAATACACTGCAAAAACTTTTATTAAAAGTATTTATTATTTTGTACTCCGCGGGTAAAATTGTGTTTAATTAATAACGCACACACACACACACACACACACACACACATATATATATACATATATATATATATATATATATATATATATATATATATATATATATATGTATATATATATATATATATATTTATTGTTTTAGATTTTTTAAACAACACCTAAATTATGTAATTCTATGCCGCTGCAAAATAAATATAAAAGCCTTAATACTTTTGTTTAAAAATTATTTATTTGTTTAGAGGGAAACCTTGGGGGGAATTAACATCTAATATAATTTATTTTATTCCTAATTACAAACGCTGTTCTTTCTTTAAAATAGGTTTGTAATTTTTGTGTGGCTGTGGCTTTATCTTTGTTAATGAAATTTTTATTAATCTGTCCGACTAATTATACACGATTAAGGAAAATATATTTGACAAACATATATACATCCCTTAAGCTGATTTACACAATGAGCAACAACATTTACTAGGGCGACCAAAATTCAAGGCGACTAATGATATTAGTAAATATAAAATATGTTTTAAAACATATAGAAATTATATTAAGAATGAAAACTGTAAAATTGTTTTAATATTTAAGTTGTTGTATTAAATTAATATAAATAAAGTAAGAAGTAAAGCAAACCAAAATAAATATATTTAGATATAAATTATTATTAACTACGCTAAACTTTCTTTTCGTTGGAAACTCGACCTTTCTACTCAATCATTGTTTACACGACTGTATTTTTGCTTCGCGTTTCGTTTAGTGTATATTGTTTTCAGGTATAGTTGATATGGTTCCAGCTACTGTGTTAATTTTCCTTTAAACATGGATCGTAATTTCGAATATTTTCATCCAATTCCTCTCGTAAAAGTTCTAAAATCCGGCGATTGTGATGACAGTATAATATTCTTCGAAATTCCTGCAACTTATTCATCTTCCATGAAATTTTTACATAATTTTTAACTAGGTGTGGGATTATTATGCCATTATATTATGAACTCATCATCAATTGAACGAAGGCCAAACGGAAGGCACTACCATATTTCTCTGTCAGCTCTGTGCAGTTCTGCATCATGTTTTCTTCAACATTTATTTGAACGTATACGTACCGTTTTTTATCTAAACAGTTTAAATTTGGATTCCTCAGTTCAAAGAAAATTTTTAAAGCTTTTTCTGACGAATGATTGTAGCTTAAAGCCCAACCGAGCCTTTTCTTCTTATATTAGGGTTGAAGCAGTAGTTTTCGTACAGCCAAGAAATATGACGTTCTGCAAGTGTCCTTTTACTGTTACAGAGAAACAGGTTTTGAATGGGTTTTATTTAATTTCGCTTTATTTATGTCATGACAAGTTGTCTCTTTTCGTAATTTTTCGAAGTTGATCATTATTTTTACTCATCACTTTAGAACTTCTTGAACGCGGGACACCTAAATGATTACTCGAAGCAATCAAAGCTCGATGCAAACAAGGTTTAGATCGTTTTAATTATCATGTTGTAACATGCTTAGATTTGCCTTCATTATGCTAAGACACTATGACCGAATATATTTCCTACGATACAGCGTGTTCACTCTGAATGTAACGATTTAAAGCTAAAATGTGTTAATCTATTCAAAAAGTAATTATTTTAGAAGTCATTTTGTTAAACGCAAGGAAATATTGTTGTTACTGGAACTGATCCAAATATTCCTCTGAGTATTCGTTTTACAAGCACACGTGTCATCTGTACTACTAGCAAGAGTGTAACTATTTGAGGCAATGTCAATATATTAAATCAAAGTAAACAATTCTTTTACTCATTTCTTTTAGATATATAAGTATAATTAATTTACTTTTTGCTTTTGATATATCGAGAAAAGCTAACATCTTTCTCGATTATTTTAAAAGAAAAGTTACGGGCTGTGAAACACCACTCACGATTATTTTAAAATAAACCGTTACGTGCTCTGTAATATAATTCTCAATGAATTTAAAAGAACATATACTGACTGTGTAACATCATTCTTGATTTTAAAAGAACAGGTTTAGAAAGGCAATATTTTTCCCGCAAAATAGATAGATATTGAACATGTCTTAAACGCTTTGAATATTGGTTCAATTGTAATATTATCAATGGATGGTGTAAAATATGTCTCGATATCGCTACGGTATCAGAATGAGTGTAATAGAAGAGTAAGGATAGTGTACAAATGCATAAATAGTTGTAAGCTTTTATATGTGTTGACACGCGTAGCGTTTTCATGAAGAGATGTTATGCGTATATACTGGGTAGGTTTATATAATTGTATGATTTTTGTGCTTGTGTACTTATATATCTGTTAGCTTAATAAATTATTGATTGTGTTGTGATACGAGATTAGTTATGATAACAATACCGTTTATTGCCTAACTGGTTTGCATAAATGAATTACTATATTGTGAATTCAAGCGGAAGTATGAGAAGAATATGGTTTGTTATATAATTGGCACGTATATTATCTATGAATCTCTATGGGGTAAAGTCGAATGTGAGAACAACATGGGACTTCCATAATTGGCAGCTACATATGGATATATGTGGTAAACTCAAGTAAAAGTATGAGAACATGAGTAGTTCAATTAGTGACAAGTACATATCGATTCCTATATAGTCAACTTAAGTTAGAATATGAGAACAATATGGTTTTTCCCATAATTGGTACGCCTATACCGAACTTATATGGTAAGCGCAAGTAGAAGCATGAGAATAATATTATTTGTTTCATTGTTGGCATACAGATGTAAACTAAAAACGATTCGGGCGAAAGTTTCACGCTTCACATTACTTCTAAAATACTATAGTAGAATGAATCAAAATCAAAAGCAGTAAAATAGAGAATTTTACAAATAAAAAAAAATATTACATACTTCACCCCGGCTTGTTTTGGCTTTTATATGTATACGTATTTTATAATATACTGTGGTTATCGGGGTAAAATATGAATAAAATATGTGTGGTAATTCAATTTAAATTTTCTTTACGTCTGGTCACCTTTGTGAAAATTTAAAAAATGCACTTCATCACCTCTTATTGGAAAATAAAGAAATCAAATAGGTGTAACTATTATATATTTCAGCATTACATTTATATATATATATATATATATATATATATATATATATATATATATATATATATGGGATTATCATATAATCAGTATCTATATAGACGCTTTTTAAGTAGAAACATGTTTATTTGGAAATACATTTAGATTTTGGTTGGTTGCATTTGATACAAAATTAATTAAACAATTTTTGGGTAATAAAAAAACTCATTACGTTTACATTAACTTGTAGTATAATAAACTATGAATCTCAACAATAATTTAGCCTCTTGCCAAATTGCAGCATGGGTGACTGCCTGAGTCTAGACGCATCGTGCTGTGAGCTGCTGTGCTGCGGTGCGCTTGTGGCCACCTGTTGTTGCTGCTGCTGTAATAACCAACAGCAACAGCCGCCGCCGCCCACGGAAATTCACCACCATCATCCAGCACCCGCCCCCGCCCAGCCCGTCTGGGACCAGCCGCAAGTCGGTCCACCCGGGCAGTTCTATCCGGGACAGCCGGGCATGCCGGGCATGCAGTACGGCCAACCGCCGTACGGTCCACCGTACGGAGGGCCACAATACGGAGGTCCCCAGTATGGCGGACCTCCGCCAGGTCATCAGTATTAGACTCAGAATACATTGAGTTTAGGTCGTCGTCTAGGAGGTGTCTATAGTTGGTATTTCGTTGTTATTAAGTCACGTTATAAAGAATATTCATAAGAAATTTATTAAATCAATTGCCGAGATTGTTTGTAACAGATCTTTTTCCGTTTTGTGAATTTGACCGAAACGAAATAAAATTCTGTAATTACTACAAATGTATTTGGAATGTGAACCGCCCATAACCGATTGTAAAATAAATAATAATTTAATAGATTATTATTGTATAAATCGAAAAACTTTTGTAATAAAATGATTCTATAAATAAGGATGCTAGTAAATTTTTACTCACACAGTGAAAAAATTCAATATATATATATATATATATATATATGTATGTATATATATATATATATATATATATGTATATATATATATATATATATATGTATATATATATATATATATATATATATATATATACATATATATATATATATATATATATATATACATGTATATTTACGTTTAATCGTATGCTTTTTTCCCTGTATTTGAAGACTGTTTACTTATTACTCACTATTAATGGAAAGTTATTAATACCAACTGAATAAGAGTACAGTACAGTCTGTGTCTCCCGCGATATATTTATATGCGTTATGTCAGTCTTTCTGGATACCTTCGAGGATGCTTCCAGTAGCGGTGCTAAACTTTTGAGATTGTTTTGAAAAAATCACATAACGCGCATTTTAAACTATTCTATACCGTATTTTGACAAAGTACTCAATATAATTATATTTTATGTACATGTAAATCTTTAATACCTTGTCATATCGGTTGTATTCTGACGTATACAGGTGTTAGGTGAGTGGTCCGACAAATGGAATTGGGTGGTAGTTGGAATTATTTGGAACATATTTGTCTTAAAAACTATTAGCCTAAGTCTCACCGATTTATTTTATATCATTTGTTTTTATTTTTTTTTTTAAATTCCCAAAAATCAAGGGGTTCTTCTGTTTGCTTGGTCTCGACTGCTTCGCTTTCTTTGCGTTTTGTCATGTTTCGAACGTATTATTGATCTTGATTTTGAAGTTTTACATCTCGTTATGTTGTGAAAAGTAGTGGTCGTATTTTTATCCTATACATAGTAATGAAGAATACGCTGATATGGTATTGGTGTACGGCGGAGCCCATAATAACGGACAGAGGACACGACGAATTTACCAAGAGCTGTATCGTATGAGAAGATTACCCAGCCATGATACTTTTGTAAATACCTATCAACGACTATGGGAAACCAGCAATTTGCAACACCGGAAACCAGGATTCCGTGGAAGACCGCATAATATCGCTGTAGATGAAAGGATTTTAGCGGCGTTTAATAACGATCCCACCACGAGTATGAGAAAAGTTGCTGTTGAACTAGGAGTTTCCGTGTGGAAAGTGTGGGCAGTCATTCACGCAGATGGCAGCCATCCATTTCACTACATACCAGTGCAAGGTAATTATAAGATCTAGTTTTCTAGTTGTTAGAGATACAGTTTTCATGTCGTACGGTTATTAAAGGTCAACCCTTATACAATACTATTTAATAGATGTAGTACTTTGTGGTTTAAAAATAGTTTTGATTCCATACGTCTCAAAGAATTTAGATTTGTTATTGTGTTGCTTTATGAAATGTTTTTTCTAGGACTCATGGAAGGAGATGAAGAACGTCATCTACAATTTTACCGCTTCTTGCTTCACGCGGATGTTGAAGACGGTCAGTTTCTTAAGAGCATTTTATGGACGAACGAGTCAAAATTCACACGTGAAGGGATTTTTAATCAATACAACATTCATTATTGGGAATCCAAAGACATCACTTGCCTGACAAACTTAACGGAGAGAATCATTTGGATTTTTTGCACAATGACCTCCCACAACTTATGACTGACTTTCCTATTGTAGATGAAGACAGGTCGACTGTTTATCAAAACGATGGTTGTCCTGCATACTACCGAACAATAGTGAGAGAACATGTCGATAACGTATTCCTTAATTCGTGGATAATAAGACTTGG
The DNA here is from genome assembly GCA_039881145.1 of Druceiella hillmani. Lineage (NCBI taxonomy): Eukaryota > Metazoa > Arthropoda > Insecta > Lepidoptera > Hepialidae > Druceiella > Druceiella hillmani. The sequence goes on along the minus strand of JAYKKI010000012.1, from coordinate 43,442,196 downwards.
ACCAATCGTATGGTCCGCGAGGTCTCCAGACCTCACACCTCTCGATCGTTATATCTGAGGACGAGCTAAAGAGCTTATGTATGAAAATGAGATTACAACCAAAGAATAATTAATTGAAAAAGTTAATGCGTCATTTGAAACCATGAAGGAAGAGATGCGGCTTCATATGACAACGCTTGAAATACGATGGAGATGACGGACGTGCATAAGACATAGGGGTGCACATCTTGAACAAAATTTAGGCTAATAAGTTATAGCTTACGACTTTTAATTTACTTTATACTTTTACCTTATTTATAATAAAACGGTTTGGTAATTTGTAATTAGATATTTCTTTTATAATCACACACAGTCTCATTCTTCACAGCTAAGTACTGTGCTTGGTACTTAGAGAGGCAGTGGCGGCGCTAGACCAAATGTGTACGTCGGCGACATCAAGTTCGCGAGGCCTCTTTACTTCGCAGTGAAAAAAATCGTTAAATTAAGTGAGCCAAATTATAAAATAATTTATGAGTATAACGAGTTTTATTGTTAATAAAATGATGACAAAAAATAATTACACACATAGAAATTAAAATAGTCGAACTTTTCGGCTTTTAGCCTCACTGAATTTGTTCAGGATTGTGTCGTAGTTAAGTCTAGCCGCTATTTCAGCTTCGATTGACAGAACTGATAACGCGGATAGTCTGTCTTGGCTCATCATGCTTCTCAAATAGTTTTCATCAATTTCAACTTTGAGAAGCTTCTATCAGCGGAAGCTGTGCTGACCGGAACTGTGAGCATGATTCTAATTGTAATATAAACATTTGGATATATTTCTTCTAAATTATTTTCTAAAATGTATTGGATGAGTTGTTTCGCGTCGTTGATAGAGTCTAGTGAATTAGTTTTTAAAAGCTGAAGTTCTTCATATAGCTCGAAAGGCTGTATGTTTCTGTATGCTGTCTGTTTACGCCTTCCCGAAGTATTGTACCTAAATCATTACAATGTTTGAGAAGATCCTCTTTTGGCATAGATATTAACTCTGAACTATAAAGAATAATTAACTCTGAACTGCATTTCAGGAGATTCAACTGGTTCATCAGTACGTTCGTAACTAAACATTCGTTTTTTCCTGGCTATTCTTTTTTCCTTAAATTGAGACTGAATTTCATAAGTACTTTTCTCCACAAACAATCTAGCTTCTGTTACGATTTTTTCAAATCCTGTATTACGGAATTCTTGAATCCAGCTACAAAATGAACGTAAAGTATCAATAGCGACTTTCAAGTTGACTTGAACCGATTTCCATAGTTTACTTATATTGTTTACACGTAGCAAAACCTCATACCACACGTGTATTGCAACAATAAACTCAAAAGTTAACATGTCGTTTAGAGTTTCGGAATCATCAGTTTTATTTTTCAGTTCATTCACGCATTCGATGATATCATCAAATTGTAAAAATATTGCTTTTACTGCTCCGATTCTACTCTCCTATCTCGTTTCAGATAGGGGTTGTAATGCCAATTTTAATTTATTTTTTACTATCTCCCAACGCTTGCTTGACTTTGAAAACAGCACATAGATTTTATTGATAAAGCCAAAAAATGTTTTGGCTGTCGTTGAAGAGTTAGCTACATCTATCAAAAGTAAATTCCAACTGTGGCATCCGCATGGTGTGAAGAATGCTCTTGGATTTATATTGTGACTTGGATTATTCTTGTTCTGACACCTTTGTTAATTCCGACCATATTGGCGCCGTTATCATATCCCTGTCCTCGAGAGTTTTGGATATCTAGATCATTTCTTTCCAGTTCTTGTAATATTGATTTTGTTAAATACTCTCCTGTTGTTTCTGCGACGTCAATAAACCCAATAAATGTTCTTCTATAGCTCCAGTTGACAAATTGCAAAATCTTAATATTATTGACATTTGTTCAACACGACTTACGTCCCTGGTTCAATCGAGCAAGATGGCGTAGTATTTTGCTTGTTTAACCCTGTGTATAATTTCGTTAATAACTAATTTAGACATTAATGTCATTAATTCGTTTTGAATGTCATGGCTCAGATAATGTTGATTAAGTTGCTGTTCATTAATACGTTGCATATGCTCCCGTAGTATCGGATCATATTTAGATAACAACTTAACTAAGTCTAGAAAATTGCCAGAGTTTTTACTATCGTTCAATTTCAAGGATTCTCGATGAGCTCTAAATGCCAAATTGTGTGAGGCCAAGTAGTTTATTATATCTATCAATCTTTCAAACAAATTATACCAATACTTTTGGGATTCGTTATCCTTATCTATTGTTTTACCGTGTTGATTCCTTTAAAGAGTTCCATCCATTTAATCATGCACTCCATGTGTCCTTGGCTTTGTTCATGTCTTTGCAATATCCGACTCAGATCCTTCCAATCACAACATCCTTATTTTATTATCTGTGTCTGCAAATGTGAAAAAAGTCTACATGGAAAGCAATAAACTTTATTTTGAGATATGGAGTAAGTTAACCATCTGCGATGTTGCGTTTAGCCGTTACTCAATTTTCTAGTAAAATGAAAGTGAAATTGAATAAAAAAAATGAAATTGGTCTTTAGGGTAATTTCCATCAGATTTCTCTAGGTCTTGATCGGGACCGTTTTGAATTAAGTCATGGCGCTGCGCATCGTTTAGTGGCAATACCCACTTCCCCGGATCTAGGTCTATTAATGGCTCGCTTAAATGAACTTCTTGCTCTTGATTTTCTGACTCACACATATATTCATTTTCTAACTCTATATTTGATTCAGAAATTTGGGTCACAGCGGATTCACTCGATGTTGAAATTTTTTGAAATTTTTTAAAATTTTCACTAGCTGTATCAGAAATTTGACTAAAAGTTTCATTCAACTCTGAAGCTGGTTCTGTTTCAGAAAATAAAGATTCATGACTCTGAAGCAGTGACACATGAAGAAGCTTTTTAAGAAATTTCATCATACTGGAACTCAGAGCTTGGTTGGATAAAGCCGTTTCAGCCTTTCTTTTTCTTTTTGACGCACTGGATTCCCATTTTCTCCCTACATCTGTGTCTTTAGAGGGTCCTCCAGACACGATGACCTAAAATATTTTTAGTTAAGTTTGATAAGAACGCGATTATTACACAGGGAGGTCCTGGATAAAGTACAAATACGAAAACCATGGATTACGATACATACCCGGAACATTTTTTGTCAAACTTTTTGTCGGAAATGAAAAAAAAACGACTATACAAAATTTACGAGTCAGCTGCCAACTTTGTAGGCATCCACTGCTGGATATAGGCCTCCCCTAAGAGCGCCACCTTGATCGGTCGTGGGCCAGCTGCATCCAGCGACTCCCGACGACCCTCACCAGTACCCGTAACATGAGCGGCTTTGTTACACGCGAGAGAGTGACATAACTCTAGCTAACTCGTTCGATTTGCGTTGGAGTAAGCGAGATAGAAAGTCATCTCACGCGTGACAAAACCGCGCATGTTAGACGGGCAGGTCATCAGACCACCAAGTGGCGGCCTACCGACGCTTCGTTTACCAGTACGCGGCCGCCACTCGAGAACCTTTATTTATTCCCCATCGGTTAACTGCTCTACGAGCGATGTGGCCTGCCCACCGCCACTTCAACGTGCTGACCCTACGAGCTATGTCGGTATGTGTTCAGGATAATGGTCTCAATCTATGGTTTTCGTATTTGCACTTTATCCGTGACCACCCTGTATATGTATGTCAGCCTGTATATGTACGTACATGTCACAGATCGAATATTTTTATTTCATAGTCACTATTAAGAAGGCAAAGGTAAGTAGGTACCTACCTACCTATTTATTTTGTTAAATACGTAATGCAGGAGCAACTTGTTATAAGCAAGGTCTTTCTATGGAGAAGTGAAATAATTTGTTGTAGGTACCTATTCATTCATATTATTTTGTACTTATTGTAGGAACACCGCACGAGATGACCTATGAAAAAAGAACTCTGTGAAAAAAATTGTTACGAATTTTGACGCATACAAAACATACTCGAAGGCATTGATCGAGAGACGAAATATTTCTATTATCTCGAGAAAAAACACTAGCGCAGGTTTAAAAATACCTATTCACTTTTCTATTTCGGTTTCTATGGAGAAACAGATGACCTATATTTTAATAAGTAGGTAGGTAGGTACTTTACTTACCTCGGTAAATATAAAATCAAACCTATTTCTTGGTTAATATTACGAGCATTTACGACTTATAAAAGATATAGGTAACTATTGATTTTGACGAAATAATTTCGTTAAAGTCGTTTAAAAGTTGATGTTGACTTACCTTAACATTAGGTATGAAATTAATAACAAATAGCGTAAAACTTTTATCCACTAGGACTGTGCATAATACAATAAAAATAAACTTTGCGCTTGCGAGTCTGCGAGTTGCCGTATGAAGAAAATTACTCTCACAGAAAAATTAAATATAGATAAATAAAAACTAAACAACACGGGGATTCCCCGTCCAGAGTCTCATGCGCCGTGCGCGAAATTCGAAATTGAGCGTTTTCACACTACCCGATAATACGATATCGGTATCGGAGGCTCATAATGAAGAGCACACACACATTATGTTTGTATGTGTGCTAAATTAAGATCTTTTGCACGTATAACTGATTTATTTATTGCACTCATGGGTTTACTTACACCCATGAATTCAATAAATAAATAAATAAATGATAAATGCCATACACATTACTTACAAACATTTTCACCCAATACAGATATCGTGTCGGGCAGTGTGTGTGAGAACGCTCATTAGGGCGAAACTTTCATTTCATAGTGTTGCCAGACAGACGATTCTGAATACCCGTAAAGTACCTACTAGGTACTCACTTCCATCGGGCACGTGTTAAATAATAAAATTCATTGTCATCTGCTTAGCTTTTTTCCCGAATTGTTCGAGGTCGGCAACCTAAGCCAGGATGATTGACGAAACGAACATAAATAGGTAACTAGTTTTTCTGCGAGGCCCCCTCAGGCGCGAGGCCGTCGGCGGTGGCCGACGTCGCCGACGCCTAGCGCCGCCACTGTAGAGAGGTGCTAAGATAAATTAGTATTCGCATCGATACATGGTATTACTGAATAAGTCACTATTCACATTTTCCGATATTAAGTGACGTTAGCTTGTGTAGCCTTACACAATTAACACTGAGTTATAAAGACATGGGAAACAGTGAAACTAGTGAAGCCACTTTCTAGCATTTTTTATGCAAAATTAATTTGTGTAATGTCGCCTACGAATAAATTTTTAAATTCCCGCTTTCCTCTATTATGCTAGTAAGTTGGACTGACCGTGCCATATAAAATAACAGATATTTTTGGTGCTATTTGCAGCAGCGCCATGAACGCCCCAGGAACTAAATTTGATATTTAATTAGAGATGCCAAAAAATTTACTTTCTGTCTATATAACCTATCCCAATTAATTGTATCGATATAAGATAATATAACACTGTTTTGTATCTACTTTCATTTTCAATATTCTCTATAATTTTTTAATCTTAGGGTTATAAAGAAAATTAAAATTTGCCAGTTTAAAATTGTTAATTGATTAAAAAAATGTTACAACTGCATCTCACTGTTGCCACTCGTAAGTAAAATAAAAACATTGGAAGAAATTGAATCACCATCGTATAAATTAAATTCGGCGAATTTTTACACTTATTTTGGGATATGTCGGACTCTAACGCGAATGAGGCATCTAAACAATGTATCGGATATGTTGCAGGATCATTCGTATCGGTCGGATCATTCGAGCAAATCTAAAGAAATTTAATTGTGGCGATTGCTTAGTTGCTTTCGAATCTTTACGACATTGTTTTGAATCGTAGAAATTTATTGTTCAAATATAGAGAAGTGGTTTAACTATATCTTCTGAAAGTTTATTGGTTGAGCAATTATTTCACCAAGCTTGTAAAATAATTTATTTATTTATTTATTAACTTTTATATATAGTACATATGGCGGACCTATTGCTACATGAGCAATCTCTTTCAGTCAACCGTAACAATTTGTATTGAAATTTAGTTGGTCGACTGTAAGAGATTTTACAACGAAATTTTTTTATAACACATTAGACGAAAAAAAATTTTAAAAAAAAAGTAAAGTAAAAAAAACTATTGACATGATTTGGGGTGGGAAAGAAAGGAAAGGTCAAGGCCACAAAGGAAAAGGTTTTAGGAGAGGCAGGACTTTTTCACTCGATCTTTGAAAATATTTAGAAACATGATTTTCCTGATGTCAGGATCCAGGTGATTCCAAATTTTTGCTGCTCGGATAGTGAATGATTTATCGTAAATGGTAGAGATATGTTTAGGAAAAAGTAGGGTGAGTGAACTTTCATATCGTAGCCCAAGGTCGTGAGCAGACAAATCTTTAAATTTGCCATTAAGATAATTTGGTCCATGAGGATTTTTTTAATATATTAAAAAAAAGTGTAAGTATGTGAAGTTGGCGTCGATCACGGATGTGACCTGTATTCAGAAATATGATCATATTTTATGAGCCCGAAGATATACCGGATGCATAATTTTTTAAGACGTTCCAAGTTATACAAATATTCTTCGTTAAGATCAGGATAGCACACATCTCCATAGTCAACTAATGGCAATAAAAGTGTTTGATAAAGGTAGATTTTCGTTTTAGTCGGTAGAAAATTTTGAAGACGTTTCAAAGAGTGTATCCTGTTGAAAACACGACGACTAACATCATTAACTTGAGGCCGCCAACTAAGATTTTGATCGTTCAGCAGGTCCAGGTTTTTAACAGTTGACGTGTATGGTATTATTGTACTATTTAAAATAAATTAAATTAAAATAAAAAATTAAAATAATAAAGGTATTCCTCCAATTAAATTAAACTCTTATGCGGTATTGGCTGCGAATGTGCTTGAGGATCTTATACATAAAACGAGAACATTGTTTTATAAGTTACAAGAGCAATTTAAATAAACTTTGGATACTCGCAGTTGGCATTAGATAATTTCAAGAGCCACTTTAATATTGTGACACTATATTGTATTAGTGAAGCAAATTAACACAAAATGTATGGATATACACGCTGCAATAAAAAAAATTCGTCATATATTATAGGTGACATACATTTCATATATTGGAATGTGGAATTTTTTGACACGGAAAATTTGGGCTTGCCTATGATGATAATAAATTAATTCTTATTGAATATTACTTGTTTTTTTAAGTATCTTATATGTCATACCTACTAATAGAAAACTTTCAATTATCAACACTGATTATCTGCATATTTTTAGGTTAATTGTATAAATAAATCGCTGAAAATTTAACAAGCTGTATACTACTTTAATCTATCGAAGTTTTTATCGATTTATCTTGTGACATTATCTCATCTCTAACATTAGTTGCATGGACGCTCGCTACTATGGACGTTCATTATCGAATCAAATTGCTTCATTACTATTCGGTGCTAATAGTAGTATAATAGAGGCCAGTGTAAATTCCAGTTACGTTCGTCAACTGACAACTGAAATAGAATTTCATTACTGAGTAATTTTATTGACAACTATGATTTATTTAGCATTTTTATTATTATTATTATTTAGCATTTTTAAAATTTATTTTCAGGTCTTAATAGTTTTTTTATATCTATATATATTAAACATGCCGGTTCCTTTCTTTAAACTATGTAATATTAAAACGCAATAATTAATAATGCGTAATTAATATATTACATATTTTTAGTGTTCGAAAGGAAAAACGGAATTCTTATAAGACCATTAACGTGTGTGTTCGCCCATCGGTCCCAGCCGTTTTTCTTAAAAATCGCTTGATGTAGAAACTCGAAATTGTGGCGTCATTATAAAACATATAATCTGCACATATCTCAAGAGCTAAAATTCGAAAATAATTTAACAATTTTATGGGAGACAAATTAAGTGGAGAACATTTTTTTAAATTTCATGTATAGTGTGGGGTGTCGATTGAAAGAACACCTTTTTAATAATTTTATGTATTTTATTTTTAGACATATAGTGAAAAAGATGTAAAAAATATGCCCCACCCCCCCTTCCTTATTTCCGTAAGTACTCACCCTAAAATTATGAAAACAATATCGGTTTTTAGATGTCCAAGTTGCGGGGAGCAAATGTTGAGGAATAACTGTAACGATGATCCTATGTGTCATAATTTTTGAAATATACGTCATGTTTTTACGTTTATGAAAGATACAGTAATTAATATATTTATATTTTTCTATATTCACAGCCAGTTTTCGTAGTAAGCATGCGAAGTGCAAACTTGAAATTTGGCACGATAATATAATAATGTAATATGTAGTGTAATTTAAAAGCTCGTCTACTGAAGGGGAATTATATGATTAGGGCGAGAGATAGAAACTAAGAAAGAGAACGGAAGAGACCATAAGAGAGAGATAGAGAAAGAGAGAGAAGGAGAGGGTGAGATATAGAGAAATACAGACAATACAGATAAAAATAACAGTTCTCGTTACAAACAAGGGCTTTAAATATTTCTCAGTTGATTAGACACAGATAATTTTTTATATTTTCTGAGAAACCATTTAAGATGTAGAATAATTTAAAATGTACAGATATAATTTAATAGCAAATTGAATGACTTTAAGAACTGAAACGAAAAAGAAACCGTTGGCAGTTCATAAGAACAGTTATGAACTATTACATTATTTCTTAAATTACATTAACCAAATAAAATGTAACCTTCTTTTATAGGGATCCTTATTTTGTTATTATACTGCTACCAAATTGGGCGGCAAGTGTCAACTAAAACAATTTGACCCGAAGGTATTGAAATAAAGAGAAATGTAATTAACAGCGACAATTAGTAAAGGTATATTATTTTATTAAGTGAACAATATTTTCTTGACATATGAATGCAATATTTCAAAGAAAACTAGCGATTTCTTTCTATCTATTTGGATATTTGATCCCAACTGTTATCAATTTCGTTTTTCTGTAGTTTATTGCTTAATAAAAGTGTGATAACTAACAGGGCGGCATAACATTTACAACATCTCTTTAACGATCAATATCACAAACGTTTTAGGGGTATAAACTGGAAAATCCTTGTGCAATTTACGTATAGAAAAGTTATGTGCTACCAAATTTGTAAGTCACATGTTTATATCAAAGCAATAAAAAAAATATATGTAACCCTTAAATGTTTTATATCAAATTTCGCAATGTTGTATGTACACATCACACTCAACACTCGTCCAGATAATATTGAATCCTTTACGTAATGATCTAAATATCAAGATACGGTCAAAGGAACATAAGCCAAATCGAAAATGACAATACAATTCATATGCGCCATCTACTGCTATTAAACGAAACTACTTCATCCGTCACATGACCGACTGTATGCGACCGTAGAAGTAATGTTGTCCTGGAGTTATCTTATTTTATTATTTTTTAAATAAATTAACAAAAAAAAAACGGTTTTCAATTTGTACGCATTAAATTGATATATTACTTATTTTTATATAACAAGAGGCAATTATAACATGTAGATACAATGGTACTATACTACACAGATATGTCAGCAATAATTCAAAATTAAGGTGGCTTAATTATCTCAACTTCATTTTGTGTCAGTTTTAATTTTTTCACTGCACCGGGAGGTTTCGTACTTATAGTTAGAGGTGGTAAGACGATTATACAAGAACCAATACCTACATAAAGTCACTTTTTCGTTTGTTTTTTTCTTCCAAACTTCAAAAAAAACTGAAACGTAATTAGCGATAACCAACAACAAACACAAACTGGGTAAGTAAACAATTTAAGAACGTTTCGCAATGTTTTGTTTTGAAATTATGAGAACCGAAATTCATAGTTATTTCTTATTATGTTGCCGCACCATCACACGACGGTGACGGGACGGATTTATTATGTTTATGTTTATTATCTACAAGGAAGAGGGAGGGCAGGGGCTCCCTCTTCCAGGATCGTCATCTCGTTATCACGTATTAGCATTCTGCTTGTTTAATACCTACGACTTGCGTTTTGTGTTTCTGGACTTTACACGGGGATTTTTTACTTGTGACCCGTGCAGTGAACTGGATTTTATATTGCTTTCGATTTGGACTACCGGCTAAATAATACTTCTTAATAATGCTAATAAATAACACTTCCCGTGAATATGTCGAAATGCATTTTTGCTACGCACTGACAAATGGAAATGCTCGGGTGGCGGCTGCAGAGTATCACAGAAGATTCCCCGATCGTGATCACTATGCGGATCATGAGGTGATTTTGCGTACCCATAGCAGATCAACTTACTGCTCAGCCGGAGAAACCCGGACGGCCTCCAGTGCCTATCGATAATGAAGTGATGCAGCTAGTACAGAGGGACCTGGGAATCAGTATAGGGATGTAGCGGTATTCCACGGTTAACTGTTCATCTGATGTTGCGACGTATCAAAATTGCATCCATTCCACATCCAACGAGCCCAAACGCTTAAGCCACAAGATCACATCTCAATATTGCGATTCTGCAGAATAATGCAATGCCAAGACCCTAATTTTTTAAACAAAATCCTTTGGTCCGACGACAGCGCATTTAAAAGGTGTAGTATTTTCAATATCCACAACCTACTCTTTTGGAAGCACAGAAATCCTTACGCTAAATGAGCTGACCGATTCCAGGTTCAATTTTCAAAGCATTTGTGAGCTGGCATTGTGGGAGGCAAACTAAAAAGGCCTTTTGAATTGCCACCGCGCCTAGATGGACAGCGCTATTTCAATTTTTTGACACAAAATTTAGAAGATGAAACCCTTCGAAGCCGCCAGGGAATGTGGCTTCAACATGACGGGGCTCTACCATATTAAGCCAGAATTGTTCGGATTTATTTGAACGAGGAGTTCCCTAACCGCAGGATCGATGGAGGTGGTATAACATCATGGCCGGCTCGTACCCCGGATCAGTTTTTTAAAGAAAAGGTCTACATGAAGGAGATTTCAATATTACAGGAAATACGAAGAAGAATAAATGTGACGGTGGAACATGTAAAAAAACACCGTTCGTTAAGGTTTTTAAAACGAAACTTTTTACGGCAATGCCGTCTCTACTTAAGGACTGGACGCGGACATTTTGAACAATTAATGTAGTGTAATTTTTAATAAAATTTAATTTAAAAAAAAATTGGTTTAACAATTTTCAATATATAATGAAAAATATGTATGAAAAACCATTATTAACCGAAGGTAACATACGTCAACCTTTTTTAAAATTCTCAAATTGTAATTTAAATATACTTTCACTACACAGTCCGGCATTTTGTGACTGTTTTCAGGATAAACATATTCACGAGAATTTAACACCGTTTCTAGTAGGACATTTTTCGGTTGCTATGGGCTATCCTTGAGAAGTAATATAAGTCTATGGTTACGTAACACAAATGTCATATTACTATTACGAAAACAAGTGAATGTAAATAAACAAAATACACTAAGTGTTTTTGTTTTAATATAGAAAAGGTTATGAATACTATTCAATTACAATAATTAATCTTGTAAAGTAGTGAAAATTGGAAAACTCCGTCATAGGAAGAATTATTTTATTAAAAAAAGGACTTTTCCGTTTTAACCCACTTCTAAGTCAGTGTTGTGCGCGCTTGTTTAATGAGATTCTAACTATTGTAGACTGTTGTGTTGTATTTAAAAAAAATAATTATAAAGTTACAAAAATGAAAATAAGTACTAAAGTATGAGAACTCTGTTACATAAATAGTTACTTCATGAAAAGAAATAACAAGGTATTTTCGTTTCAATCATATTGCTAATATTAAATTATTGTCGCACGCGTTTTTAGTCTATTTATTTTACCAACATTTCCAATTACAAAGTTAAAAAAAATTAAAACTCTTTTTACAAAGGGTTATTTTATAAAAAAAGAAAAAACAAGATATTTCCGTTTCAAACATACTACTAATTACAAGTATCATTTTCGTGCGGCTTGTTTAACGATATTCTAATTGTTGCTGCGCCAGTTTATTCACTTTGCAAGAATGTTCAATTTGACAAATGCGAAAAATAAGAATGTTTTCTTTTTTATCATCGTTATGTGAAAATATCCGTTTATGTAGTCTGAACTTGATTATATGCTATACAAAATGTTAAAGTAACTGGGTATAATACAAAATAATAAATATTAAATGCTTATCTGCAAGGAATCCGCGATGATATTTTTAACTGTGCCAAATTATTCAGAAATCAAGAAAAAGTTGATAGAAACCGCTAGAAGAAACCCTTGAAGATCACTTCGAAAATTATATGTTGTGAGGAAAGTTAAACATATTTTTGGTTTAAGTGTTTAAAAAAATAAATAGTAAACTTACCATAAGTTATAAAAACATGACCTAACTTCCCACCCGAAAAATCTAGATGTTCCACGTAATAATTTCTGTATTAACTGTAGGCATGTTTTTCGAAACCGTTTCAAAAAAGACTCAGTAAAACACGAAAACACAAAAAAGTGAAAACACTTTGACTACGTGACGTCACCACAAGTTAAGCGTTTTGATATCATGTGATTTATAGAAACATTCAAATGGCATTTTATCATTAATTGGGAGAAATAATATTTATTTTACATTTTCGCTCCTGTATTTATTTATTTTTGTTTTCGGTGCGCAGTAAAAAATGGTAAATTTTGTACGCCTGTACATTGAAAATGTTAAATTAATAAAGGATAAATAAAAGAACATATTGCGAGCATTTTTCGGAATTTTGTCTGTTTATGTCTTTGTTTGTACGCGCATTACATAAAAATTACTCACCCAATTCACATGGTGTTTTTACAATAACATAAGAGTCAACATGAAGTAACATTTAGCATTTATTTCAGAGCAATTATTTCAATCATTCAAAAGTTAGGTGAATTTGATATTTTAAAAAATTAACTTACAAATCATCAATGCAATAATAACAAGGAAGTGTGCCTGTGTCCATTAATAGATAGCGTCATGTGTATTATGGGGAAATGCAATTTTCCAACCTTCACCTATATTGATGATATGGGCATGACAAAGTGCTTGTGTAAGCAACTCAATACGAGAAGACGCATAAGGACAGGTGTTGATGTTGGTTGTCTCCCGTATATAACATGTTAGGTATAGTGTGTTCGATATAAGCTTACTTTGTTTCCTTAATTTGTTTAACATATTAATCTGTTGTCAATATTTGTAGTTTAATTACTTTAATAGATTTTTAGCGTTACCCTATACAAGTTCGTTTGTTATGTGCTTTATTACCTGTAAACATACAACGAAACCATATAATTGACCTGTCTGTTTGTTGAAGTTGTTTACGAAAATGATTTTCCCCTAATAGCAAAAGTAATAGATCACAAGAATACAGATTTTGGAACTTTTGTCTATTTGTCTTTGAATTCATTTATTTGTTCGTATAACATGTAAAAATAGATAAAGGGATTTAGATGAAGTATTCATTGCCTGTTTCTGCTCGGTAAAATACAGGCCACAGACTGTATCTTTAATCTATGATACGATGGCCATAGAAACCGTCAAACGAAGTGGAAAGATTTTTCGCAGCCCGATTTTTTTCATTATTTTGTTCGTGTTATTTTGTCTAATTTGTTGCAATAAGTTATTTAGTTTTTGTGTTATTTTTATTTTAAATCTATTTTCATTTAATTTTTGACCATATCTATATTCCATCTATTGTTTAAATCAGTGTTGTGTTCGGTAAGTTTGTTCTTTTGTTTATTTTTTTAATTATTCATTTTTGTGCTTCAGCTTCGTAAAAATGGATTTAGTTATTCCTCCTAAACCTCCAGACCCTTCTAAGTCTCCTATTTCTAATAATGAATTTGCTTCTCCAACATCCCCTGCTAGTTTTGTTACCGTTTCAACAGGAATTAAAACGAAAAAACAAACATTGTAAAAGAACTAATTGCAAAATAATAAGTTTAAAAATAGTCCCTCTTTCCATCCGTCTGATTCTTCCTGTACCGAAACAGAGGATACAATCCCTCGCAAGACCCCTCGCACTCCTCTTTCAGAAGCAAATTCGATATTACTTCCTTCAACCCCGACCTCAACTCCTCCCTCCCACCCTCCGAATTCTTTTGAGGGCCGTTTATATGTCCCTGACGACGTTGGATCATTTATTGTCCACGTACAGAGAAAAGAACCATAGCCTAATTCCGGATTCTCATTTCATCCTCTGAAATTTGGTTCCACTTTAAAAAATTATAATGTTGATGGAATTATTCGAGATGGAGTGAAACAAATTGGCAGGAACAGGATTTCGGTGGAATTTTCATCTGCTGATGCCGCCAACCGCTTCGTTAACCACTCTGCCTTCACGGGACAAAACAAATTGTTCATCCCTTCCTTTAACGTCAGTCGTATAGGCATTGTTCGCAATGTTCCAGTCGATTGGTCTGACGAGGAGGTTTCACACAATATAGAAGTCCCTGAAGGGTGCGGTAAGGTTACTAAAGTCCGCTCATTCCCCTCTAACCCTTCCTTCTCCAATTTCTTTCCAAAGTTTGCTTTCTCCGTCTCGTCCTACTTTCTCACAAAAATTATTACTCTGAAACCCTGATCCCACTCTTCGACTAGTTCCAACCAGGGCTATGACCGCTCGGCTCTAGAACAAGCCTGGGCAGACTTCCGAATTCCTCAACCTTGAAAGTTTGTTTACTAAACCTTCAGCTTATACTTCTTCTTCTATGAGTAGAGCAGTTGTCAATTCAATATTGTTGCTGCGAGAGTTAAAGATATCACTATCCTCTCTATATATGTCACCCTTCCAACATGTTCCGTAGCATTAGAACTACGGGATATTTTATCTTCAATTCCTGGCCCATATATTACTTTTGGGAGATTTTAATGCTCATCACCCGTCTTGGGGTTCCACCCGAAGCAACCCTCTTGGGGTCTCCTTGGTGGAATTCCAGGACGATTTTGGCCTGTGTTTACTAAATGATGGTTCTCCAACATGAGTTCCTGTCCCATTTCAGAACCCGAGCTTAGTAGATATCGCTCTTTGCTCCTCATCCTTGGCATCATTACTTTCCTGGAATATTCTTTCTAAATCTTTTGGAAGCGACCATTTCCCCATTTTGATTTCTTTCCCTCTAAAAATACAAGTGGGATTCCGTACCTTTCTCAGTTTCGAGTGGTAATGGTAGTGGATTCTCTCCCTCCAGTGGACTTGGATAGCATTGACACTTGCTATGACCAGTTTTTAAGGGCTATAGACCTATCCGCTTGGAACTTTATCCCCTTAAAATATTTAACCACCACTTCAGATCCTCTCCCCCCTGGTGGGATAGAGATTGTTCCGCAGCGGTTAAAACCCGCAAAGAGGCTGAAGCGATATATAAATCTAATATGTCGGAAGCAAACTTCCCCTTGTTTCGAAAGACACAACCTCAGACTAAACGAATTATCCTTAAAAAAAAAGGGAATTCTGGAAGAAATTTTGCCACTCCCTCTCCCCTTTTATTCCCTCTCGTGTCGTCTGGTTTAATATAAAACGCTTTCGGTCAATTTGTCAGCCAGATCATACCAAATCTGTACACGGGAATTAGGTTGATTAATTTTTAAATAAACTTGCTCCCCCATTCGTCCTAAATTTAGATGAATTACCTTTCAAGTATAACATTATTAGCGCCAATCATTTTTTAGAGAAGATTTCTCCATTAATGAATTGGATTTCTCCTTACACCATCTTAAGGATTCTTCCCCTGGTATTGACGGAATGTCATATTCAGTGGTAAAAAATACTTTACCATCTACCCGTTGGTATCTTCAATCCCTCATTAACTGTATGTTCAACTGAGGTTCTGTTCCAAAGTCTTGGAAAACTCAAATAATAATTCACATTCTTAAACCTCATAAAGATCCCAATGTAGGTTCATCCTACAGACCCATAGCCCTTTATCCTGTATTAACGAAGATTACAGAATATTTAATTAAAAATTAAAAAGTTTGGAATGGTTTACTGAACACCATTCTATTTTTTCAAGTAACGAATTTGGCTTCAGAAAAACTAAAAGTACGATGGACAATCTCAGCGTCCTAACCACTGACATCAGACTTGCTTTCTCTCGACAAGAGTTCATCGTGGCAGCTTTTTTAGATCTTTTTTCGACCTACGACAACGTAAACCTTCCAGACCTCCAAAAAACTCTTCATAATCTTGGGATTCATAAATTTTCTCCTCAATTTTCTTTTAGAAAGATCTATTATTCTTAGATCCCTGGACCCCCCCCCCTTAACAAAAACTATATGAAGGGGTCTTCCTCAAGGTTCTGTTTTAAGTCCATTACTTTTCAATATTTACTCCTATATGATTCACTCAACAGTAAATCCTTTCTGTTGTGTTTTGCAATACGCCAATGACCTGCTTTTATATTCTTCTGATAAGTCAATAATGGTTGCCGAAAACGCTTTGAACTCTGCCGTTGTTAACCTAAATAAATGGGTTAAATCTCATGGTATGGATTTATCTACTTCCAAAAGCGCTGTGGTGGTCTTCTCGAGAAGGAGAATTATTCCTCCGTTATATATTTCTTATAATTCCTCTTTGATCCCTGTTCTTTCCAATACAAAATCATTAGTTATGTTCCTAGACTCAAAATTATCCTGGAACATTCACATGGATTATGTCATGTCCCAATGCCAGGCTAATATGAATATCCTCCGTGCTCTTTCTGGAGTGTGGTGGGGCTCTCACCCTTCCACATTAAAGTTAATAAATAAAGCTCTAGTCCGTAATCATCTACGATATGGTTCATTTCTACTTGACCCTATTCCCAAATCCAATGCCACTAAATTGACCCGCGTTCAGTCTCAAGCTCTGAGGATCATAGCGGGTGCTATGAAATTCAGTCCCATAAATGCCCTACAAGTGAATGTGTTGATCCTCCTTTAAATCTTCGGCGACAATATAGCTGATCGTTATTTACTATAGGCAGCTAGGTTTTCTAATCACCCTATTTTGCCAAAACTCACCCTCCTCTCTATGTTTATTGAGCATGTTCTTTTTGGCGTTCTAAGTCCCGACCTCTTCTTACTGTTAGCTTCCAAAGATTCAAATCCCTCACTAACCCCGTTTATCAAAATTCTTCTCTCCCTCTCTATAATTTCCCATTTGACTCGGTATTTCACAGGCCAAATATAAATTTGTGTTTTGGAGTTGATAAGGAGTCCAAAAATGCTAATTCGCTATTCAATTCTATCTTGAATTATTTTTGGATGGATTGGACGCGAATATACACAGATGCATCAAAAACCCTTAGACATGGCTATGTTGGAGCGTCATTTTACTCTCCATCCACCGCTCATTCAGCTTACTTTTGCCTTCCTAAGTAGTCTTCAGTATTCTTCGGGGAATGCCGTGCTATTGTGGAGGCCTTGAATTATGCTCTACTCAAAAATATTTGCAGGCTCTTTAACTTCTCTGACTCCTTAAGTTGTTTACAGTCCCTTCTTGCTAATCCATTTTTTTTCAAACTGTGGTTTCCTGATTCTCCGGATCAAGCAACTTACGCTTGATTTAGAGATATCGGGATCCGATGTCGTTCTTGCATGGATCCCTAGTCACTGTGGCACAGTAGGTAATGAAATAGTCGACGAAAAAGCTCAGTTCGCCGCCGTGAACGGGGATCCATGTTTCACTATTAATTTCATTGAGGATCTCCTTCCCATGACTCGTTTCTGAATGAGATCTGACTGGCAGAGGGCGTGGGAAAGATCATCCCAAATTACGGGTGCGGGATATTTCCAGATCCAACCTGTTATACCCACAAAACTTTGGTTCTCAACATTTACTTTCTCTCGAAATGAATCCTCTGTGGCATCTCGCATGCGTTTGGGTCATTGTTCTATTCCTACTCATTTGGCCAGACTGCGTGTCAGAGAATCTCCAATTTGCGATTTTGGGTTTGAGAAGGCCATTTAAATCATCTCATTTTTTCCTGTCCATTAAATAATAGATTTTTCATATTTATATTCATGTTTATTTTTGTTTTTATGTTTATATATTTGTAAATACTTATTTTGTACTCTATATATTATAGTGTCATTTTTTTCTTTTTGTTTAATTGTAGCCAACTTCTTACTTTGTTTTTCTTTTATTGTATAGTTTATTTTTGTGTTAACAAGCAACAATGACCAATTTCGGAGATATGATTTAATCAGTGTTGCATAGCCTTTTTTTCCACACTTGACATTGGCAAAGGTAGAGAGAACGAACGCTATATAATCAAAGACAAGACAATCTATGATACAGACTATGTTTCATCGCAATCGACCAATTAAAAAGAAAACATGGTAATTTGGCATTTTACTGCATAGCGCACTCACTTAAAAAAGTGTAATTTTATAATTATTATAACAGATGGCGTTACGTGTTTAACCTTATAGTTAAAAATATTTTCACGCGAATGATATCGCAGATACAGCTAGTTATAAATATAATCGTTTCATATAAATTTAAAAAATCAAAATTTCAAACAAGTTTCCCAACTTTTATTGTAAAGATCCATATTTTTTAATCCAGTAATTTTAATCTAAGAATCTAATAAAAATAATGTAACCTATTCTAGATATTGCAATAAATGTAAACAAAAAATAACGTAGATTTTCGAAGAATAGTTACAACTCATCGTAGTCTCGGTTTATTTTATAAATATTTACAAGTAGCTTCCTGGACAGTTGTGACAATTTAGTCTTTTTACACTAGCTTTCATAAAGCTAAGGCTAGAAAAATCATATACTTCTTGATAGTAATCGGAAATAAAATATTATGACCATTTACTGACGAATAATTTGTTGTACATACTTATTTATTTATTGCAATTGCATATATCGGAATTGGCTCGTTCACCATTGACAAAACGTTGTTTCGTTATAACGTTTAATTTCGTAACTCACGTGGTACAATTATTTCAAATAATTGTACACTCAACTTCTTTTTATCTTAACAGATAATACTCCATTAATCGGCTGAACAATTTTGACCTTCGTGATTAAGTATTTATGTTGACTCACTGACTTTAATTGTGAGCTTAATCTTACTTTCTAAGTACGTTATACCTTTAGTAATGAATGCATACTGTATATTTATAAAATAACACTTGAGTGTCTGTCGATTTTAAATTAGTATTTAAGGTCTCAAGCGAAGATTATGTTACTGAACTCCAGATCCAGTACTGCCTGCCTAAATCGCTATAATTAATGTCACAAGAAATGACACAAATCATTAAATAAATGCAATGAAATGAGGCTAAATAAATAATATATGACATAGGAATATTATTTTCATCTAGTTAGAGGCACAAAATAGTGATCGATAATTATTTTTGACTTTATTTTAGATTAAATTTTATCTTTACTACCGGATACCAGGATATTACTTTTTGAAATAAAATCAAAGGACACAACGTCCTTTTAGTGAAATTATAGTAATCTGCAAAAATTACAGTCACAGGTTCTGAAATGACAGTCCTTGATGTACCTTGAATTTATCACCAAGTCTGTCAATAGTCTATCTAGAGTTTACATTAACGTGCCTCATGCGTTAACTAATCAAACACCGTGACGGTATTGATAAGATTGTGACAGCGTTCTGTTCGGCGCTCACGACACTTTTCCAATCACATTTGATTTAGACTGAACGTATGGTGTCATATGGATGAAAGGTTCAGTAGTGATTAAAACCTTCATACGAGAACTACAATTCCTGTAAGGTAAGCGTATATTGTTATTATTTAAAATTAAGAATAGTTTCGAAGTTGATAAGAAAACATTTATAGGTGGAAACACTTGTTGTAACTATGAATTACATTTTATATTTTACATTTTAAATAATAAATTTCAATCACGTCTTTATATTTTTACAAATAATAATTAATTTAATGGAAATTTTTAAAGCGTGGTTGAATATTATTAAAGTGAGTTTTTAATTAAAAGGAGTATAATAGAATTAAATACTTGCAAGAATATATATATATATATATATATATATATATATATATATATATATATATATATATATATATATATATTTAAACAAACCAGGGTTGTTACAACTGATGTCAGTTTCTAAATTCTGGTTATCATTTAGTACTTCCTACAATATTGTAATATTACAATACTCTGAAATAATAATCTAAACATGCTTATTTTAGACATTTTTCAAGGGTGATAATAAAAATTTATCAATTACTTAATGAAATTGTACTTGTTTTGAGAAATAAATATATGTATCTATTATAAAAACATGGACGTAAAACTAGGTAAATATACTTAAAAAAGGCTGTGAGACATTTCTGTTAAATTTAAGGTATTTTAATGCCATCATCTACAGAGTTTACACAGAAAATAATGAAGGGACATCATAAGTTAATTATTATTATCTCACTCAATTATTATCTCGCTGGACGTGTACGTATGACAGACCAATATTTAAGAATACACGCCACTAATTTCATGTGATGCATTCACTGCCTGGTTGGAATTATAGTTTTAATTTTACGACTGAAAATAAACATATTATTTTAAATAGATAAAAATCAAGGAAAATTGAGTTGACATTTACTATTGTTAAATTATCAGTTATTAGTTTGATTTTCTTAAATTATTCTATTGAATTATCTATTTACCATTTCAATAAATGTATATAAATGAAAAGTTTACTCTAGATAATGTTACGAAAAGTAGCTCGGAAACTTTTTATATGTTTTTACCTTATATTTATTGATTTTTGTGTAAAACATTTTCATAACCAATTTCAAACCTCTATTCTTACTACTAAAAGGAACATGAGTTTGACTGCCCTTTAAATAATTTTTTTTGAAAATATTTCGAATAAATTGATGATATTATAATAAACTCGTTGCAGATACTTATATATGTTATAATAAATATTATTTTCAGATTTTTTTTTATTATATGATCAAAAAAACGACTAGTGCTGATTTTGGGGAGATGTTTTTTACAACTCCCGAAATGGCACCTACTAATAATATAGTGTAATCACCCATTAGATAGTTTATTACATGTACAAATTCCAGATATTTGAAATGGGCGGAAAATAATAAAAAAAAGTTAAGCACGCTGCAGCATGCCAACCAAGTGCAGCATGCCAGCCATGTGCATAATACAGAAACCACTTCAAGCTAAAATTTCCACGTCCATAACTTTTTTCTCTGTCGAGTTCCTATAGACACGAAATTTGAAATGTTTATACCTAAATTATAATGTAAACATGCTTTCACCTATATTTATACGTGAGAGACATTAGAATATAAAGGAAAAATGAAAAGTTGCCGAGTAAATTTAAATATTGGCCAGTAAATTTCAATTCTCAAATAAAAGGGATTTTATAACCAACATATATATGACTTGGAATTAAAAAATTACAAGTGGCTATATAACTAGAATTTAGATTAACATTAGAATAATACTTGGTGTCTTTTTCGATCTCAACTCTTTTATTGACGAAGCGAATTAATAAAATATAAAACTTGGCTTCTATTTCACATTAATATTTTTGGTAGGATCAATACTACTCAAAGAGATAAATGATATGTAGATGAGACAATGTTTTACATGCCTTTCTTCAATATACCGTTTAAGCACGGCGCAACATGTTCGATGCGACCCTTTTTCCACTCGGTAGAATAAACAAGTACTCGATTATAATTTCACGTACGCTGTAATGAAACGAAGAAAAAAGTGGGTTTAATTATCGTTTGCACCCGGACTGTAATAAAAAGAGTTAATAAAAGCACGTGTGTGAAAGAGACAGTTGCATATATTGTATATTTTTGAGATATATTTAAAAAGGGAACGTAACCGGAAAGAAAGTTGCTGGTCTGGAGATTTTCGTGATGAACGCTGGCAAAACTATTACAGATGCACTGATAATGTGAATGGGAAAATTGTAGGTCTTAAAAAAGTCTCTCATATTATTTATCGATCTTTTAGAGATAAATTACTGTCACTATTTTAAGTTAAAAAAGTATGTTCGATAAAAGTGGCAATGTTTTTGAACAAATATGGTAACATGGACATAAGGGCATTTTGTCGCGGTACATTGTTATATTTTTGTCTTTAACTAAAATAAAACGCAGAACTAAGTGTGCGAACGAAAATATGCATATAAAAAAGTCTTAAGCAAATAACTTCAATATACCATTACAAAATCTTCATACGAGTCACTCGTCATTCGGTGGAAACACACGCAGATGGTGTGTAAAGAAATATTTTAGAAACTATTTTTGTCTACTAATGTACCCGTTCGTCGGCTGGAGCGGTTCACTAGTTTGATATAAAATGCGTCTATATGCTCAATCTGATAAGACGTTTCTTGCAAATGTTATCATACGAGACAACGGCTTAGTCGTTTGTTCATTTTAGCAAAGTGAACGTTTCAACGTGTTCCTGTTTCGGGTTCCGTGCCTTGAAAGAAAAAATCATACTTGACATAGATATTTTAAATTTGGCATAGTGATGATTACCTGCATATATATTACATGTTAAGAGCATATACGTTACATAGAGCATGTTAACCTGCATAGTAGTAACGTAGTAGTTAACGCTCAAAAATATTTATAAACAAATTTTAAAGAGAACAAATGAAATAAACGAAAATATTTTTCTTTTAATTTCATAGGTCATGTCGGATATCACTTGAAGGAGCTAGTGTAATAATAATTCCAAAACTATTTTTTTTTCAGAATTTTATTTTGGGTTGTTCTAAAGATATCACTGAAAATATTCACGTCGTTTTTCTCAGAAATGGCTTTACGCAGAAGCTTGAAATTTATCACAGTGTTAAAGTACATTAATTCGCATTTATTTATAGTTAACGCTTATAAATATTCACGTAGAAATTTTACATGTCGTGTAGCATTAGTATGTTATAGGTGTAGTATATTGAAAAACAGATACTTGAAAAATTGCTAAGTCAAAATTATGGGAATAAAGAATTAACAAAAGTTTATACGAAAACTGTATCGACAATTTTAAATCTCATGATTTTTGAGAAGTCTACGATGTTTTATACCTATGAAAAGTATGCAGCATTGTGAAAAATATATTTACGTAGTAAAATATAATATTAATATTTGTAAATAGTTTAACAGAAATACTCTTAAATATTTATACGTACATAAGTGTGTACGGAAACCTTGTGGT
Source organism: Druceiella hillmani (assembly GCA_039881145.1). Classification (NCBI taxonomy): domain Eukaryota; kingdom Metazoa; phylum Arthropoda; class Insecta; order Lepidoptera; family Hepialidae; genus Druceiella; species Druceiella hillmani. The sequence goes on along the minus strand of JAYKKI010000012.1, from coordinate 43,418,979 downwards.
GCGACTTTGGCTCATACTTACATTTCAATGAAGAAAAACTCAAAAAACAATGTATTTATATTTATAAAGGTTAAAAGTTTTCTTTGTTTTTGATATTTAATGAAGCTTTTCGCTCACGGCTTCGCTCGGGTGGATGATTCGTTTTCTAAACTTCAGCAAAATTTTTAATTAAGTATCTTTCAACTTAGAAAATTGTGGAAATTATATATATATATATATATATATATATATATATATATATATACATATATACACATATATATATATATATATATATATATATATATATATATATATATAGACAGACGTACACGATGAGACTTGTTAATATTTCTAAAACGCGACGTTGCCATATCGTGCGCACTAGCTGTAAAGCGCACCAGGGTCCCCTCCCGCTATCCCAGTGAGCGCCTATGTCGCGCGATGCTGACGTGTTTTGGAAGCCGAACGACTTTTTTCTCGAAAAAGTAAGTTATTTTGAAGATTTTTCTTGACTAATAATTTTGATTAATGAATTTGATTTATTTCACGATATTCTATGATTTACTACATATTAAACAGATTCTAGTTTCATAGAAACTTACTTAAAATATTTACGTTTAACGGTTTGTATTTGAATGTTTTTGTATAACGCACTAGGTGGTGTACGATGAGACAAAATTAAGATGGACGCAGTGAGGGTATCAGGTTTCATTATGTATTGATTACGTCTCATTGTGCACTATTTTTTGTCGTTTACTGTGTAACTCATTACTATTGTTTTCATTACAGACTTCATAATATACTTCTACAAGTCCGTACAAAGATTGGGTTTTCATTTTTACTAAGTATATACATACTGAGGAATATTTTTTTCTTTTTAAGATGGGGTGTACGAAAGTTGTTGAGTGGAAGAAAGGGAACCACGTCGCTACGAATATGCTTCGAGCTCTTAAACTGCATAGGCAAGTCTATGCAAAGCGGCCAAAGAATATTCTGTCTCTTTCCAAAGTCTTGTTATGTAAAAAAAAAATGTTAACCTCAGCACTGTTGATTTAGTTGCTCAAAGATTAACACCTAACTGCGACATTAATAAAGTATTTCAAATCGTTCAAGAAGTAGCTCTCAAGGAGTATGCATTAAAGTTTTATGGATTGTCCACGAAAGATGTACGCCGTAATGCGTATCAAATAGCAAATATAAATAATATAAAAATTCCTGATTCTCGGAGATCGGAGAAAATGGCAAGCTGGGAATGGCTTCGATCATTCAAATCGAGACATCAGGATTTAACATTGAAGAAGCCTGAAGCCTGTAGCCTTGCTAGTGCGACCGCTTTCAATAAAGAAACTGTCAAAAAGTTTTTTGATAATCTAAAAGAGGACATGCGACGTCATCCATCTTTCGGCAATGATTGCAGAGTTTGCAACTTAGATGAAACAGCTACCACAACTGTACAGAAGCCGCAAAAAGCTATGGCTCCTAAAGGGCGGCAGAATATAGCTAAAATAACCAGTGGAGAAAAAATAACCAGTGGAGAAAAGGGTACCTTAGTCATCACTTGTGCAATTGTTTGTGCAGCTGGACAGGCTTTACCTCCGGTTCTAGTTTTTCCCAGGAAGAATTACAAAGATCATATGTTAACTGAGGCTCCTCTTGGTTCTCTCGAACGTGTCAACTCAAGTGGTTGGATGACAGCAGAGCTTTTTATTAAAGTTATGAAGCATTTCACAAAACATACGTCTGCAAGCCCAGAAAACCCTGCATTATTGATCATGGACAACCACGAATCCCATTTAAGTAACGAAGCTTTAGATTTGACAAAAAAATCAGGAGTGACAATACTTACCCTGCACCCCCATACTACCGCCAAAATGCAGCCACTCGCCGTTGGCTTGAATGGGCTCTTTAAAATTTATTACAACAGTGCTGTGGACTCTTGGTTGATGAGAAATCCTGGAAAGCAAATAACCATATATAATCTTGCCAAGCTCGTGGGGCAGACCTATGCGAAAGCAATGACGCCGAATAATATTGCTTCCTCTTTCAATAAATGTGGCATCTTCCCATTTAATCCAGATGTATTCAATGAAATTGACTTCATGTCATCGGAGGTGTCATCTAGAGAGCTACATGATGCTCCTACAGAGATACAGAATCCTGTTTGTTAAGCTTCAGTCGCTGTAACAGAACAATCAATAGAGAGGCAGAATCCTATTAGTCCGACGTCAGTTCTCACAAGCATTGAAAACCCAAAGCAGATTAAAAAATCCCTTCCAAAGATACGGTGAGTTTTGCTATCCAAGAGAGTCACAATCGTATTAGTCCGCCACCAGATGTTACTGATACTGAAAGCCCAGTACAGTTTGATGAGATTCCTTCTAAAGGCGTTTAGTTAAAGTCCTTCTGTACTGAATACCGCACCTTCTAAGCCCATTTCTATTGCATCTGTAGAACTTGAGCTCAAACTGACAACGACAAACCTTACATCACCTAAAGAATTTATGCAACCTTTGAAAAGTGAACCGCGGGTTGGAAAAGGTTGTAAGCTACGAAAACTAGGAAGAAGCATAATTACTACGGATTTACCAGAGAAGTCCCAGATGGCTGAAGAAAGACCGAAAGCTAAAGAAAGTCTGCAGTAAACGCAATGAAACGACCAATATTAGTGGAAAAAAACGCCATCGTTTTTTTCCACTAATATTGGTCGTTTCATTGTGTTTACTGCAGACTTTCTTTAGCTTTCGGTCTTTCTCCAGCCATCTTTTATTCTCTTTGAAACTCCATGGTTTCAAAAAGAAAAACAAAACGAAAGGTCAAGATTGCATCAGATATTGAAACTAGCGAAGAAGAAAATATTAAAATAATATGTTCAAGTGAGTCTGATATTAGCGAGTTGGAAGAGAAAGATTTTGATGCTGAAGATCTCCCTATAGTTAATGAAAAGTTTAGAAAATTAGATCGAAAGCCAAAATGTAAAGATTATGTTTTGGTGTCATTTAATGCAGAAAGAATTAATGTATATTATGCTGCTGTAATTACTGAAGTTATAAATGCCGAAACGTATGGTGTATATTTTATGAGACTGGAAACAAAAGAGAATATGAAATTTAAGATGCCGTTAGAACTGGATTTAGCGAAAATACCAAAGATATTAAAATGATTCTACCCTACCGCAAGTAAATGGAACAAAAACCCGCAACTCTTCGTACATTTTTCCTGTCCATGTTGTTGATTTTATGACCTTTAAGAAGTTAATTGTTTTTTTTTCTTTATTTTTTAAGTTTTTTATAATTTAATACGACTGATTAAAAGATGTAAGAAACAGTCTGTGATCATTATAAAGACTCTAATAAATGATACTTATAAATTAAAACGCATTTTCAATTAAATTCATGGTAAAAAGTAAGTAAATGTGTTATGTCTCATTGCAGAAAATAGCTAGTCGCATTGTGTACATACCTGTGGACACAATGGGACAAATCCCATTTTTTATATAAAAATAATTTGTAGGAAATGTATTGTAAGTATAGAAAAAGTAATAATACCTATCTATAGCCAAATAAATTTCCTATCGTTATAAAAAAATATTCCCACTTCTGTAAATAGCGCAGATGTGATACTTTAAAATTTGGATGTCTCATTGTTGGACCAGTCACGCTACACACACACACACACATATATATATATATATATATATATATATATATATATATATATATATATATATATATACACAGGTGTCCCGTAAGGAGTGGGCCAACAAAATGTCGGTGATAGAGGGGGTAGATACGAAACAATACATTTTATTATCTTAGGTTTAATAGGTAAATTAAGTATATAATACAGATTATGTTTTAGTACATACTAAGTTGAATAGATCACGTACACAATGAAATACTGGAGTAGCATATATATTTTGAACAAGTAATTTATAATAATTCAGTTGCGTATTTCCCATTACAGTGTGGAAGATGAGAGAGATGTTAACAGTTTTAATTGTGTTTTCAAAGATTTTTAAACATCGGCCAAGCGTATGTCCGAGCACGCACAAACTAGAGTCCTTAGGAGTCTGTATATCTTGAAATTGTTTTATGTAATTTAATTGAAATAATTTCAATTGAACGTTATTATCAAATGAGAGATCTAGAATTTATTTAAAGCTTTTTCAAATCCATGCTCAAAAATTAAACAGAGAATACTTGTATGAACATAGATATAAAAAATAATACTGATATAAAAAAGAATACTTGTATGAAAATAGTTCACCCCTATTTAATTGTAAGTACATACATAGGTCTAAAATACGTACATAGGTCTAAAAATGTAAAAACTGCGAAGCTGTGCCAGATGGACTAACCTGACGAAATTTGAAGGGTGCAATATTTTACTAGATACCTAACCATAAAAACGAGTCACAGTGATGCCTTTATTGTAATTTATTCCTCAATCGATATTATTTATATTTTGACATGCATTATAGTCGATTCTATTTCCAGACCGTCCAATATCAATTTACCTCACTCGCTATGGGCTGCTGTTGTTCGAGCTCCGGGGAGCCCCCATCTCAGTGGGATGGCGTGCAGGTAGCGGCACCAGCATGGGGCGGAGGAGATCAAGTCCAGGTAGCTCCTGCATGGGGAGGTGACCAGGTTCAAGTGGGACAACCTTGGGGCGGAGGCCACGTTGGCCCTTACGGACACGACGGTGCCAGGGTTGGAGAATAAGTGCTCACGAAAATATTAAGGCTCTTAGTTTTAAGTTAGTTAGGTTTAATTATCAATTTTCCAAATTTGAAAACTGGAATTTAAAATATACTTCATTGACATCTCAAGACAGCAGATTGGAATGACGTTATTTTATGCAAACTTTGTTTTACGACGAATAAAAATAAACGTTTTATTATCGTTCAACGGTTTGCGAGAACACACTTTTTTATAACAATTATACTAAAACAATTGATTGAAATTACGAAACTCGTCTTAATTATTTAAAACGATGTTTTACGTGTAGTGTCTCGCATTCATAATGTAAATAAAATAAATTATTAATAGGATTAGTCATTCTTTTATTTGGATTATCGTTTCCCTTTATGATAAACTCTACTTCGAAGATGCTAGCGGGAACCTAGTGCAGTTAAATAACATAATATTAATGGAGAGAAAATAAATATTAATCAGATGCAGAACACGTGTGTTGTGTCAATAGCGTCCGCGCCATTAAACAATGTAATAGAGGAGTGTCTACAGATTGAAGATATTTTTAAAGAAAATAGTGGAATATGTAGGCTCTTCTGAACTGAAAACCGATATTTTTCAATTTTTTTCTCTTTGTGCAAAACTGCAATTATATTATCGAAATACATACAATGTTGAATAGCTCTAAAGGAAATTTAACGGACTTTTCCTTTTGAATGGATTGAGCGGCACCACTTAATTGCTTCGAACGAGATATTGTTAGATGAATCTCTCCACGATGGTGAGTTGAATCGGACGCACGTCAAACGTTGCTACAACGTAACCGGACAACGCGCAGCGGCGGCGTGACGTGCAGCTGGTCACGCGACTGGTCACATTGAAAATCATGCCAGTCGCCAGGCCACTTTGTGACAGAGGGAACTGTTGTGATGATTACAAACAAACGTTTACAAACATTTGTAAACGTTTTAAATACACACATACATACACACACACACACCCACACACCCACACACACACACACACACACACACACACATATATATATATATATATATATATATATATATATATATTATTGCAATTAATGTTTAATAACTAACAAATTTATTTTTTTTAGGAAAGCAGATTTAATTATCTATATTTCAAAATATAATCTTTTATTTAGTTTGAAAATATACGAATAAAACGGTTAATAAAACAAAACAATGTTACGAAGCTGAAACCGACTAATGTAATAAAAAGGTAGTTTTGTTTGTTTTTCGGGGATTCACCCTAAAGTAGTGATCCGATTGAATTTTGATTTTTTAGATTACCACAAGCGTAGCATGATCATTTTATAATTTTTGACAAATTTTTAATAATGCGGACACAGTCTGTGAAAACGTTGGTACGGAATTGTAGATCTTGAAAAGAAGTGAAGAAAAATCGTCGACCGTATTTATCTATTTTTTGTCTTATCCACAAAAGATAGAACTCGACGCACGGAAATCGAACTAGATATGGTTAGATGAAACCCGCCACCCTCCACTTATGTCTTTATGTCTGTTTCTTGTTTATCGTTATATGGATGAAGCCGCGGGCAATATTTTTTTTATAATTTAAATATTGACAGGAACGAAATAATCTTTTTACTGAGAATTAAAAATGGAACTATTTTTTTAGGACAGGTTTATAGGTTAATGTCATAATTCCTGTGATTTAGCTTAACTAAATATCCGCTATCTTATCGAGTGGAATTTATAAAGATAAAAGTAATTTGTGTTGATCTCTTCAATGATAATTTATTTTTCACACAAAAATTGTGAAAATAAGAAATGATGTATTATTATCGGAGAATAGGTCTTCCAACTCGTGTGATTTATTTAATCTTCCATTTGCATAAAATTATTTAAACTATCTTCTATTATTATATTAACCCATATACAAGTATATGTATATTATAATATTTAATGCGCTATAATGATCAGAATTTGTTCGAAGGTATTTGAATTTGTTATCGTTAGCGAACATTTGATATTAGCTGTTTTTATCGTATAATCACTTGTGATCGATTGTATTTCACGAATCATGAGTGAATATATATTTTCAAACTTATTTTGTTTTTAAATAAATTCACCAATGTTGAATTGATGGTATTCTGTTAGTATATCAGACAATAGATGAGATGGAGAAAGTATTTTATTGGACGCTTCTTAGGCGAGGGCATCTTAAAATTAATAGATCTAGAAAGAAGCAGTGGCGGCGCTAGACCAAATGTGTACGTCGGCGACATCAAGTTCGCGAGGCCTCTTTACTTCGCAGTGAAAAAAACCGTTAAATTATGTGAGCCAAATTATAAAATAATTTATGAGTTTAACGAGTTTTATTGTTAATAAAATGATGACAAAAAATAATTACACACATAGAAATTAAAATAGTCGAACTTTTCGTCGAGCTTCGATTGACAGAACTAATAACGCGGATACGATGAACCAAGACAGACTCTTGGTTCATCGTGCTTTTCAAATAGGTTTTTATCAATTTCAACTTTGAGAAGCTTCTCTCAGCGGAAGCTGTGCTGACCGGAACTGTGAGCATGATTCTAATTGTAATATAAACATGTGGATATATTTCTTCTAAATTATTTTCTAAAATGTATTGGATGAGTTGTTTCGCGTCGTTGATAGTCTAGTGAATTAATTTTTAAAAGCTGAAGTCCTTCATATAGTTTGAAAGGCTGTGTGTCACTGTTTTCGCCTTCCCGAAGTATTGTACCTAAATCATTACAATGTTTGAGAAGATCCTCTTTTGGCATAGATTTCAAATAATTGACATCATAAATAAAACCAAATTGCTCAAAATATTCATTGAGCGCTGTAAATCGACATTCGGTGTCGACTATTATAGCATCTACCATTGTGTTAAAATAATTAACTCTTAACTGCATTTCAGGAGATTCAACTGGTTCATCAGTATGTTCGTAACTAAACATTCGTTTTTTCCTGGCTATTCTTTTTTCCTTAAATTGAGACTGAATTTCATAAGTACTTTTCTCCACAAATAATCTAGCTTCTGTTACGCTTTTTTCAAATCCTGTATTACGGAATTCTTGAATCCAGCTACAAAATGAACGTAAAGTATCAATAGCCACTTTCAAGTTGACTTGAACCGATTGACATAGTTTACGTATATTGTTTACACGTAGCAAAACCTCATACCACACGTGTATTGCAACAATAAACTCAAAAGTTAACATTTCGTTCAGGACTGCTTCACTGTCGCTTAGAGTTTCGGAATCATCAGTTTTATTTTTCAGTTCATTCACGCATTCGATGACATCATCAAATTGTAAAAATATTGCTTTTACTGCTCCGATTCTACTCTCCTATCTCGTTTCAGACAGAGGTTGTAATGTCAATTTTAATTTACTTTTTACTGTCTCCCAACGCTTGCTTGACTTTGAAAACAGCACATAGATTTTATTGATAAAGCCGAAAAATATTCTGGCTGTCGTTGAAGAGTTAGCTGCATCTATCAAAAGTAAATTCCAACTGTGGCATCCGCATGGTGTGAAGAATGCTCTTGCATTTATATTGAGTATTCTTGTTCTGACACCTTTGTTAATTCCGACCATATTGGCGCCGTTATCATATCCCTGTCCTCGACAGTTTTGGATATCTAGATCATTTCTTTCCAGTTCTTGTAATATTGATTTTGTTAAATACTCTCCTGTTGTTTCTGCGACGTCAGTAAACCCAATAAAATGTTCCTCTATAGCCAGTTGACAAATTGCAAAATCTTAATATTATTGACATTTGTTCAACACGACTTACGTCCGTGGTACAATCGAGCAAGATGGTGTAGTATTTTGCTTGTTTAACCCTGTGTATAATTTCGTTAATAACTAATTTAGACATTAATGTCATTAATTCGTTTTGGATGTCATGGCTCAGATAATGTTGATTAAGTTGCTTTTCATTAATACGTTGCATATGCTCCCGTAGTGTCGGATCATATTTAGATAACAACTTAACTAAGTCTAGAAAATTGCCAGAGTTTTTACTATCGTTCAATTTCAAGGATTTTCGATGAGCTCTAAACACCAAATTGTGTGAGGCCAAGTAGTTTATTATATCTATCAATCTTTCAAACAAATTATACCAATACTTTTGGGATTCCCTAATCGATCTCTCGTTATCTTTATCTATTGTTTTACCGTGTTTGACTACACCAAGTGGCGGCCAACCGACGCTTCGTTTACCGGTACGCGGCCGCCACTCGAGAACCTTTATTTATTCCCCATCGGTTAACTGCTCTACGAGCGATGTGGCCTACCCACCGCCACTTCAACGTGCTGACCCTCCGAGCTATGTCGGTATGTGTTCAGGGTAATTGTCTCAATCTATGGTTTTCGTATTTGCACTTTATCCATGACCACCCTGTATATGTATGTCAACCTGTATATGTATGTACGTACATGCCACAGATCGAATATTTTTATTTTATAGTCACTATTAAGAAGGCAAAGGTAAGTAGGTACCTACCTACCTACTTATTTTGTTAAATACGTAATTCAGGAGCAACTTGTTATTAGCAAGGTCTTTCTATGGAGAAGTGAAATAATTTGTTGTAGGTACCTGTTCATTTATATTATTTTGTACTTATTGTAGGAACACGCACGAGATGTAGGTACCTATGAAAAAAGAAATCTGTGAAAATAATTGTTACGAATTTTGAATCATACAAAACATACTCGAAGGCATTGATCGAGAGGCGAAATATTTCTATTATCTCGAGAAAAAACACTAGCGCAGGTTTAAAAATAAGTAGGTAAGTACCTATTCACTTTTCTATTTCCGTTTCTATGGAGAAATAGATGACCTATATTTTAATAAGTAGGTAGGTAGGTACTTTACTTACCTAGGTAAATATAAAATCAAACCTATTTCTTGGTTAATATTACGAGTATTTACGACTTATAAAAGATATAGGTAACTATTGATTTTGGCGAAATAATTTCGTTAAAGTCGTTAAAAAGTTGATGTTGACTTACCTTAACGTAAGGTATGAAATTAATAACAAATAACGTAAAACTTTTATCCACTAGAACTGTGCACTAGAACGTCGGGGTGTAGACTTTACAATACAATAAAAAGAAACTTCGCGCTTGCGAGTCTGCGAGTTGCCGTATGAAGAAAATTACTCTCACAGAAAAATGAAATATAGATAAATAAACTAAACAACACGGGGATTCCCCGTCCAGGGTCTCGTGCGCCGTGCGCGAAATTGAACGTTTTCACACTACCCGATAATACGATATCGGTATCGGACGCTCATAATGAAGAGCACACACACATTATGTTTGTATGTGTGCTAAATGAAGATCTTTTGCACGTATAACTGATTTATTTATTGCACTCATGGGTTGAATTCAATAAATAAATAAATGATAAATGCCATACACATTACTTACAAACATTTTCACCCAATACAGATATCGTGTCGGGCAGTGTGTGTGAGAACGCTCATTAGGGCGAAACTTTCATTTCATAGTGTTGCCAGACAGACGATTCTGAATACCCGTAAAGTACCTACTAGGTACTCACTTCCATCGGGCACGTGTTATACAATAAAATTCATTATCATCTGCTTAGCTTTTTTCCCGAATTGTTCAGGGTCGGCAACCTAAGCCAGGATGATTGACGAAACGAAAATAAATAGGTAACTAGTTTTTCTGCGAGGCCCCCTCAGGCGCGAGGCCGTCGGCGGTGGCCGACGTAGCCGACGCCTAGCGCCGCCACTGGAAAGAAGCATATATAAATTCTATCAATATATATATATATATATATATATATTTGATCTTTGTGTGTATATATATATATATATATATATATATATATAATTTGTAAAAAAGAGAAAGCAGCTTTAGCACATTCGTGGTTAAATTTGCGTAGAAAAACATAAAACAATTTTGTAGAAAAGAAAAACAAACTTATTTGAAGTTCAAGTGTGCATATCTCTAGTCCGTTATCTTGCGTCCGTTTACAAGCGGAATATTAATCGAGAAGGGCGATTTAATTTGTTTGAGACGATTGGCATACATTCAAGAGAACTTTTTTGGCTATTAATATATAAATATCCTATTAAATATCCTTATTAAATGGCACCTCAGTAGCGATTGCCAAATCAGTAGTCGTTGTTAACATAATTAGAGCATGATCTTTTTAATGTTAATTGCCAAATGAATATTATATTTTCAGACGCCGGTGGACTACAATATTTTTAAATTAAAAGTTGCCACATACTCCTTTATAGCAATTCTCCTTCCCCCCCCCCCCCCTTCGCAGCCCTCTCTATGTGCATCGAACGTCATTAAAATGCATAATCCTACTTTTATTTATTTTCGAAATTTTTGACAGATAAAATTGACCTTTCTTTATTTTAATGATGATTAATAAATGGACCCAGATATCGCCCCTTTTGTCCCACACACTTACAATTTAAAAACATTGTCCGTGGCTTATCCACAAAAGATAGATAAATACTGTCGTGGATTTTTCCTTACATCTTTTTAAGATCTACAATTCCGAACCAACAACGTTTTCACAGACTGTGTCCGCATTATTAAAAATTTCTCCAAAATTATAAACTGATCATGCTACGCTTGTGGTAATCTAAAAAATATAAGCTATTATACTGTGATGGTTATACTTCAATCGGATCATTACTTTAGGATGAACCCCTGAAAAACAAACAAAACTTTCCTTTTTATTACATAGTCTGTTTCCGCTTCGTAACATTGTATTGTTTTACTAATCGTTTTATTCGTATGTTTTCGAACTAAATGAAAGATTATATTTTGAAATATAAATAATTAAATTTGCTTTCCCGTAAAAATTAAATTTGTTAGTTATGAAACATTAATTGCAATAATATATATACACACACACGCGCGTGTGTGTGTGTGTTCATTCAAAACGTTCACAAACATGTATGAAGACATTATTACAAGTATAAAACACACAGAGAGTGGGATATTAATAATAAAAGTATATATGCAAAACAAGTACAATAGTTTGGCCTGGCGACTGGCATAATTTTCAATGTGACCAGTCGCGTGACCAACTGCATGCCACGCCGCCGCTGCGCGTTGTCCGGTTACGTTGTAGCAACGTTTGACGTGCATCCGATTCAACTCACCATCGTGGAGAGATTCGTCTAACCATATCTCGTTCGAAGCAATTAAATCGTGCCTTTCAATCAATTCGTTCGAGGAAAAGTCAGTTAAATTTCTTTTAGGGCTATATTATTTCGATAATGTAATTGCAGTTTTCGTACATGGAACTGCAAAGTCCAATTATTTTAATGTTTCAAGCGGTTTTTGGCTGTGCCTTGGAAATATTTTTCACTAGCGTGACCCGTGCGAAGTCTTCGCATTATTTATTCCATTATGAAGCTCAGATGACAGATCAAACAAATATTTTACTAAAATTTACATATAGAGGCGCAAGTATCAAAAGCATTGAGCTAAAGCGCCACTTTATTTATACGTGAGTGGATTTGAAATTAAACAAAAATTTTACCGACCGTCAATCATATTTACGTTGAGCCGTTAGATGGCAGCATTGTTGTTTTGTGTATATAATTTTAATAATTAATTAATTTGCAAAAACAATAGCAATAATAAATTTTCTAGTTGTGGATGCCGGTAGAGCAAGCAATTATCTATAAAATGATATATAATTTATGTGGATTAGTTGTGAGGTTTTTCTAAAAAGGGAGAGTAACATCTTAAACTTAGCGTATTAATATATATGATGATGATGATGATTAATGGTATATTCCTCGACCAGAATATAGAGTTAAAAAATCTGTCAATTACGAGTAGAACTCGCAGTATGAGGGTTCCGTGAACATTTAAGCATTTATAAACAATTAAGGGTACGTAGTATTTCTATTTAACTATTTACAAATATTGATTTTTCACATGGTAAGTATATAGCCTAAATTTCTTTGACACGCGTAAAAACATGGTGCATATTTAAATAACATTATTTTATAACATAATCGAACAATGTTCTCATCTCAATTTATAAAGTAATCAAACAATTTGTTTCATTGTTAAAAACTTCCCAAAATTATCGTTTAACGAAATTTGCCTACTATTTAAAATACTTGAAATAATGAGGAAAAACCTGTTAAGTACGAGTATAACTCTCACTACGAAGGTTCCATACACATTTAAGAGCATACAAATATTTAAGCACACATAGTAATTCTATTAAACTATTTACAAATGTTAATATGCTTAATTCTATTAAACTATTTACAAATGTTAATTGTATTTCTCACTGTGTAAATTATAATACAAATATTGCCTAATGTATCTTTGACAGGCCAGTAAATATACATTTCAAAATACAAAGTTATTTTTGCAGTTGATTTCTTTCACTTGTATGGAATTTCTATGAACTTTTTACAGACTTAAATACAAGTATAATTTGGTCGGCTGTTATTCGCAACCTTGTAGAGCCTACTTAGCTACGATAATTTACCTTTAATTTCGTTATATATACTTGTATTGCAAATACTTTTCAGCTATTAAAAAATAAACTTCAGGGTTTTGCCGTATGGGTAAGAACCTTTAAAATGTTACCATTTTGTAATCTTTAACAAAAATTGGTATGGTAATCTTTAACAAAAATTACCATTTTAAAGCTTAATATTTCGTAAAGTTCTTTGTAGTTCGTTCCTTTTATCGAAAAGAGTCTCTCTGACATACCTTTATGTTTGAAAGGCCTATTCAACGATACGGATTAGGTACGTATGTAAAAAAGACACCTCACTTTATATGTCCTACATATAAATACCCTTACAAATTATTTTAAAGATTTTATTTCATAATTTTGTAGGCATTACAAGTATGTAGACCCACGGCAAATTTCAGCTTTGTAGTACTAATATTCTGTAACTAAAACCGCTGTGACCTACAGACGGACATGAGAAAGTTTAATTTGGCTACAAAACCCAAAAAAAATAGAATTTAACCTCCGGTGCCCTAAGTTTAAAAGAAGCCATCTTTTGACATGTGTTTTTCAATAACAAGTACAAACTACCATTCTCTATCTTTTCTCAAATACGATTTGCCAGAATCTAATACAATTTGCTAGTGCGCGTCGGGCGTCGAAACAAGTGTGAAGTGAAGAAATAAGTGAACTTATTTACTCAACTCAACAACCATTGTGATCAATTTCAGTAGCGCAATTTATAACGTGTTATTGGCTTACGATAATGAGAACCATATAGAAATTTTACTGCATGGCTGGTGGGTCTGCCGTAGTACCTACGAATAGTGCAACCGGTGTATTGGAATACCTCGAAGACGATCGGATTAGGAGGCGGACCTCGGTGGCTATAGGATGAATTCGGCAATTTTCATCGTTGCGTACGAGCTAATTACGGTCTATTGCAATTGCTAACGACTATGAACGAGTAGATAGGCTCACCTAGTAGGGCAGCCGATATTGTCTTAGGGCATGCTGTGACATCTATTCGTGATTTATTGGGGATATTGCTACTTCGTTTAATTGTCGTTTGCATGATTTTAATTGTTACTACTATTATCAAAACAGTGAGAGTATTGCGTTAGCACTTACTAGGGATCCATGTGGGCCAGAGAAGGAGGGCATGTATGTAAGTTTGTAGGTACGTATATTTGTTAAGTATTCTTCGTGTGCTTTTAAGGGCTTGCGAAATTAAACGGAATGTCTGACGCGGCATGTACCTAGTAACATATTACAGAATTCGAAATCCTATGGGCTTTGAAATATAAATACAACTCAATTGACAGCGGCCCCCTTCTCCAACGCTCAAATTTAACATTCCATGGAACAACGGTTGACTGCCCTTCTATCGTTATTTCGTTATTTCGCGTCGAAAGGTTTTTTGCTCCAATCATTAGACTAAGCCACACCGTTAATGAACTTCCTTCATCTGTGAATTTCAGTGGCTCCTCAACTATATCTTTTATAAATAAGCTCATTGATAATAATATAAACAAATAATTTCTATATAGAACCATTGAAGATTTAGTGCATTTTATGCTTATATTTTTAATAATTTAATTTACTTCAATTGTTTTTTCTCTTTGTAAATCATATTTTAAACTGTTTATATTATTGAGTAATTCATTTATTGATTATTTTATTAATTCCTTATAATTGACTCATAATGTGTCTTATAAACGCATAATTAATCATACTATGGGCACAGCATGGTTTAAAGTTCTAGTATTATTTTTGGTATTGTGGTAAAAAAAGTTTATATATTTTGTCTTTAAAACTGTGATAAATAATTGGTTATATGGTTTTTTGTTTAAAATCGGAAAAATAAGTTTCGAAGGTCTGGTCAAAAATGTAATTTCTTTCCGTATACTTCAATATCACTGGCAGGTTCGCAGTCAAAAGCCATGAAGAAGACCAGTGCGTTATTGTCGTTGTTATGATTACTGTAATTGATAGTTCACATTTTCGTTAAATTTAGCAAAATTGATAGTTCACATTTTCGTTAAATTTAGCAAAATTGATAGTTCACATTTTCGTTAAATTTAGCAAAATTGATAGTTCACATTTTCCTTAAATTTGGTTTCTAAAAAACTGGTTGCTTCATTAAATTAACATTTAAAAATATAAATTAATTTTTAAAAGTGTAATTTTTATATTAAGAAGAGACATATAAAAGTGGATTCGAGAAACTTAACAAAGATTAAAATAAAAAGTGGTTACGTATTTATTTTTAGGAAATCCAAATTTTCCAAGTATTGAGGTGAGAAAACTTACCCGTTGAGGTAAGTTATGTTTTGATATTTCATGGTATGTTTATTAAATACTTTTTAAAATACATAAAAAAATCTGCTTAACTTCTTTATATTTGCTGTATTCTGACGATTCATTGTCTTTCTCTTTGTTTTAAAATAGTAGGTGTAGGCTTTGGTAGCTTATCTTTACGTGTATCTTTATTCTATGCGTTCGTTTTCGCCGTAGAGAACCTTTGCCAATCTGAAGTTTAGGAGGGGCGGCTACGCAACACAGACTAAATCATTACTCAGATATAAGACATTGTTGCTTGATAACAAAAAAAGGTAAACTATACAGTAAAACAGAAATTAATTAAGACGCCGACTACAACCAAATAAATAAAACGAAAAAAAAATTGTTTTATTTACAAATAATGCAAATGATAATATACAGATCAGTACAAAATAATTATATACAAATACATAAAGAAATATAAAAAGAGAAATGAACACTTATACGAATTTAAAAAACTTAGATTTTGATGTCATTCTTTTTATCTATTATATGATTTATTTCAGAATGGTTTTTTTGGCAAGAGATAAAAGGAATCTAATGTTAATAGGCAATTGAATTTAATATTGTATAAATAAAGGAAGGAAATTTATTATTTATTGCGCATGCAAAAATGAGATGACTTAGATCACGCAAATCCACAATCGCAGATTGGAGATTGCCTGACACGCAGCCTAGCCAAATGAGTAGGAATAGAAAAATGATCCAAACACATGCGAGATACCACAGAAGTTTCCTTTCGAGAAAAAGTGAATTTTTAAAACCAAGGTTGTGAGGGAATAGAAGATTGGATTTGGAAGTAACCCGCGTCTTTGATCTAGGATGAACATTCCCACGCCTTCTGCCAATCAGATATTAACGAGGAATGAGACAGGAGGAGAAAATCATCAATGAAATTAAGAGTGAAATATGAATCACCGTACACGGCGATGAACCGAATTTTTGCGTCGACTATTTCATTACCTTCTATGCCACAGTGATAAAGGATCCGTGCAAGAAAGGATACGTGCAAGATCTCGATCTCTCCAGATCAAGTGTAAATTGCTTGATCCGGAGAATCAGAAAGCTATAGTTTGAGGAAAAATATTAGCGAAAAGGGACTATAAAGAACTTGAGGAGTCAGAGAAGATAAGGGCCTGCGAATCTTTTTAAGTCGAGTATACCTCAAGGCCTCTACAATAGCTCAGTATTCTACGGAGAACAGCGAACGTTCCTACGGGAGGCGGAAATACACCGAATAAGAAGTGGCTGGGCAGTAAAACGAGGCACCGATGTAACCATCTTTCATGGTCTTTTAGGGATGGGATCCGGGGGCTCTAAGAGAGATCTTTCAAAAAGATATTTGGGGAGGAAATTTATAATCTTGACCAGAATACCAAGACTATGAGGAATTTTCTCGAGGATTGGCAGGTTTACGTTATAGTAGGCTAAAGAAATATCTGAAAAAGCAGCAGCGAGGAACTCTTGCCGGGAGAAGGCAAGTCTGATATCAGTGGTCAGGAAGCTGAGATTGCCATCATGCTTTTAACTTTTCTGAAATGAAATTGGTTGCTTGGGAAAATGAAATGATGCTCTGTAAACCATTCTAATCGAGTCTTAATCAGGTGTTCCATGATTTTAGCTAAAACATATTATGTGTCTCTAGGATGAGCCTACATTAGGATCTTTATGAGATTTCAGAATGGAAATTATTATTTGAGTTTACCATGTCTTAAGGATAAAACCGGATTTGAACATAAAGTTGATAAGGGACAGAAGATATTTTTACCATTGAATACGAGATTCCGTCCATACCTGGGGAAGAGTCCCTAAGGCGATGCAAGTTTAAATCCAATTCATTAATGGAGATGATGGGGAAAAATTATCGAGATTTGGGATGGATAGGTGAACAAGTTTATTTAAAAATTGTTTCACCCATTTACCTGGATGGGAAGATTAGGTTGATTAGGTTGGTAGGTAGGTAGGTAGATTAGGTTGAAAACAGACCGAAAGCGTTTCATATTAGACCAGACGACAGAAGAAGCAGTATAAAAGGGGAGATAGAATTTCTTCCAGCGTTCCTTCTTTTTTTAGATTTATATATCGCTTCAGTCTCTTTGCGGCCTTCAAATGCCGTGGTGGTAGTCAAATCTCGTAAGTGGGATAAAGTTCCCAGTGGACAGATTTATAGCCCTTACAAATTGATCATAACAACAGTCAATGCTACCCAAATCTACTGGAGGGAATCCACTTCTATACTGAGGAAAGTGCGGAATCCAAATCCCCATCCAAAAATAGAGGGAATTTTTGAAATATTTAAATTTAAGTGAGGGAAAGAAATAATTATGGGAAATGATTGCTACATATATATATATGTGTGTGTGTGTGTGTGTGTGTATATATATATATATATATATATATATATATATACACATATATATATATATATATACATATATATATATATATATATATATATATATATATATATATATATATATATATATATATTAAAAGATACAATATATATTTTACTATATTGTCGTAAGTTGTTATTGTTTTTTTTGCATTCTACATGTTTATTTTTATTTTACTTAATTGTATTAATTTACTTTCGTACTTTTGTACGAGATGTCAAGTATATAATATCTAATGATTAATTCATTCTGAAATTAATAAAAAAAGTTAGAAATATAAAAATTGTAAGATGTTTTTCGTGTGTAATTTTTTCAAACCGATTCTTTATAACAAATAATCCCGAAACGCAATATATATTTTTTTAATTCTTTCATGTCATATCAAAAACATTGTCAAAATATTATTAGTGCTAAATTGCATTTGTGTCATTGCAAAAATAGTAAAGTAATGAGTATTTGATAATTATTAAATACAAGAACTCGTTTCGTAAATTTTTCTGAAGATTTTTGATGGGATTAGTGAATCGTACGACGTCACATCACATGATTTGTGAGTTTAAGCATGTATTTAAAAAAAACAGCCTAGTGCGAGTCAGATTCGCGCATGAAAACTTCCATAGCACCAAACAATATTAAATTTATAAGTTTAAATTTGTCAAAGACACTGTGAAAAACAACGTTGTTGCTGCCGTTGATATTGAAAATATTTCATACCTCAAAAACTACACAATATATTTTATATAAACCACTTTCCACTTTTCGTTGAAAGTTTATTTTAAGTTTTTACCGAAAATAAAAATTCTACCTTAAATTTTTGTTTTCAGAATTTACATACGTTAGTTGAAAAGTTAGAGGGGGAGAGGGGGGAGGTTACCCTTTTTAAGGCTAGAAGCGTATACCTCACTAAATATTGACTTATAAAGTTATTTTGGAACTTCTATATCATTTTTAAAGCCCACACGCCTATATGCACTGCATTTTATTTCATCCCTCAGTTACATGTATGGAGTGCCACCCCTAATATTATTTTTACATAATTCGACTATTTCATTGTACAGAGGTTCATAGAAGACACTTGCCATTAAAATTTCATCTATGTAGTGCCAATTGTCTCCCAGTAAAATGGCTTTGCCTCAATCACACTCGCGGCTCGCGGCTCGTCTACTGTCTCGTGAGGCGTGTGGCGCGAGACGAGCCGCGAGCCCACCGTTCACACGCGCGTCCCGTGGCTGGCGCACGAGTGTAAATGAGGGGAGGATTTTGTTTTTGCCATTTGGCTACGAAGCTCTAAAAAGTATTTTTTCTCCTTAATTTCATAAATGAATACTTTTTTCGTTTTAAATATATTTATTTCAAGTACATATCTTTCTTAAAAGCTAATAAAAATTTAAGGTGCAAGTTCCTCATTGTCATATTATATCTATTTCTTTTTGCACCATTAAAAATATCTCACCATCATGTACGTATGTAGAAGCTGGCCTATTTACGGTGGTCCATTTTTTTAGATAAAAAACATCGTGATAATCCATTAAAAAAACATTATTTGCGTGAAAATCAACAGTTTAGAAATTATGATTTTTTTATACTTTTTAGAAAATATTTACACAAATTACTTCTGTTGGAAAAATATTCCACTAAATTACAATTCGGTACGGAAGTAGAGTAGTTATGTAGCAAGCATGCAATAAGCGATTTTCGTGGTTATTCTTAGTTTCTGCTATTGTTTGAAACTTTATCTTTTTCTGTTCACAAAAAATATTGTATAAAAAATAATTGTTGTAAAATCTGTACAATTAGAGACTTGCATGATGATCTTAAAAACTAGCTTAGGATATGATTATAGTCTGGACAAAAAATCGTAGTGATGTAATTATTGCAATATCTTCTCGTTTATTGCCTGCTTACTATATCACTACTCTACTTTCCTACCAAATGTCATGTAATTTCATAGAATAGTCTTAAGAAAGTCTAATAGAAGTGATTTGTGCGACTGGAGTAAATATTTTTTAAAAAAGTATAAAAAATCATAATTTTTAAACTATTGATTTTTGCGGAACTAGTGTTTTTTAAATGACTTATTACGATGTTCCCTACTGTTTACATAAAAAAAATTTAATTTCTGAAAGCGTTAATGTATAAAATACTGTAATTAGCATGGTTACGTTACTATACATGCTAATTTCTGAAATGAAGAGTATAATATATTTGTTGTAATAAATTTACTTCTGTAACAAATTAAATTCTGACAAATAAAATACTTGTTGTATTTATCGTCACGAAGTAAATCTTTGTAAACTGGACAAGTCGACATACATATTTTACTTACAAACATTACGAAGCATTAGTAAGTGTTAGTACGAGGTGAACTTTATTTACATATAACCTCATCGTATTTAAATTTGGCATGCCGATTGATTGCACATGGGTATAGAGAGTGCTAGAATTATTTCTAATGTGAGTGCGGTAGCCTAATTTAAAAGAAGCTTGTTTAAAGGTTTCCTGTTAACCCTTTGTGCTTCATGATCCCGATGATGTTATTAACCTCGCTGTTCCTAACTCTGATTTGGAGGGCGAAGGATTAATTATATACTTCCGACTTGATTTTATTATTTGCACATGATATATATCTCGTTGTTTTGAAAGCACTATAATAATTAGGTATCAAAAATATGTTTATTTTAAGAAGTAAATGGTTTAGAATTTGTACGAAATTAATCGGCGCCCTGCAAATTATTTCAGGGCCAATTATTAGTTGGAGTGTGATATCAGGAAGAACAACATTTTACTTGATTTGCACTCAGTAATAATTTTAAATAAGCTGCCTCAATAGATTTTTTCACCTTTCAGGGGGTTTTCCCCCAAAAAATCGAACCCATGCAGTGTTTTTTGTAATTCAACTTATAATATAAAAATTTTATAATATAATATAAAAATTATTTGTAATATTAATTATCCACCAGTCACCTGATACCTGAACATTATTAAAATGAAACATTTTTTTAAGAAATCGGACATGCGTCAAATCAATCGAACATCAAATAATATATATCTAAAATCTCTGTCTAACAAAAGCCTCAATTTAACCTATGAACCTAGGTGGTTATTAGATCCACGGTTCAACCTAAGCACTGATTACATCATATTTACTTACGATTTTTTGCAAATATTAATACAAATTATCAAGGGTATGGCTGAATCGTACATCTGGGCGCAATCAAAACACAGATCTTAAAGATAGTATTTAAAATTTTATTTATAAAATAATTTATGATAGTACTTATTTTTTCATTTATATAAATTTATATTTCGCTTGTTTTTTAATTTCACATTCATAGGCACTTGAATTGTACAAATAAATAAGTAAACTCTAAAACCCAACGGTGTAGCGAAAATAATTGTTTATGTGCACGTGACGTGTTCGTGCACGGGGTGTAAACTTTTGGTGACAACTGTTGTTTTGTTTATCGGGCAGGGTGGCGGGACGCGCCGATTGACCGATCGAGGAGCGGTCAATCGGTCGCGGCCCGCTCGCACTGCAGTGATCTTGTTGCTTTATATAAATAATAATAATAATAATAAATAAAGGCGATGGCGACCGAGCGAGATGGTGGTTAGACGACGGGGAGATGGTTGTGAGCGGAGGCCGCCCTAGCCCTCCGCTGGAGCTTCAGACTCGGCCGCGGCGGGCTTAGCGCCCCACCCATCGCACATCCTCCGAAGGAAAGCTGGAAACCGTGACGGCAAATTCAATCAGTATTTTTGTGTATGCCAATTGGACACTACATTATTATGTAAATTTGATAACGATTCCACTTTATATCATTAGGGAACTTGATTAAACTAATTAATTATTTTATTGTAATATTTATAGCTATTCAAATATGATGAAAATAACAAAAAGTACTAAATAAATTAAAGTGTTAAAATATTTAACGAATGATAGTAAAATTAATCAAAATACAAAATCATTTTTGAATGTAATTTTTTTTCAAATGTGTTAGATCAAAAAATTCAGTAGCCATATTTATAGTTAGAAAGAAATATATCGATATAGATAAAAAAATGTTAAAAGTTTTATGAAAGAGTAGCAAACACTCGACAAATATTTTTAAGTCATTGAAACAAAGATGAAATCAACTTTTAAAAACGTATATTTTAATTTTAAACTTATTTATATGCATGCAAAAACGAATGATAAAATTAAGTATAAGAATATAACAGGAATAAGCGATAGACAGAAGCGAAGAACTCCAATAGCAGCCAGAAACGTAAAAATTACTAAACGACTACTTACAATCTTATATGTCTAAATATAACGGTGGTATGTTCTTCTTTATATACTCCTTACAACACCATAACTTTCTTCAGGAAGGCTGCAAAAGCAAGGGCCAAAAGAAGGATATTGTGAAAAAATACAAATAGGAGTGCCTATTGGGAGTCTCTAATTGGGCGGTGCACAACATCTATAAGGCTATAATCGACCAGGTAATATTTCCTTATGTCTTGAAATCGATTTTTTACTTAGATCTGTGCCATTCGGTCATTAAGCAAATGATATTTAATGCACGCTTTTTAGCGCAACACAGTTGACTTGATAATTAATGCACGTCAGAGAGAAATTTTCAAGTTCACGACATAAGGTGCAGAATAAGGATGTAAAAATGAAAATACTAAAAATTACAGCTATATGCGGGGTATATTGGCTAAATAAAAAGTTTTTGTTTTGTGGATCGGACGTTTCAAATCATGCTAATTAAATATTGAGGTAACTGTCAATGTGTAAGGTTTATTCTTATATACTAATGAATATTCCGTATCTGTAAGATATATTTTTATATGAGACGCATAAGGAAAAAGTGCTGTCTACGGATTGCAATACAGTCACATTTTCAAGTGAGACATACAGAAACGAAATAAAAGGGATATAAGTATCTAGAGGCAATATGAGTAAGAATAAAGATATAAGGAATGAAGGCAATATTTGAAGGCACTACTTACGTGCGTAGGGGATCTGACCGTCATCATCCTCAGGGTCCATGCAGTCTTTGACTACTTCGTCTACCTGGGCGTCGTCAAGCTTTTCACCTGAAAAAGTAAGGAAGATAATTATATTTAAATAAAACAACGATATTTCAAACTGATTTGCACATATTTTTCTACAGTACTATTTTCTGGAGTGATGTATTTATTTTTCGCTCTTTAAAATAAGCATTCGTCTACATATTACGTATGCAGGCTACAGCATAATTTTAAACGACAATAATATTGAAGAATGCAAGTTGTTAATAAAAGTTGTAAAGTAATTATTTAATTCAATTAATTACTTTACAAAATAATAAATTCAATTGGTATATACATACACAGTTGTATAAATAATTGTGTAAAAATATTTTTTCTGAAATTTAAATATAAATTTGTTTACAACTGTATCGAAACAATAAATATAAATATAAATTAAATAAAATATAAAATATAAATATAATATCGAAACAATAAATATAAATGAAATTTAAATATAATTTTTTTTACAACTGAATAAAAGGGATATAAATACCTAGAGGCAATATGAGTAAGAATAAAGATATCTAAGAGCTAAATTAACTAAAGTTCCCGGAAAACAAGTCCATAGAATGATATAAATCGCAATATAACTATTTAAGTTTCAGAATTTCCCAGTATGCAGAAAATATTTTTATTTAATTATGTTCACCGATATAAAAATCGAATAAATATTTCTTACGATACAAACGACACTAACCGAGGGAGAGAAGCGTGTGTGTAAGCTCGGCAGCCAGCATAAGTCCATTCTCGGCCTTGTCGTAGAGCTTCAGGCACTCAAGGAAGTCCTCGTAGCCGCCCTGGTCCTTGTCCTTCTTCACTTGGCTATAGATGGGGAGGAACTCATCAACCTGCCAAAGTAGTCGACTGTTTAATTCAAAATTTATGTATACTTTGTTGGTCTTGGTCATAATTTATGATTCGACATTCACACGTTGACAAAATATGTCCAATATTCCATTAAGAGTTCACTTTCTGATGTTACGCATTTATTTAGTGAAATTTGATATTTTAAGATGCTGTCGTAGAACTGTGATAAAAGTTTATCATTTAGTTTGTTGTCAAAGTAGCAACTGTATTATATAATATTTGGACTATTAGTACAAATGTTATATTACATTCATTTCTGCTCTACATCCGCTGGTCTTTTTTGGTGTTTATGGTCTTTTGATTGTATACTATCTAATTTTTGCTACCACGATCGGTGGAATATTTTCATAACCGTAACATTTTAAGTTGATTTCACAAACTGTGAAATGTAAACTTCTTCTGTTGATGAACTATTCCCACCTTCCTCCTGGGTCGTCTCTGGACCCTTTCGGGAATTCGTTACATCCCCGTCTCATAAAAAAGAGGAAACCTCCGAAGTCTCGTATTTACTATCGAGCAATATTATTCAACAGAATTAAAGAATGAGCTTACACAATGTGCCATTCAGAACATCCATTTTTTCGAAAGGTTCACACTTTAACGGGCTATGCGGAACGAACCTTTAACTTTTTCTCGCCCTTCTTCTTGGTGCCGCCGAGTTTCTCAATGGTGGCCACGGTCGGATTCTGGTTGAGGGCACGTAGCACATCACCGAGGTTGTAGGCATCGATCTGGTTTGTGCCCTCGAAGTCATAGATCGAGAAAGCGAAGTTCGCTCCTGAAATCCAAGGTGGTAATCGTAAATATTGTATGACATTAACAAACAACGATGTTTCGAGTCAAATAATAATCGGTTTTCGATAATCGGCTAGAGATATTTACATCCATGATTTTTGAAAATCCCCCTATCTCCATATTACTTGACTTGAACTTGATTATTCAATTATTAGGATCACTCAACTAGTAATTTCGTAATAAATGATCGAAATATCTCTTTAGTTGATCATTCGATTATGACAATCATTCATAATAGCCTATTGATAAATGTAATCTTCTATTAGCTCACGGGTATTCTATTTAATTTTTGGTCTCTGTAGAGTAATATGTTTTTAAATTAAATACCAATTACAAGAATTTCTACTTATGTAAAACCAAATTAATTAAAAATTAAAATATTTTCTAAAGAAAATCTCGAAATACAAAGTCGACTTGCGCCATCGACACCTCCTGTTTTTATAATACTCATTCAATGCGATAGTTATCGATTAAATCTAGACCCACAAAAATGCAAAAACTGAAAAAATCAATCTTAAATGTATATAATTAATGAGTAGATTAATGTAAAAAATAATAGTAATTTACGTATATTATTAATAGATCAATTCAATATTAAATATTAAAAAGAATTTTCATTAAAACAAGTCTCGAATAATTTTTTTGAAGTACATTTATGCAATTTTCTTCCTGAAAACGATACTTATTTTTAATAACATCTAAAAATATTTCAAAATAACGTTACATTTCCAAATATTTTAATTAATTACAAGTCTTAGCTGACATTTTATAAATTCTTTTCCATTAAAATTAAAATCAAATATGTTTTTTATTAATCAAAACAAAACACAAATCTGCAAAAATTGCAGGTCTCTAATATATGTTCATCTAAAATGAAAACACTCTGATAGACACACTTCAGGTGACCTTTTAAATCGTTGATATATCAAATGATGTATAAAAAATAAATTTTCTGCATTCCACAAAAAACGAGAATAAAAGCATTATTGTAGTGTTTATTTAAACCGGGGTAATTAACAATTTATACGAAAAAACGAATATTCATAAAGTAAGGTTTTTTGAAATGTTGACAATGTAACTCCCATATTATACTGAGAATTATCGAAACAAGAAACAGCAGAGCTAGTTTTTCAATCCTTGATTTAATATTTACAGATCAATGTTAATGCATGCTGGTAATACATTCATAATATGATCCATTTACTGACCCACTAATTCCATAAACGAATACCAGTGTTAAAACAAAGTATGATATCGAATATCGGTTAAATAAAAAAAAGACTGAAAATTAATAGGGCGGCGCGGATTGTAGTATCACGTCGCAGAAGCTATTTCGGTCCGGACGGCGCGGCTGGGCGGCGTACGCCCGCGCCTTATAAGAACAACGGCGCTAAACTTAGCGTGCAAATAGAATACATTTCACCTATGTTATTACTAGCTATGTTATACTTCATTATCATTTGTCTAATATTTGTTTCACTTGTTCCAAAAATTGAATTTGTGGGTTGGGAGTGTACTGGGTAGTGGAGTGTTTGTGTAATTTTATTTCTAGTCTGATGTTATCATAACGATATGATTAGAGATTTTTAAGAAACATTTTTATTCGAAAATTATACATCACTTTAAAATAAGAATTAGAGAACTTTATTTGTGCCTAGTTAATTTGTTAAGAATTATAATGGAATGTGAAATCGATTTCCACAATTACCTATTTAAAATTATATGTGGTAAACGTTTATCTCGTGAAATTCCCATGTTTCATTGTAATAGGGAGATTATAGTTTAATATTTAAATAATTCTATTATAAATATTACGCAAGTTAAAGATTTTAATTTTCTACATAAAATTAAGTTTTTGTTTCCAAGTAAGGTAATATTTAGAACACTATAAAGTTTGAAGATATCGATTTTACAAAACCGTGAATTTAATTTACTTATGGGAATGAAAATTACATAAACCTGTAAAGGTTAGCATTACAGTCGTAACGATTAATCAAAATATTATAATAATATGGTTTATAATATCTAAGTTCAGAAAACTGCGGAGTGCTAAGTTCAGAAAGGAATTTTATTTTATTTCAAAATGAATCATGGGAAAATGTCGTCCGATTCAAAAGTAACTATATATTGGTACATAAAATTTTATTGAAAATATTATTTACGAAATAATTGTTTATAACATTAATTATGTTATGTTGAAAGAGCAAACTTTAAGAAGATAGAATGCCGGTGGATGATTGATACATAAATTAACTTTGAATTTATAAGTTGAAGCGAAGACGCTCTATCACAATAACAAAATGAGGCTAACGTATCTTATTTCTTCAAATTATTGTATGAAATCGACACCAAACCCAAGATTTTTTTATGAATTGGCATAGGTCGGAAATATTTTGTAACTTCTTGGCATCATACGCGTGCAATAGCTATGGTATCGAATCTCTTGGTTGGCGGGCAACAATTCTATTTAACGAGACCTGAGTCAGACGAAATTATATTTCCTAGTTAGCTTTATATAATCCGTGAGATTTGATTTGGTCTAGAATTCAGTTCTATAATGTAGAACATTCTAGTTATGAAACAATATCAATTCAAAACTTTTTATTGGAATATGAAAAGAAAGAATGGCAGAAAAATCAACTTTAAAAAGAATTGATTTATGAAATTATCGCTTTATCCATATTCATCCTGTAATTCTTGATGAAACGAAGTTTATGATTAATTGACATATGCTGTTGTAAATCTTTGAAGTTTTTGTACGTATTTATACGTTCTTAAATGAGACATATCTATGTCAGAAAATGAAAATATAAGTGTAAAGTTTTGGAAGTGCAAAACAAAGTATGGATGTGTATACTTACTTTCGATATCCTTTGCGCTCAGATCGGCCTGTAAACGAATAGATAGTTAAGATTAAAAATACATTTTAAGTAAACTTTTTTTAAATCTCTTATTTAACATAGTTCCATATATATTGCTTTGCGTTCACTCTCTCTACACGTCACCACTATAAACAATGATATTGCCAAAATTAAATTTATATTTTCCAACGCGACACAGTTACTCCAACACGAGGGTCTCTTCGTTCATGCACTTCGGGTAATTTGTATTAAATAAAATATGACAGGCATGCAAATCATTGTATTGTCAGATGTCACTATTTTTTGAAAATATTGCATTGAAACAGAGACACGAATTTTTTTCACTCCGATGACAGAAGTGGACTCACCATTTTATGTGATAAGTTGGTGGTTCCCTCCCGGTCTTCACTGGCAGAAGTAAGGACAAGAAGTGGGGCTCAGAATCTTTCCGACGGAGAGTTTTAACTAAGTTAGATGGCGCACAAGTCTGGATATTTGAGATTTCGCCCAGGAATCTGTGTGAGTTCTATTTAAAGCGCGCTGTTCATTCGACAGTCGTCGCTCGGAGCATTTTTAAGTTTTGTCGGGAGCGACAAGGATAACTATAGATTGGGAGTGTACACCCGCGCAGTTTGAAAAAAGCATTCATTCGTATTTCTGATTCTACATTTACGCTAAACTATTTCGATCCCGATCTGTGTCGGACTCGAAGCCAAGGTGTTCATCTACATAACGAGGGTCGCCGCCACCGTTGGCGGCGACGCGTGAGTCTGTCGCTCGACTGCTGTTTAAAATAAACCTCTCGATTATCGTAATTATGTGAAAGCTGATTCATCGTCCGAGAGCGTCCTTGACTTATCCAGAGATCGACTATCGACGACTCTCGCAGATGCCATCGACGCGCATTTGCTTTATTCGCGTCTTGTTTATATTGTGAAAGTGTAATATGTAGGTAACAATATGCGCTAAATACGTGACAGAATGACATTTGTCAAATGAAACTCCACATATTATTATGTTTACATTTTTGTGGCAAATTTATCATATTCAGTCATTTCAGTCACCAGAAGATTTACAACAAAACCGAAATTCTAAAACTCTGCAGTAACACGTGTTAACTGAATAATAATTATTTTACATTATTATAAAGCTTTCCTGAGTAGCCAAATTTTAATCCTCATTTCAAATACTGATTTACTTCATCGAAAATAAATGAAAATCTTCCAATTACTTACAAAATAAAGTTATTTATTAGCTAGTTTGTGAAAGCTATTACGTTTTCACAATCAATCAAACTTCAAACAAACTTACAATTATTGGCGGAACTAGAATTGTGATTGAAATTCTTATAATCTTTCAATTAAGTAATAAAATGAGAAAATCCATAGCAACATATTATAAATTGTCAACAAATTTTCATTAATAACAGGCGCCAAAACTGAATGACACCAAACTTTTTAACGATGAATAAATTAAAATATAGAGCCAGAATAAAATATTGGCAGTATGTCGGTTGAAAGAGAATAATGAAATTATATTAATAAATGATGAAAAACATTTACGTTCTCCGCTTAAAATAATTAACTGCGGAAATACGCGCGGTCTAGCGGTTACATATGATACACACACTTGAAATGTGTGCATTAAAAATAGGTATATGTAATCGTATACTTATTTATAATATACATATTTAAGGTACTATATTAAGGTATAAACCTAATTATAAAATATTTATTTGGTTTTGTCTTTAAATAACACTATTAATATACATATGTAATTATATTTTGTCTTTGAAAATTATTTTTAGAATTTCGTTTATGTTAATAAAATGTACTTTTTTTTACTCAAGGACAGCAGTATGAAATGAATAAAGTATTCAAGGGAATAACGAGCATTGTCACGAACACAACAATCCAAAAATTGTTAGTTAAATATAAACAAAATGAATAAAAATGTACATCAACAACGAAGATGAATAATAATTTTCTCGGTGTAATCAAATATAGGTGATCTTTCCCGTCTATAATTTCTAAAAATTATAGACGGGAAAGAAGTGAAAGTAATATTTGAAACCACACAAAGGCCCTTTTGACCAAAACGTGGACCAAAACATATAAACACGTGTCCCCTACACGTTTTCATATGTTTTGGTCCACGTTTTGGTCAAAAGTGCCTTTGTCTGGTTTCAAATATTACTTTCACACAACTCATCAAGCGTTTCAAATTGATTTCTATGATTTCTGGTTGACAATAACCATGCATCTGCCGCATTGAACATTAGTGTCCATAGATAGAAAATATAAAATTGATTTGATTCAGGCGTATTGGCTGTGTGCGTGATATCAGCGCCGCCCAGCGTCACCGACTTTAAGGCGCTTCAATTTTATTAGTACGCTTCAAATAAAGGCTCTGGAAAATTTTTACGTGAATAATGTAAAAATAACGGAAAATATTTAATAAATGCTTTTATTCAGGAATAATAAGAAGATTTTTGTCATCCGTACTTAGAATATATAATATGCAATACTAATTTTAGTAATTTTTTAAAGGATGTACATAAAAAATAATGTATTTAAAAAGTAAGACTCGGTGTTGCAAAAATTCATTTGAAACTTTGTTTTGTTATTGCTGAAGTATTTTTAACTTTAAATTTATAATTATATTATACTACACACTCAACAAACATCTAAACAGAAATGTTAGTAATAACAAGTAACAAAAGCAATAATAGAGGTATACAATTATGACCTCTAAATATTTAGTTTATTATATAAAAAACAATTTTTAATTATCTTTTCATGGATCCTCTTTACTTACTTTAAATTTCTGGCTTTTTTGGGCTGACTAACAGTGAAATTCTCATTGTTGCTAAAATGCATATGTTCCCCCTTATTAATTTATAATTTAAATAATCATAAACTAAATATTTAATAAAAAAATGTGAAGATTGGTAGAATTGAACGTTTTTATTAATATTGAGTGAGATAGGCGTCATCTATATAACAAAAACAATAACGATTAACATATATATATATATATATATATATATATATATATATATATATATATATATATATATATATATATATAGATATATATATATATATCGTAACAATTCACAACATTTTAAAAATGTTGTGAATTGTTATTAAACTCTCATTTAACTTTTTCTTTTATTATCACCATTCATATTTGTATGTTTGTTAAATACGTAATATTTAATTATAAATTTAAAGTGAAATTGCAAAAAAGTTGCAATATAAGAAATGGAGGTATTATACTAATTTTTTTATCCAATCAATTTTTCATTATAAAATAATGACTACTGAGACCTTTTTTTAAATATATCGTTTTTTATGTATATTCTTTCATTAAGACACCAGTGAAATTCGCATTTTTGCTAAACTGCACTGGTTCTAGAAGTAAATATAATATCACAATAAAACGCATAACATCAATATACGAAAGAAAATTGTATTATCTATGATAATATGTAACATGCGCCTTTTGACATTTCCATTTCCGCTACAGCGGGCGATGCGGCCGATTTCGTTACCCCCACCCTGTGGTTCGCATCCGGCCAATACGTGTGCACTTGATACTAGACTTGGGCAATACGAGTATTTTGAGATACTGAGTACGACGAGTACGAGTATTATAAAATATCAGTGACAAATATCGGTGACATTGAATTAGACCGATTTGAATTATAATCCTCTCACAAATGAATTAGACCGCCCATACTCGTCGAGTATGGGCGGTCTAATTCCGTTGTGAGAGGATTATATTACAAATCGCTATAGACTTACGGTCACAGGAGACGTGTAATAAATCTTAATTGCTACTTATTATGAAGAGTTCAATGCTCATATCCTTTATTTCTTACAGCTAAAATTGGCGGGAATTACTATCATTTCTAAATGAGACAATTTTAATAAAATACAGTGTTTCATTTTTCTTTCATACTACCATAAATATTTATGGTTCCTGGCTTAGGACTGGTAACTAAGTGATTTATTTGGTATTACCATTTAAATAGCGAATTTAAACAATGAATAATGTTATTTACCATAATTACCTTTAATTTTAAAAAAATAATCACATTATTAAAAAAATACTTTTTTTTATTATTTTTGCCATCTTTATTTTAACTTAATTGTTTTTTAAATAATGTAGTAATATGTTCGGAACAAACACCTAGTTCTGTAATAATTATTGTTACAGTTGGATATTTTCTATTCAAAAGTTTCCTTAAATTATATGTAGCTTTTTGAATGACAATTTAGTTTTGTAAATATTGCAAGAAGCAAAATAATCACTCAAGTCTGTAAAATACTTTCATACAGCACTGGACTTTCTTGTGGACATAATGACAAAGTTAGAATTTAACCTAATTAACAGTTAGTTCTTATATACATTATTTATTTACAATATTTACACTTCAAATTAATAACGTTCAACTGTTCCAATAGAAAAACGGAGAATCATTAGACGAAAAGAGTAAAACCCTTATTTTAAAGTA
Organism: Druceiella hillmani; assembly: GCA_039881145.1. Taxonomy (NCBI): domain Eukaryota; kingdom Metazoa; phylum Arthropoda; class Insecta; order Lepidoptera; family Hepialidae; genus Druceiella; species Druceiella hillmani. Next base: position 43,386,951 of record JAYKKI010000012.1, on the reverse strand, counting down.
CTCGTACTTGTATTGAGTAAATATTTGTCCGCGTACTGCGAAGTGTGAAGAAATAATACCTAACACAATGAACAAAACGAGTATGTGAGATGTTTAAGATACTCGGATTACGTACTTTAAAAGTATTACGACTTACGAGTATTTAAATATTCAGTTTGTCCCTTTCTTCATAAACGTCTTAAATATGAGAGAGCGAGAAAACCTGAATACGATATGCGTTAGTGAAATAGCTATAGCTAGCTAGATAACGACGGGTAGGTTATGCCGCAGCCCTACCATAAAGTAATCATTGTACGACCGTCCGGTCGGCCATGCCATACAAGTATTTACGATACCAAGTATTTTGTATTTTGCATACCAAGTACGTATTTTAATCTGAGAGATCGAGTATCTTTACCGGTGACAATAAATACGCCTCACTTCTACTTGCTAGACAAGTAAATATTTTGCGCATCACGTAATGACGTAACATCACTCTTTCAAAATGTTAAATCTTTCTTTTTTATTTATAACTCCGAAACAGTTGAACTCCTTGTAAGTAGATCGCACGATTTTAAAGACTTTTCTTTTTATTTACATCAGACATTCGTCAAAACAGGGGATTTTTTTAAATAGTATCTCCGACTAAATTCACTGCCTTCTTCTGTCGGCATTATTAACATAAACTTATGAACCGTCACGAACACAATATCAAGCGACTGTTTGATCAGATAGATACAAAACTAAAATATAAACGGTAACGCCGCACCGAACAAATTGGGTTACGTTCTATTTCAATTTGTTCTTTTATATATTTAGACACACGCCAGTGTATCAGCCAGATTGGAAAAAAAGGGCGGACCGTGCTTATATTTACACGAATCATTTCGAGATACTTTATCCTCTATGACTCAATATAATATTAAGTCAATATTAAGTAGAATCTTAATCTATTAGGTATATATTTAAATCATAATAGAGTAAATTCTGTACATAGAAAATATTTTAAAAATATATGCATATTTTTGTGACAGCGCTTTCATATACCGGACACTAACTTTGTACTACTAAATAACATAGCTAGCTTAAAATATACAAAAATTCGTCAATGATTACTTTTCTCCTATGTTCTTCAAATTTAACAGTGATTAAATTTTAAAGCAATCTGAAAATGCGAAATTAAATAAAAACACCTCTTTAATCTTGCGTTTGTCACCAATTAAATAATGAATTATTAAGTGTGTATCTGTCAACCAATTCTACTAAGGCTTATTTTGATGTAGTTCGAAGAATTCTTAAGATAAATGCAATTTTAGAGTATTTAAAAATTTTAGAGTATTTGAATATTTTAAAATTTTTATCGCAAAAAAGTGAGCACAAAGGTCGAGTGACATCAACAGTTATCAACACAAATTTGGAAAGTCAACTTAATATTCAATATTAAAATCATGTCATATTTACAGATTTGAAATAACCTAATAAACGTAATTACGTTTATTAGGTTATTTCAAATAATAATTAAGGCTCAATTAAGCCTTTTTGCCAGAAAATTATTGTTAAAATATTTAAAATGTATTAATTTTTACTAGCCCTTAATGGCTGAGTGCATTCAACTACTGTAATGATCAAATAACTTCATTTTTTTTCATGCGTAGCTTTCTCAATGAACAACATTTTAAACTATTCGTTCTTATAATTTATTTTAATTTTCCGAGGTATTTATTATCTTTATCGCAAGTGTCATTTTAAAGTTCCGTTTAAAGCAAAGTATCTACGGTATATTAATACATTTTCAGCTCGATTCATAACCTGAAAATGTAATAAAATACCTTTAGAATACATTTTCAGCTTATAAATCAACTATTATGACACAATATTTTTGCATAATGCATTAAAGCACCGACAGAGATACGGGTAAGTCGTTTACTCGATGAAATTATTTTTAGGCAGTTACGTCGTTCGCGCTAGAGCGTGCCTCGAGTCGCGGCTACGAACATTCCTATCCCGTCCAAGTTTTTCCAAGTATTTCACAAATTGCATACTTTTTTTAATAACACGGTGAATGTAGTGGAAATAAGACCGAGGCTTTAGATCAAGCTGATTGAAAAAAAATATATGAACTTATATTTATGAAGCGCTCGTGACAATGATATCAATGTACTTATAGAAATGAATAAGGTATCAAATTTGCAGGGAAATAGAAAAATAACGAGCTTCAACATATCAAAATATAGAAAAAGTGAGTTGATATTTCCGAATAAACGATTGAGACATGTTGTTAGTCGGTAATGAATATAATCAATATAAAATAGTATAATCAGCATATACCAGTAATTTTCCGGGTGTAAACCATCGAAAAAGCATAAGTACATTTTGTATAGGTTTTGTAAGAAATGTTCAAAACAAATCTATTTTTTAGTTCTACTCACAGCGAGAACTTCGATAGGTTAATATTTGTTACGACGAAAAGTTTTCTTCATCGACATATTTCTTTAGTGGGACAATTAATTGTTAATATCGTAATAATATTTTAACTTATATTATTATTATTTTTTAAAATTATATTATTATTATATTATAATCTATTTTAACTTATATTTTACTTATATAAACATGACAGTGAATCATTGCGTTTCTAAATATACATATCGTGTGAGATGAGAGTCAAAAATGGAACATATAATCGATGATCTTAAATAAATTGAATCTTCTTTTGGAAACACCAAGGTCCGATCTTGCCGCATGTCACAGTGTTACCAAACAGAAATGAGCAATCGACATACCGAGGACTACATTATAATTATAAAAGATTTCGATTAAAAGCTTTGAATAAAAATGTAAATATTTTGCTCACTCGTAATTAACGATGAACTACTTTCTATAAACAATTTTGTCAAAAATCAGATAAGGTTCTGGTGTCATATCGAAGTTCCGTAGTCAGCGTACTTTTGTTTATATACTTTTCTTCGTCTTTAAATCCTTTTTGATTTCTTAAATGAGGTTAAGAGATTCTTCATACGAATATTACTGGGAAGAGACTAGTATGCGAGGTATGTAAAAACCATTTCTTTGCTATCATATCGCAGGACGGCGAGGGTAGGTAAATTGTATGCTAAATTTAACGACTATTTCTTTAAATTCATACATTGCATTACCTGTATTGCATTAAATGTAACAAATACTAAAATATATGTACAAATTGCAATGCTATTATAAACATGTTAAGTGTTATAAGCACGTCCCGTTAATCATTCAAGAAGATCAGTAATCAGATGTCTACTGACGGCATATCCATCGGCGGTTCGTCGATAAAATCTATTTTGTTTGCCCAGGCCGACTCATATTATATATTTGTAGCGGGCTGGCGAGCGCGCTGGTATTTATATCCGCATATTTGCCTCATGTAACTACATACGAGTACATCACGCCTCTGGCTGTGAACATGAGACTGTCAAGCACCTTCCTATTGCCTGTTATATGAAAGCCATGGGCCTATATATATGTGGCTGAAAGATCATAATTTTTTAGTTATTTATTATCGTTTAAGGTTTTTTTCTGGGGTCGTTCTAAAATTTTATTGCTTACGTACTGTATCTGTTTTTTTTCGTCTATTTACCTACGAATTGAAATAGTTTTCGATTTTTCAAATAAGCTAAACGAACATACTGGCATTTCGTACTCCTTAGCATGAAGTTTCCATATCGCATAAGTCCTCTCTTTTTATTATTCCTTGCAATCACATCAATCAGTAATGCCTTGCATTGTATTTTTGACCATTTGTTTTATATACCTTTCAAATTCCTTTCTTAACCTTCATAATTACTCTCTTCAGTATCGGGTACTAGTTGGATATTTAAATGTTTAATACTGCTACGTAGATTATATCGCAGCCATTGTAAATTTCGGAAAACACTACGGTAGATACTTTCATCCTGTTTTTGTACATTTTATTTACTTCTATTCATAAATGTTGGCACTTTCGCTCTTTCTAGAATTATTTACTTTTTTATGAGAGAGTTCCATTTCATCAGTGTTTACATAATTCCACCTTCCATTTTTTGACAGTAACCTTCCCAAATCAATGACTCATTCATTAATCCTATAACGGCATTGCCATCCATTATTTCGCGTATAAGTGAACCAGAATCTAAGTCGAATCGAAGCGGACATATTATATGTAAACCAAACACGTAAAACTAAGTATCAACTTCTCATAAAATATGTCATAGATTATCGTAATAGAATGTTCATATACCAGAATAAATTTTTCCGTTTATACGCCAATAACACTTTTTTCTTAATAATACTTGTTTTGGAACTCTGTCGTATGAATTCTGAAGCCCCGTTAAGGCTTTCGTACTTTCTATGAGTTTAATACCTACTTTATTATCTAGTCTAAAGCCCGCTTAAATATGCCAAAGTATATTCTTGCCATCCACATTCATGCTTTGTGAGCGATTTTAAAAAAGCTCAGATGGGATATTTCTCTTCCATTTCTACATCTACACATACTTTTTTTTTCATTCTGCATATTTCCTTTTTATTTTCTCTACATACAATATCAATGTGTATATCAATGTGGATGTCGAACCAATGATAATATAATTGCTTTAGCAGTTAAGTTGAAAATATCGTCGCTCCAGAAGTTGTGTATTCAGAAATTTTTTCACAAGTAATTTGATACCCTTTTTTGTTTGCAGGATTTTTAGGGCGAAAAAAGGTTTTTAAAAACTATATATGGGTTGTAGGAAATAAATTACATGAAAACTCGTCATCGCCCAGATATTTGCTACGATTGTATGTTTCGCAAGTAAGTTATTATACTTACAGACAAGTAAATGTTTGCGAAATTGTTTAATTTTGATGAAAAGGCTTTTTAACAATTTAGTGTAAATGATGAAGCAAGTATAAGAATACCAGTAATAATATCGAAGATCGAAGAATAATGTCGAAAAACGAAGAATAATGTCGAAGAACGTACGTATAACAATATATATTCTTTTCACATCGTTTTGTATTACGTACATTGTATACAGCACTAGTTGGAAATATAGGGATAGAATATGTTTATACAGTAAATGTTTGAAAATACGCGCACTCACATATAGTGTGATATTAGAAACGCTAAACTATCCTCTAAAATATATCGAATTGCCAAAGTCAACAATGTCAATAAGTTAAAAACCTAATTTTCAAACAGCTATAAACTTATTGTCATCAATGTTTTTTTTTCATTTAAAGAGTTCTACTTTTCATATATAAATTATTTCAATGACAAACAGCGGCGAATAGTTATGGTGAATTATTGAAATTAAACAAATTGTTACAAAAGGATCAATTTACTTTAATAAAAATACACAAAATCAAACAAAGAATAATGGAATACAAGAGGCCAAGAATAATGGAATACAAGAGGCCAAGACTGCAAAAGTTTCAGGAATTAGAAATTAAGTAAAATTTGTAAGTGTTACTTTGTCAATCAATGCCTTGGGTGAAGAAATATTATTATTTTTCGACAAATAAATCTTGACGGAATTTCCAAAACAATCATTATTTTCTTTTAAAAGTTTTTTTTTAGTTATAACATATAATTTTTCTTAATTTCAACCCTATTTGCTACCAAATAACTTATGAATATGTGTACTTAAATATTTCAAGACGGAATCATAACCTGATACAAAAGTCAACAACAAAGAACGCGCGTAAATATGAGTATGGGCGGGTAAAGTTACAAATGGTTTCGATGTGCGGTATAATCTGTGACAGTAGAAGGGATCGTCGTTCAGAAGGGGGTGGTGTGCGGTACAGGTTGCGGAACGGCGCTGCGCGCGCGCCACGTGCGCCACAGGGAACCCCACGAACGACGCGCGCGCGCTGTCGCCAGCACAGCGCCGCGACGGAGGCTGTCGCTCAGGCTGGCGCGACGCCGCTAAGCGCAAAACAAAATTAAATGAAGTGTAAAGCATGTTAAGAGTAGACTAAAGCGGTTTGTAAATAGACTAGTCTATTAAGGATACCTTAAAGAACATCTAAGATATTTTGCAGACTAAGAATACATAAAAAACTATCTAAATTTTGTCCAAAGCAGGCAGAAACGCTACTTTCCAAAGATTGCCACGCTTCCACGTATGGTAGTAAATGTAGTCTGATGATGACACACAGATATAGTTATTCTTGTAATTTATAGGTAATTTTAACGGTAGTTGAAGAAAATGGTGGACAGTTGCATATTTGAACCGATAGCATATTGGGGTGAGCCAACGGCGGAGTGCTGGGGAGTGCAGCACTCTTGCCTCGCCATGTTAGAAATGAGACCAAAACTATGGACTATTAATCTTACAGATAAAGAAAATTGAACTGTCTGCCTGCGATTCCCGAATTTTCAGCTTTTAAATTATTTTACTCGTTTACATATTCGATTACTAAAATAAATCAAATATTAAAAATAAAATTATGTTTGTCGATCTATCTGTACGAATGGACTTAATTCGACAATAACTTTACTCAGATTATTAATGATAAACCTTGGGACTAATTTAGTTTTTATTTCATCCTCATATTTCAAGATTTGGAAGTTATGACCATGAAAATTTACGTAGAAAATTGAACAGAATCTGATAGAAAATACGGGCGCGGGCAGGGGGTGGCGGGTTGTAAGACGGCCCGCGCGGTATTGATTAAACTAATTATTTGCGTCTAACGTGAGAGCATAAAATAAACACATTAAGATACTTGAAAGCATAAACTTATACTTGAAAGAATAAACTTGACACTTGAAAGAATAAACACATTAAAAGACTTGCATTTCGGAATTGCAGTCCTAAATTTACTATTTTTTTATGAAACAAAATTATAAAATTGTATAATTCCTTAAAAATAAGCTAGTTATGAGGTTTTAAATACAGCAGGCATATCTAATTAAAAACGACGTCAACATTTGTTATTGTGATACTTGTCTAAATGTCTAGTTAAAATTATTTTTCTAGTATTTCATTCATTAAATGATTAGAAAAATCACCACAAATTGAAGTAAAATTTTTGACAATTATGATTTAAAGAATAATTTATGAAGAAGGCATGATTTTAAATCGCAATAAAGTATTAAATTGAAATGTAGAGTGGTATTAATTTGGTACAGTAAATCTCCTGCTTTCGATTTCTGAAAACGAATTAAGACAATTATTGAGACGAAAAACGAAATAAGACGATTATATTATTATTTATATACACTAAATGAACGTCAACTGTAATACCCTATAGCGTTTGTAACACGAAAACGCCTGGACCGCTTCTCTTACATTGTGTAATGGCAGCTTCCAAACAAAACTATTAATCGATAGTTTCATGTTAATAAGGTGAAAAATAGGTGTTAGTCATTTTGAAATAACAGTTCTAATAGCGGTATCCATTCATCCATCATTCAAAGAGTAGTATATATATATATGAATAAATATATATATATATATGTGTATATATATATATATATATATATATATATATATATATATATATATATATATATATATATATATATATATATATATATATATAGGTAATCGCTGTATTATGTATGATTAAATGCGTCTTTTATGCTATTGCGCATTTCTGTCTCAATTTCGCAATGTATATTTCGCAATGTGTATGTATTTAGATGATCACCAAAACTGGTCCACCTCCGCTGATACAGCGATTTTTGTAGAACGATAGTAAAAAACGGTCGTACGTCATTTTTGTAGAACGATGGTAAAAAGGCTCATACGTATTGAAATGTACCGGCGCCCATCGTATTGGAACCACGTGACTCGTATAACACTCAGTGGAAGCTCTTCAAGCAAGGTTTTCGAGTCGTGCTGGAGAAATTAGAGGTATGTTGGTGCACGTATTCATCGTAGTAAAAATTGAAACCCGGAATGCGGTCTCCTATTATAGTAGGTCACGCATTTGGACATCGCCTATATTGAAAAAATACTTAGAAGATCAAATATAGATTATCAAATGCCTAAATGTGATTATTGTGTGAATAGACCAAATATTGACAATAGCAAAATAACTCTAATCGGTCCATAAAATAATTATATGAAAATTTTAGTTCATCGAAAGCAAAATCAAAAAGCTTGATAATGAGCTACATTTTCTATATAAACCTTTGGTTATTGATGCTGTACTCTTTGACAGTGGTCTGGATGCTAGCCGTTATTAATCAATATTTGGGACGTGGATGAACACCACGCGGCTCTATCGATATAAACGATATGATACGACGCGCTGTGGCGAATACAAATCCCCTATTGAATATTCAGCGTTACGAATAATTGTTGGAATCCGAAAAATCTCGCTCCGAAAATCTTGCTATACCAAATAAGTAGAGTAACTTGTATAAAATTCATGTTTTTTATCTGCGAGCTCTTCCAGATGAATTCGAATTAATTCGAAAAAAGGGATGAGAAGGAAGTTAGGGAGTAATGGTTTCACAGTAATTAAAATCAATGTTCTACTTTTAAGTATCGGTACACTCACATGCTCAGTGCCGATACCGACGTCGTTCTTCGTGCAGTCGGCGAGACTTTGTGCCTCGAGGCAGACCTCGTCGAGCGGCAGCGCACGCTTTTCTGATTCATCGTTTGACTCCGGCGCCTCGTCGCCGCCACGGTCCGAATAGCTGTCATGATCGCCTGCTCGTAATATTACGTTCACATAATTTTAGGTATACAATACAAATGGTATGTTTGGTTGGCAATTAAGTTTTCATATCCCGATTTTTCGACTTAATTTTCTCACCAAATTCATAAGAGGCTAACAAGATCTAATTAGACTGGACGAAACTTTAGCCTATATCGTTCTCCATAAAATATATCCATCGTTATACTCGTCAACATTAAAATAAAATATCTAATAACAAGTTAAAATGCACGATGAAGGTGACACTGCATTGGGCTCTGAAAGGATGAAATGAAACATTTTACTACCAGTTTCTCTTTAAAAAAACTAAAAGTTTTTTGGAAAATTCATATGCATTGAAATCTTTTTAACTTTACTAGTTAAAGTCGTTGATTATCCATAGGAAAATTATGTCAAAAAATTTAAAGACTTTCTTTATTCTGCAGCTTTTAATTTTCATATGTTTCTCTGAAGTGGATTTCTATCGAATTTTTCATCAATAAGTTAAAATATAATGAAGCAATATACTTACGGTTTAAACTCAAAAATGTGTTTTCATAAGGTCCAATATCATCTGTGATCGAAATATTGCCAGCAGGTTTTGGTGTGGATGTGAAGTCATCGTCTGTAAGCTAAAAAAATGTTTATTACTTACAAACTCTTTATTCGGTTCTCTCTGAGTAATTTTATTATTTACTAACTTTTTATTCGGTTCTCTCTGGTGGTAGAGACTGAGGACAAAACTTAGAGTACCAGACATTGATACATGGTTAAAGACATTCACACTTAGTACATTTCCAATAAATAAGAATTAACACGGGGAAGTATCTTTAGAAATGGGACACTCACGATCTCAGCTGAATGGTCGCCCTGACAACTGGATGCTGTGACAGATAAAGTTCCTTTGTCTTTTGAGCTCGATTCAGCACTATGAAATTTCATGGATTTGTTTGCCTTTGATTCCTTTTTCGCGATCGCATCTTTAGATGGAGTAAGATCCCCTGGGTGCAGATTATTGAATAATATATTTAGGTGTAATGAGTATTCGACTTCCGTATATTCCACATATGCATTTATTTACTTAATATACTCGCGTACAGAAACTTATGGACAAATCAAGAATTAAGTGATTGTTGGAAAGTTTTATGTATTCATTTGTACTACAAATAACTACAGCATATTGTTTTTTTGGTTAAATATACAGATTAAATATCTAACATAAAATTAGATATACCTAATGGCATAAAAGTAAAAATATGGATTTGCGAAAGTGTGAGGCAAAATTTTATGTATAAACCGTAATGTAAAATTGTCGTCTTCTAGTTACTTGTATTTTCAATAATAATTAGAATTGGGTAGTTTCTAATATAACTTTAATTTATATGTAGGGTTTAATAAGTTAAATAGATTTAACCTTCAATATTCATTGCCACGTTGCTCAATTAAAGTACCAAGTTGAGTTGTTTATATAAAGTTTAAAATAAATGTACTATTTACTTAGGAAAGAAAATTTAATTTATTGGGAAACAAAATATTTCCCCATACATTTGACGTTTTCACATTTTACTTATAAAACAGATTCGAACGTAATTTAGACTCATGCCAGGTAGTTCAGTTTTCACATTGCGGTTCTCATAGGGGAGCATCCTTGCGGTCACTCGATGACAACCGTCTGACTATTAAATCAAAGGTATACGTAAATTTATTTTTATTTTTGAGCGCTGTCGATGATGTAATGTCAGTTTAAAACTTTCCGTTATCTACGTCGGTTAGTTATATTCTTCTAAGGTCCATATCGTTTGGTCTCAAGTGAAAGCAATACTTCGAATAGCAATGTTTATTAAATAAAGTCATAAATAAGAATAACCCGCTGTGCCCGCGACTTCGTTGGCGTGGATCTTCGGAAAATATTATTAAGTTAACTGGGAGATTGGGGGTTAAACTACAAGTGACGTCATTTATATGTTTGTCAATTGAATTTAATTTAATTTAGTGTAAAAAAGTTATTAAAATATTTTTTCAAGGGTGGCTTGTATTGAAATTGAAAATTACCATATCTTCCTTTCTGGCGAATTGATTGTATTTATATAAAATCTATACGTTACTTCAGGTCCAACAGACGAATTCACCAGTTAAAACCCCAAGAAGTTTTCTTTAGCGATGCTTACGCCGTGCGTGAACAAACAAATATAATCACAAACAAACAGGCAGGAGGACAAAAATTAAATAGTCTTCAATGCACATACGTGCCAAATCCACAATTTTGTTCTATGTATTGCGCGTAAAAGAGGTATGTAACTAAAAGTATATATACCGTCGTCATTGTGAAATATTTTGTGCGCCTGTACTCTACACGTCTATACTGTGGTTAATAAAAAATCTTTTTCAATATTCATCGGTGATAAGAATAAGCAAAATAGCATGCTTCTATTATTACTACGATATTTGTTATTTATGACAATAAATGAATACTTACCAAAAGGTAATAAATTATTTGATAGAAAACAATTGAATGGCTTTAAATTTACGCATCGATGTCGGTCTTTGTGGAAATATTTTTTTTGCGAAAACTAACGTTTTGGAATGTTCCGAACCGAGTTCTTTTAATTTATATTTCACACGTCTCGTGCAACTAAAAATGTTTTTCAAGTGCGTACTTCATTTATAGGCTCCATAATTGTACTCTAGATATTTTTGACTTTCAAAGCATTAATTTTTTTAAGCATTCTAGTTTTCATTTTGAGGTACGGAATCTTGAAAATAAATATAAAAACGAACTTTATGAATTAATTTCTACAATCAAAAAGCAAACGCGCGATATAGGCACGTTAGTCATTAATTAACGAATTATTGGGACGTTGAGTAATTGTGAGCCGTATGTGTGTCCGACCTAAAATGAACGCAGCGGACAGTCCGATTGTTAACTGCGTGAAGATTCCAAAATGTCAAGTGGTCCGTTTATAAAGTCTTCACGCGTTTGGATTCTACATTCGGATGTTTCAGGGTAATGTAAATGAAATAATGATTTTAAGGTGGAGCATTTTTCTATCTAGTTATTCAGTTCAAAAACATTTTCAAATTCTTAGGATGCTAATAGTAAATTCATTCGAAGCGTAAGTAAATCTACGTCGAAAGTTATCGAGACAAGAAAAATAGAATAAAGAAATTGATGGACAAGGGTAGGATAATATTCGCTTTTTAAATAATAATTGTTTGTTGTTAGCGATTTTCAGAAAAAGCTGAAATAATTGTTTCTTTATTTACATTTGAAAGTATAAATACAAATTTTCACGTATCTAACTTTAACACTAAGCAATATTAATAATCCCTGTAATACAATAAGTCAAAGTCGTTAAAATTGTTCATCAGATATGCATCAATATGTGATGAACAATTTTAACGATTTAATGAAGGAATGACTTTAATCGTTTTTATGAAGATCCATCGGTTTTAGAATGATCGGGAGAATAAATATTACAGTAATACAAAATACACATATTTATTTTGCTAGAGTAGTGGTGACCCAAGATAGCTAACGCTAAAATATTATTATAATAATAACATATCGCTAGTAGTACGATTTCAATTACCAGTGAAATGAAATATTGAATGCGTTAAATTTTGAATGCATTTACAAGAAATGGTGGAATAAATTGTAAAACTCATGGAAAGTAAGTAGACACATATATCTATAATATACTTAAGTGTATATATAAATGTATTAATATATTAGTTTCAATAGTTTTAATTAATGGTAGGAGAATATTTGTTACCCCAACTATCTTATTTTATTTGACTAAATTTCAGATTAGCTATTCTAAGATCTCACATTATAGCGGAGATTAAAGCTAGGATTATATTTCTTTTTAGCCAGATTTATATTTCTTTTATAAGGGACAGGCGGTGAAGAAGTTAAACTAGTACGATATTTTCAAATTTAATACGCGGCACAAAAAGACAAACAATACAAGGAAATATCATAATTTTTTTGAAAAGCCAAATGACAATTCGTTTGTTTTACATAATGAAATTTATATTGTAATGACGCCTGCGCTCGTTTCGGACAGGCTCGAGCGAGGAGCTATAGTGGCGTTCACCTGTAGCCTTTGTTCGTTCCTCATTGAAAGACGATGCCGACTAGATTTGTGGATGCACCGTCTCGTTCACTACGACGTCTAGAAATACGGACGCTCGTTGTCCTGACAGGACATTTAAAATTGTGCTAAAATACGGGACGTCCCGGGAGTACGAGTCAGGTACGTCGTCGGGCACGCTAATCGAAACACAAAATAGGGGGAACATACAATGATGCCTATCGTTGCGTCTTTTAAATCAATTATATTTATATATCTGTCGAAACGTTTTAACATTTCTGTCTTACGTCAGATAAAAAAATATATACGAATAAACACTTGACAGATTATGTCGCCATGTTCGCAGTTGCTAGAGTAACGGGAGGCTGCGTGCGCAGAGTGCCACGACGGAAATCAATGGGTTTCGAATACAGGGGCGGCGCAGTTAATGCATATTAAAAATTGTTTTGTTAAATAACTTTTGGATGATATATCATCGTATAAAATATTCAGTAATTTTTTAAGCTACGTAAAAGTATGAAACGTTATTCAATAAATGCTCGCAGGTAAACTAAGAATGAAACAAGATATGCTCGCCAGTTTACCTGCGAGCATATTCTATTTCTAGTTCATAATACTTTTATTTATTTAATACATAAAAATTGTGTATTAAACAAATAATTTAAAAATACTTTTAAAATTTGTATAATTTATTCGTTTTAAAAAATTCCAGTTAGTAAATTATATAGAGATCAACTTACGGTGAAGTCATTTTTTTATCTTATAAAGTAATGAATAACTATACTATTCGTAGCTGATGCGATAAATTTTGAAACGAGTTCCGCCGTCAGTGGCGGTGGCAATAGATAGGTCACGCGGGAATCTAACGTATACTTGCGCAGATAAAGCACACACACTAATAAACCGGGTAGTATACCGCTTTTCCCCTCTCACGCTCGCGCAAAGCCTTTGCAGCTTGGACAGTCGTCTTTCCTATTTTGCGCCCAGCGAAACAATTTTCTTCTTCTGTGATTGTGCATTCGAAATATGTATTTCATTTAGAACAATCAGGTAAGTGCCATATAAAACCGTTAGAGCCCGTGAGCTCATAACATATCCGAAGTAGTTTGTAACGTTCCATCAACATTTACACTCTTGTGCTCTAGATATTAAGATGGAACAAAAATATTATTTGTTTGGAATAAAATTCACGTGATAAGAATATCGAGAATAACATTATTAGATGTATTTATTAGAATTCAGTTATTTCGATATTTCAAAAAAATAAACACGACATTATTTATTCTTGCTAACGGGAAAGGGAAATTTTTTTTTAAATTTTTCCTTAATTCCTTTAATTTCAATCGAATTAAAGAATAGGAAATAAAGATAGTGACCAACTTAACCACCAATGTCTTGATTCTGTTTGGTTTATTTGCGCGTCGGAGGATCTTACTAATAGCGTATCGGCAGTCGATTGTAATTAACGTGCTGGTAAAGGACGATTAGCACACAAAGTATGATTTATCGTTTTACAGTGTTTCAATCCTCGTCGTGAATAAAAACGCCTAACACCTTCTAGCAATCAGTCGTATTTGAGAAAGTAATTCAGAACCTAATCGACTGCATATTAAGTAAGGGATTTGATTTTTATGAATCGAAAAAAAAATGCGTTTTTGCAGAGTGGCGTAAATTTTTTTTAACCTTTTTTAACTAATCTTTGTACACTCTACTACTTTTTTGTTTCACTTTCTTCTCGTAATAAATGTTGTTTATAAATAAGTCGTATTTCTTTTATTTACTTTAAATCTTTAATGAATTTCTGTTTTTGATAATTATATATTTTTAAAGTGGCAGCTTGAAAAGCGACAATGAAGGGCCGGGCGATGTCAGAAGACGATCCTTTAAGAGAGGAGGCAGTGCCCGTTCCCATACAGCTGTTCCTCTGGAGACAGCTATCGCCATTTGTGAGACCCAAGCTGGGTAAACTTCACGAAGCCTCTTGTATGGTGAGCTTTTTTCGATTCGCCATTTCATATTTGTGTAAATGACAATAAAATTATCTGCTATATGTATTTAACATACTTATAAGATTATTATTTTGCACGTAACTAAACCTCGTAACACTTTAAAAATGATGTGCGATGTTTTTTTAAACGATAATAAAATATAGATACGATGTTTGACTCGATTACTTACATAGGGAAGTTACATCGTTATTTATCAGGCATTGTAGAGTAAGTTCCACGTTGTATATCCACATTGTGTGAGCTATCGAGAAGAATGCATTGTCGGTTTCAATATTCATGCAATATAAAGGTTTTTAAACCTTGATGACAAGTGTATATATATATATATATATATATATATATATATATGTATATATATATATATATATATATGTATATATATATATATATATATGTGTGTGTGTATATATATATATATATGAATCAACACTAATAACTCAATTTTTTGTGATGATACACAGTTAACTCCCATAATTTTACAATTCTTAACTTTTATGCTAAAACATAAGTATATTTAAAAAAAAACCTTACTTTTTAGATTTTCAAAATATAAATGGATATTAACTAAGATAACTAAGATAAGATGCTAAGTCCATTTTCCTTAAATTTGAGTATTTTTTATAAGAAGTTACTTTATTTTATAATTCATTTTATATTTAGCTATGTAATAATGTGATAATCAGGAGTTTATGTTAAGATATAGCTGCAAGCACATATATGCTTCAATTATACATAACAACGTTAATTTTAATATATGTCAATGTAGAATGTCCTACTAACAACGAGAAAGCTGAATTAAATACTGTCTATTATCTTGACGTAGTTAGGACAAAAACTATCTATTAAGTATCTAATAAAATCCACACTATTCTCTCACAACTACCGTACACAACAGTAATTAAGTCTATTTTATTACGTGAAAAAAATGTATTTTATAATAATAAATTAAACTCAACATGTGTTCGACTTGTAAATATCATTAAATGTTTATTGTTGTTCAATTTATGTTGTGTTTGTTTGTGCAATGCAGTTCTGTCAGCACGCTCCAGGACATCACGTAAGTCTAATTGCTTATTATTGCTTTCTATGTAAATAAAACAAATATATTCATGAATTTTAAAAGTAGGTTTATTTTATTATAATACATTTAAATAGTAATTAATGTACCATTATTGTATTAAACTGTAAATCTGGGACACCATATTTACTTGAAGTATGTATACATGATGTTATTTTATTATAATACATTTAAATAGTAATTAATGTACCATTATTGTATTAAACTGTAAATCTGGGACACCATATTTACTTGAAGGATGTTTACATGATATTATTCCAGGAATACTTGTAATAAATAAACTTAACTAACTAAACTTGTTACTCATTTGTACATGTGAATGTGAAAATGTTACCAAACGTCTGGTGTTTTTTCAAATTGAATAGTTTAATTTTGATGTATTATTGGCCCGAGTTTTGTGTTGGTGAGTAAAATATCTTGTTAGTTTTAAAGAGCAGTATTTAAAACTACTTATCAACAGTTCAATTAGACACCTAAAATAAAATAACTTACAATTATAAATTATTTTGTAGGTATTTACACCGTAGATATCTGATATTGAATTTCCCTCCCACCTTCACCTCTTTCCGCTTTTTCTCATTCGATTGAATTGACCGTAAAAAATGGACCTGTAATCAAAACAAAATATTACATCTAGTTTAAAATCTAAAATTTTTTCTAAACTTAAATATTTCTTATGAACTTAATATAAATTCGCATTGCATTCAATACTAAGAAGTAGTTTAGTCCAATATATTTAGCTTTTTTAATTATCAGTAATAATTTTTATACATAGTACAATATGCTAGTTATATTATTTACATACGCATCAATACATGTCATTGAAGATAGATAAAAGAAAGACTGCACAATGCAACAGTTTTTTCGAAATTTAAAAAAAAAAATAAAAAACTTTCAGAGTAATGCAATAAATGAACACTTAGATATTGTAATTAACATTAATGATTTACTAATTAATTGATGTTTTAATCTTCAATTTAATCTGATGTTACACCCATTCCGGCTGAGCTTGGAGTTTGACAATCAACTTAGGTTTCAGAAATAGTATGGAAATGTTCCATTCTACGTGCAATGTGGATTGGGACCGTGTAAGATGCAGTGAGTGGTGATGAATGAATGAAATTTTGGTTACACTACTGTCATTTTGTCGTTCAAAGACCTCATAGCGTACATCATGTAACCAACCTAAATTATTTATAACGTCTTTATCTTTATCTTTATCTTTGATTATATAGCATTCATTCTCTCCAGAGATTTTATAATGTCTAAATATGGCGTGGTGTGTTGTATAAAAGCATTTTAAAAATTCAAAAAACAATACAGTGTTTACTTTTTAATAATCGAATCTCATTTTCACTCATAAGACAGCATTTTTACATTCAATGGCGTTCACTATTATCTGTCGATAAAATACTGCACTGGTGTTGAAAAACATGTTGTTGAAAGTTCCTATTCTTATTGTATTCAAGCGACCTCTATATTGCTTGCACGGCCCTTATAGATTTAAAAAAACCTGCTCACAATTTGGTTGATGAACATTTCATATAATTCTTTTTTCATATCTTAAAATGTAGTAAAAATAGAATGCCTAATAAAAAAAACATGTATGCCTAATGCTTGATTGTTTTGTAAAATTTCTACTCTAATTTAGAATTTGATTTTATTATTATTACGATTAAGACGAGAAAATATGATTCAAAACGATCTTTTTTTGTAATTTAATAATTATTCTAATTGATTACGCAGCTATATTGTAATGATTCTTATTGTATAATTTTTAGGATAAATAACAGTAATAACAGTAACTGTAACTATAAGTGAAATAAACAGAGGAACCCTGTATAAGTAAGTGAAATAAGAAGAAATGCAATATTATTTTATTCTTCCCAAAACTATTGAATGAATGTAATCTGATTAAGTGAATAATATTTGATTTCGACTTGGAATTAATTCTCAGAATTAGTCATTACTTTTTCGCTACTAATTAATTGATTGCGAGGATCGTTCAGTTACTAACTTTGTAATTGATTATTGGAATATCCCATTAGGTATAATTGATTACCGGAATATCCCATAATGGTTTATCTGCCATTTAAATATTGAAATCATCCATAATCGCTTACCATTAATTTTCTTATATTTTTGTTAATTGAAGTGCCGTGTGGCAACATTTAGAATATGCACCAAAGATGTGTATAAAATAATGTGAAATAATTTAAATGTGTTGTAATTCCATGAATTATTGATCAATTAGTCGCATTTGAAACATATCTCAAAGAGATATTTCTTTAAAACGTGTCAGCTTTTACATAATATCGAAATTTAAATCAAGATGTTCATTTGAAGACCGTCGTTCAAAAATTTTTCTCACTTCTTGGATTTTTCAATGGCTTTTTTTATAGGGACCATAAAAAAAATAGTCACTTGAAAACAATAGAATTTAAAACTTTGGTTTACACAATCGTAAATACTAGTATTTGATATAGCGTTTTAAGGAAAGAAAGGCAGTAAACATCAATGAATATAGAAAGATTATATTATGAGTGAACACAAGATTTGATTTTTAAAAAACTAAACATTGTATTGCTTTTATGAATTATTAAAATGCTTTTAGAAAACCCACTATACCATATTGTTATTAATATAAAAAGACCGACACTTCCATCAACAATTTCATACTAGCAAACTTTCATGATTGAACAATATACAGACACCGACACATTTTTCTATTGTGTTATATATACGCTATTTCTATACTATAAAATCAGCAACGTATAGTCTGCCGACTGTATTTTTGTGTTGAAACAGTTAGAATGAAAAAATTAGATAAAAATTTAGAGGTGAACAGATATTAAACAAATCAGAAGTTTGGACTTCTGCCATTACTATTGATGCCAATTAGGGTATATACCTAATTAATAAACTTATGTAAAGGTGATGATATGAACACATAATTGGAGAGTCTTCATTTTGCGATCTTCAAATAAATTTTATAAAAACGCAGCTCTATCTAAGTTCGCTAACCGGTTTTCTAACTTGTTTATAATTCTAAAATGAGTAGATTCTATGCCTTATTGCCACCCTTTTCCTGTTAATAAATCAGTACTTCATATTCTATGAAATTTTCACTTTATGATATTTTCACAATTTATATGTTACTGATTGGTAATTGAGTGAAATAATTTTAAAACGGGCTAAAATGGATTTTGATAAAAGTATAACGACTGCTATCATTTCACATATATAAATATTTTTCACAAAAACAACCAAACACTTAATGTCTAATCCCTCTATAGGCATAGTAAAATGTGACTAGACAGTTTTGGTTAGTTGCAATCTCTTCTATAATTTGAGTGGTTATTTACATCTTCAGTTATAACGAAATTGACCAATCGGGGTACAGCATTCTGATGACATTACCTAGAAAACAGTATTTATAGCAATTTAAATGGTGCATGGTTCATCTTTGTCTGGTTTCTTTTGGATGGAATCTTACTATAGTCGCAGACAAATTGCTACAACTTCATAAAATTAGTTGGGAACTCCAAAGTTCTGCTAACAATAGAAAATATTTTTTATACTACTGAAATTAAACCACCATGTCATTTGATAGGGTTTTGAAACTATCTTATTGAATTGATAATATTGTAACAGATTTATTTTGAGATATTTTTATATTAAGATATTTTTGTAATCTTGAAATAATTAGATTATGAAAATATCTTGTTTACCATTACTCGTAATCGCCCACCATTAAACTAAATCTTATATTTGTTTAATGTAATCACAGAATTATACTCATTAACAAATGTAAACAAACAATCTACTAATCACTTTCCTTAGAGACATATCTTTGTTTCTTCACACCTAATGCTCATAGCAAATAAAATTAATTGTGTAACATTAACAGTAGTTTAGGAAAATTTATGTTGCAAAATATTATATGATTTGAAAGACCAATTTATTACAGAAAATTTCATATAGAAATTATTTTATGCAATTGAAGAAATATTTTATTACTATCTGTTTTATGTTCGGTATTGCTGCAAAGGAATTAAAAGAAGCTTGTAAGGTGAGTACTTTTATTAAGTAAAAGTTTATCAAGTTATATTTTCATATCACTTGCATCTTTTTATTTAAACAGATTAATAATAATTTAAAATTTTCATATTCCACTTCTCCTTTATAAATGCCACTTTGACCAGAGTTACATCGTAGC
Source organism: Druceiella hillmani (assembly GCA_039881145.1). NCBI lineage: Eukaryota > Metazoa > Arthropoda > Insecta > Lepidoptera > Hepialidae > Druceiella > Druceiella hillmani. The sequence goes on along the minus strand of JAYKKI010000012.1, from coordinate 43,366,914 downwards.
ATGGAATGAGGTATAGAAATTCAATGAAATATTAACACAACCATATGGTGGAGTTATAGTTTATACTTTGTTTTGATTTATCCAAACATTCTTTTCAGTCTTTTGAAAAAGTTCTTGTGCAAAACATCAGATTTGGACTTTCTATAAGTTTAACAGAGGCTATAGAATCTGTACCAAGATGGAGACTAATTCAGTCATCACTTCCGCATGTAATGCACGCTGTGGCTAGCCTGTTACACAGTAGGTAAGTGTTGCCGAATTAGTCATGCTTTAAAAAAATATTTTTAAACTGATAAACCTTTTTATTTCACTTGATGCCAGATTCACTAACTTAGTTAGCCATAACCTGTGTTTACTTTCAGAAAGCCTGGCTACACTCTTTGTTCTTAAACAGTAATAATAATTTTATAGCAATTTTTTTTCTGTTTACATCACCCAGTTATGTAATTCATTGGATTTTAACATTAGAAAAGCAGTCTCCATACACAATTTCAATTCATCTGAAACAAATTAAACCTTAAATTAAAACTTGCATTATCACTTCTTTCACTTCCAGTTTTTTTTTGTAACTCATTTTTCTTTCCATTTTTATCATAATTACAGTTTTGCATTCTACCTCACAACTATGTGCTCTTATGGCAACTCTTCGCCATATATAGGTATATGTCATATTAAAGATGAAATAAATAAATAAAATAAATTAATAGATAATAAGTCACTTTTCAAAATCACCCTTTCTAAACATCTCTAGCTATATTTTTACTTGTAGTAGACAATTAACAAATGAAATTGTTTATGACATGTGTACTCCTATTCGGCCATTCCAAGAAATACAGATGCCGTGCTATTTGTAATTTGCATGAAACCAAGATAGTTTTAGGCTTTGCCTAAACAATCAAAATTGTAGATATGACAGCTAAAGCTTAGGATGACGAAATTAACTATTTTTTATCAAAATCTCAAATTGTATGTTTATTGTTTGCATGAGTATGTTTTATAGGCGCATTTAGTTATTGATCTAAATGTAATCTTACATTGCAAAAATCTTTGTTATTTAACTTTTAGAAGTATTATAAAATGAGTTTTGTACGTTTTTGTTACAAATATTATATTTTAACTGCCTTTTAAAGTATTTTCCAAATTATTTCTGCGCTTTTTATAAATGATATACTTTTGTGATGATATGTTAAATAGTTTTAGGTGGTTTAAAGGTGACTAAACTTTTGGCATCTTGTGTTTTATTGTTCATAAACATTTTTAATATGGAAAGATTAGAAACATATCAGCTACAAAAATTCATGATATACAGACGTCTTTAGGCATGCTACTAAGCGACAGATTAGATTACGTTTATCGGAGAGATTACAGTAACAACAAAGGTGACAAATCGCAGATATAATTGAAAAAAAAATTTATTTCAAGTTGGGTTTGACTTCAAATTGGTAAAAAGAATATGAAAGGAAGAAGAAGCCTGATGAGGGGAAATAAGGAATTACTGTGTGGAAAACACCAAGAAGACTAATAAAGAAGTTAGGTAACGATGCCATAATCAACATCTTTGATCGCACAGATCACAAAAGAATAAACGAGCAGGGATTTGTGTGTCATTATCAATCAGCGAAAAAATTACTGCTTACACCAGTCATGATGGCAAAATGTCCTAACTGGACGAAAGCTCATTGAAACTGAATTTTGGATGACTGGAAGAAGGTAAACCCTCTTCTGATATCTATTACAATTCATAATTTCATATTTCACTTGGTAAAGTTGTTTTTTTTTTTAATTTATTTTGTGTATTTTTTTTTATTACAGGTCTACTTTTCGGATGAATAGTTAATAGACATTCAGGACGACAAAAGGGCTTTTTTCCAAAGAAGATTAAGAGAAGACAGTATAATGACGACTACATAGTGA